>OX424437.1:26521112-27121112 GCA_949152465.1 Cantharis flavilabris | reverse complement strand
AACTGAAAATCACTATGGAGATCAATGCTGTTATCAGTTATGAGGCGATGAAAAAATCAAAGCAAAGAAGAAATTGTTGAAAGAATTACCTAATTCTCTTCGAAGTCAGGATATTAAAATGGCAAATTCTGATGCTTTGACGGAAGGCAATTTGCAAAACATTCGATCCTTAGCAGTTTACCAAAAAGCTAGATCTGAAGCAAAAGCTGCTTCAGATTTACACTCTGATGCTTACATAGATCTAAGACTCAAGGCTTTGAATCAACCTGAATCTTTTCAATATATTAAATTACCAAATGAAAATCGTCGAAAATGGAAAAGGATTCTTGTTTATTTTGATGCAACAGGATCGGTTGTAAGATCAACAGTAACCAAACAAACAAGACGAATGTTGTATTATCCTCTTGTAGCAAATATAAATGGAAAGATCGTTCCGCTGGCAGAATTGATTACATCCAATCAGGATGCAGCAACAATAAGTTGCAATAAAGAAAAGAGGAAGAAAATACACTTACTGGGGTAGTGGGTAAATGAATTTCAAATTTTAAATTATTAATGATTCTTCTGTTAAGCGAATATAAGAAGGCTTTAATTGATTTAAACAAAAACGAAATCAATATTCAGTCCAAAGAATTTTGGTATAATGAAGAAGGCAATGAGGAATACTTTAACGAAGGCGATAACCATTATGAAACCAATAACATATTAGAGGAACATACAGTCAATCATTATATTATGAACATTTTTACAAATTACATCTGGATGTTAAGGATAAGGTTTCAAATAAGTCGCGAGACGCTGAAAACTAATTCCTTTTCGATCAGAAAGTTTTACAGATTACAGCAATCTTGACACCTGTTTGTGATAAAAACATCGAATGCTGGTTCACAATAGGAAAGAGCAATATTCTGGAGTTCTGAACACATGACATTGGCTTAAAGCTAAAAAGAAAACAAAACAGTAGAAAATCTAGAACTGAATATGCAAAAAATCGACCAACCGTTTGCAGAAAAAACATGGCGACCGAAGCCGAAAGGAAACAATTATTTTTCTAAATTAAATTTGATAAAAAATTGGCCAAGGAAAGAAAAGAGAATTTAATAGAATTATACTTCAATTTACTTTCAAATGACGAAGAGACCAAGGTAATACCGAACGGTTAAGTTGTTACCTTAAATCCAGATAATGAAGAAGTTCATTTAATTTCAGATGGCGAAGACAGTTATTCTGAAATTAAAACAAACGAAGATATATTAAACATAGATGACAAAGATTATGTTTGATGCGAGGGTGTTACCAAGTGGATTGTTTTTTAATCACGAATATTACCGTGGTGGATGCTTAGATACATATACCAACGAATCTATCATTATACGATTCATACCTTGGATTTGATTTCGAAAATAGATTACAAAGTACACAAGTATAATGTATAATGTTGGTGGAACTCATTGGACTTGGATTATTATATCTATTTAGAACTTCATGTAATTTACTATTTATAGATCCTAGTTATGTCACAATAAGTAATGAAGAAATATTAGAGATGGTGGAAAAATACGTTATTGGACGAAATAAACATAATAAGTATGAAAGAATTAAATTAAAGTTGCTAAGTTCGACTTAGCATTTCACCAGAAGTTGCTTCTGATGCAGAATTACCTATTCCTCAAATTGCTGATATCGTGGTTTTCTCAGAATACGAAGAAGCGACGAAACAATCCAAACCATCGTTACACTTACTGGTGGGCAATCGAGTACCAGTACCATCGTTATTCAGAAAACTTCAAAAAGGTTATAATTTAAACGGCATTAGGGCAGTACAGTGGAGAAGAGAAAATCAAAGGCATGCCATTGAGGAACTAGGAAATTGTAAAATTAGTATAGGTACTTCTTCGCAAATAAAACAAAGATTTACTTTTACTACTAGTAAATTTACATTTACTTTTACTAGGAAATTGATGTCAGATCGAAGTATCCCCGACTGGGCTGTGGCTCGATTTGTGTGATTTCCTAGGAGCCAGCTCAGATGGTCTTATAGGCGATAATGCCATAATGGAAGTGAAATGAACCTTACCGACGGTCTCGAGATTAATACCGATTTTGTTGCTTATATAAATAAAAATGATGAAATGGTGGTAAATTGTGATCACAATTATTGGTACCAAATTCAAGGACAACTATATTTGACCAATAGACCATATATTTGACCAAAGACACATGTGTTATTTAATGATTTAGACACCAAACCAAAAATTTTACTTGAATTTTGTCGCAATTTCATGAATAATTAATTTATCGATTACTACTCTCCAGCCCTCGTAATAATCTAACGGAAGATTTTCCAATAATTTGAAAAGATCAAAAAAAACTGTAGAGCTGTGGAAGTAAGTGTATAATTGCACCAGTGTGGTACTTCTTCTATTGGTAATGAGTTTTCTGCCTCTCCCACAAAAGGATCGAATTGTATATCTTCTATATATATATTAGATCGTTCTTCTTTTATTTCTAAAATATTGGCAATTTTTGTTCTTCTTATTTATTGTTCTTCCTAATTATTATTATTCTCCGTTATTATCCGTTATTCTTCATTATTCTTCATTATTCTTCATTATTCTTCATTATGCTTCTTATTATTATTGTTCTTATTCTTACTTCTAGTATTCCTTCTTCTTATAGCTTCTTCTAGTTGTTCTTCTTATTGCTTGCTTTTCCTCTTATAGTTTTCCTTATATAGTTCCTTTCGCATGACCAATCTATTATTACCATGCATTAACGTATTAACAGATCTTACGGGGATTTCCACATACACGGTCGTTCTAATATTGTAACAGTTCTAACAGTTCTATAAATTTACTTAAATATGACGAACTCGAAAAACACCCAATATTTTTATTACCCTTGAGGGATTTTGCAAAATATACTAAGTTACTTGAACTTGAGTCGCTTACTATATAAGTAGATATTTGGAAAAGACCTGGAAGGGTGAATCAGTCACTAAGGTCAAATACAAAAAAAGACGCAATGATTATAAAAGCTACCCCGGAGAACTTTAAAAAGAAGATGGTGAGAGGAGCAGAGGAAGCGCATCTAATCAGCTCCATTAGGGCAACAATAAGGGGAGACATACTAGTGGAGTTGAACAGCCAGCAGCACCAAAAGCTAAAATCGGTATTCCAAGATAGGTTTGACAATAAAGAAATACAACTCCGCATAGGGGAAAAAAATCTACGCTATTGAAGATATAGAGGAACTGGCTTCTAGAGAAGAGGTCGAAAATGACCTGAGAGCGATATCCGAGACCGACCTCACACTATGGGATCCGAGCAAGTACTACCAGGGCACCCAGATTGCAAGAGTCGAAGCTAGGGGAGAGGTCAGAAGGCAGAGTACAAGAAGAAGCGGTAGAGAAGAGATTCGAAAGGTGCTGGCAGCTGCGGCACCTGATGGTGCAACTATGAGGATCACACTTTTGCCTTTGCTGCAAGCTCCGAGAGTCATAGAACGACTAGTTGAAACTGCCCATCAGCGGGAAAGAGGAAGGGATGGACGACCCAACATCGCACGAACATTAACAAGATTCCTCCAAACCAACCTGAACCATGCAGACGGTGCGGCAGAGATCAATAAATTTTGCTCTCCTCAGCGAGCTGCATAGAGAGATGGAGAACGGCTGGACCCAAACCATCGATGAGAAAGCCGCTATCTTAGTGAGTTACTAAGTTGCCGTCATAGACAGGGGGATGAGACAGTTTTATGTGTCACATAACAAGAAATGATAAGAAATTACGCAAAAATGGCTTTCATCTTTAATATAAGATCAATGTAGTACTTGCATACTTCTACGAAAAACACGAACGGATTCAATTCAAAAGCCAGGAGAAAACAAAACACATGCTTTTGTACTGAAGCGGTTACACCACATCACATCAGATGAGATAATGAACGAAATCGATAAAGACAACAGTAGCAGTAAACTGATCAACACCACCGTTTTTCAAAACCGTTAAGCAATTGGGATAAAGAACTAATACGTCGTAAGGTTTACGACTTTGGACATGTTATATAAAAGATTAATTAGTGATGAATGTGAGGTGAAGTGTTCAAGGAGAAGCTTACGGCGTTGTCTTCAGAGGATTGGTTTCAAATATTAAAAAATTAATAAACGACAGGTCATAATGGAATCGCCTAGACTGCTAAAATGGCTCTACGAATATCTCAGGTCGATAAAAAAAGATTAGTAAATCGGCCAATAATTTATTTGACACTGTTGTGAAAGGTTGAGTAGATTTATCTAAGAAATGCGTAACGAAAGTGCCCAAAGGAAAAAGGATGGCAATATTTCATGCTTGTTCCAAAAATGGATGGTTACTCACGTTTTATTGTTATCAGCTAAAAATATCAAAGATTCCAGTTTGGATTACCATGAAGATACCACAGGAGATCACTTGAAAAATTGGTTCAAAAATCAGTTACTCATACAATATATACCAACAGGAGCTGTTGCCAGCAGTACAGCAGTAGAAAAAACACAATTCAAGAATATTTTTATACCAATGACATACTATATTTTGAAGAATGTTAAAGTAAAAAGCAATTATTAGATGTATTGAAAAGTGTAGATCTCATAAAGGAATAATATATTTGCTATAATAACTATGGGACACACTGTTTTGCGACTTCCACCCTATTATTGTATTTTTAATCCTATTGAGCAAGTTTCGCGTCGGGTAAAATCTGGAGTCAGAGCAGTGAATGCTTCACCAACAATTAGTAGTAGTGTCTTGCAACTAATATGGAATATCATAGTTAACGTTTCCTTGAAAAACTGGTAGAACTATGGCAGAAAAACATAAAATATTGTAGTGGAACGTTGGGAAAAAATAATTTTTTATTTTATTATTATTATTATTTAATACTAAGAGAGTTGTGAATATATCCTATAAACTCTATAAATAGCAAATTGCAACTAGATCACAGCAGTGTATTCGGCTGCACCAGGGCTAGAACCACGGTTTCATGCTACCTAGTCTGCACCTGTGTGCTTTACGCCACACTGCTGCTTAACCTGACTTCCTTTTCCAACACTTTAATTTTACACCGGCTAGCTCTTAATAGTCGGTAGCAGAGACACTCAGTAGTCGGTTCCTTTGACGTCAATTTAATTTTCTAAATATCCAAAAATAAGAACAATATTCCTTTCAATTATTCTCAATTAACTTTAAATTCAAATTAATTTTAATATAAATTTTAAAGTTTTAATAAAATGGTAGCGTGGATTGTAAGCGCGGCTTATCATCCAGGTGCTCGCCGTTCAAACAAATTTTAATTTTCCCTTTTAAATTTCAAACTTTCCAGAAACCAATTATTATTGCATCTCTAACATCCCATCATCATTAATTAACGGATTCACTTTAAGGATCCAAACATTCAAATATCCAATCTCGTCCAAATTTTGAACAATTTCCAAATAATAAAAATATAATTTCCAAAATAACTACTCACGAAATTCCAATTCTTGATTCTCCAAAGTAATCCCAAAAGAAAAATCCCAAACTAGGGAAGCATATTTACAAATTTTTGAAGAGACTTCTTGCAAAACTACGTCTGCTAATCCGCGAACAAACTTGGAAGGGGGGAAACGTTCTCCTACTCGTGCCAACCTTTACATTTTTCATTTAAATGGCGCACAAATTCAAAAACTTGATGAAAAATCAAAATCAAAAGCAGTCAAAATCTCATATTTACAAAACCCAAAAAATATCACATTCAAATTCAAATTTAAAAATATCACTCAAAAATGTTTTTAAATTCTTCCCATTTATTCAAAATTTGCAGAAAGATGATTTGGTAACACTACAATATATTCTTACGTCAAACAACGCTGAATGTCTTTTAAGACGACGGTTAGCCGTTAGCCTTATGCCTACAAAAAGGGAGAAATTAGTGATAAATCAAAATTTAACTGTCAATACACAAGGTATGCTTCCACATGGAAAGCCGAATGAGTATTTTTCAAGCATTGCACTTGTTTTTTAAATTACAAACGAATTACATCGCTTTAATATCGATCCTATCGATTATTATTTAAGAAGGAATGTTAGAACTACTATAAAATCCGAGCAATTGTAATAAAAAATTCCTCCTCCCTTGTTGGGGATCCAGAATTTTCCTGTACACGCTATTAATAAATCAACCAGCTTTTATTGACTATAGATACCCGCTGATCTTATCTAGCTGAAGATGGTGCGGAAGCTATGGTCATAAGTTCCAAAAAAGGTAACAGATAAACAAAAAGTAATCTCTGCAAGAAGTTTGTTGCCAATGAAATCGACAGCCACAACTGGTGAAAGAAAGATGATACCTACTTGCCTTAATATTATCCTTTTGGAGAAACATAAAAAAGAACAAGTAGTTCACACCAAAAGTTTAAAATCATTTAATTATTAAAATTAAATATTTCACTTAGACTAAAATTAGCGTTGTGGAAAATTCGCTAGCGAAGATAAATTATTATCGATAGATAAGCTCGACGATACAAATTAAAATTTACCGTGTTAAAATTAAATTTATGAAAAGATCGGAAACGAAAACAATTTTACAAGTACCAAAAATCGAAATATCGAAAGCTCTCAAAAAAAAATATATGCGAAGGTGTCCACAATGAAGGTGGCTCCCTACAAGTTTTATAGAAAAGAGCAAAACTTACCCAATCTTTTGACAAGACCAAAAACCAACACACTCACTTATCGAACCCACATTCCAAAAGTCCCTCTTGCGTTCCAAAACGCAAACTCGAATTCCCCCCCTAATCAGACTCTAGGCAGGGGCGCACTCAGCAATAAAACAAATTTAAAAATTTGTTACAGATTTAACCCAAAACCCAAGATAAACCCCCAAATTATCAATTATATTGGGGGTCATAAATTGAATTATATACTGACAAATTAATTTCAGCTGTATTTCAAAACGGTGGGACAAAATAAAAAACTGAATAGGAATTTTTTCTTGTAAATTTGATTGCCTACATTTTTATTCATATACCATATCCATATATATTTACCCTATCATACTATATATATATTTATCCATATATTGGAATCAAAAATAAAGTTTGTATTATCATTAAAAAGAATACTTAAATAATTTTTCTTTTCTTCCTAAGTCTCCGATGGTGTTTCATGAACTTCTGTTTGCCAATTGCTACAACTAGCCCAGTCAATAGACCATAGAAGAAGAGTAAAGTGGCGCATTTTTACTTTCCTCATACTTATACGTGTATGTAAAAGGGAAAGTATTGTAATCCAATCAAAACTAAGTTTTTGATGAATTTTAGTTAGATGTTCGTCTGTATGTTTGTACGTATGTTTGTATGTATGTGTGTGGTTACGACATCATGAAAAGAAATAGTATCAATTGCCCAGGTTAAACCACGCAACCAAATGTCAAAAAAAACTGTACATCATAGCAAATACTTTATAATTGACAATACGGGAAACTTCTAATACCTTACATAGTAAAAACCGGCGACAATGTTCACAGCGCCACCTGTTGCTTGGAAATGCGCACTACCGAATGATAATATACGTATGCCCAAATGCAGTCGTGTCTCAAAACGTCTCCGTCCAATAGAATTTATTAATGCCGCGTAAACCGCCTTTCACGCCAGTAAACGCCTGTCACCAATAATTTATCAAAGTTTCCCGTATTGTCAATTGTAAAGTATTTGATCATAGTTAAACTTAGAGGCCAGCTGAAAATGGTGGAATTTCGTTGAAAATTGCGGAAATGATAAAGAAAATAAAAAAAGTTCAAGTGTCAATTTCTTTTGGACCACCATTTGTTATACCCAAATTATTTAATCGCACCGTGTCGCATCTCTGTCTAAAGCACGTATATCGAGTTAGACGGAATACGAATCGCGTCGCAACTAGATTCCAAAAATTTTCGAAAATTAATTCAGGTTTGACGTTTAATTTTGACATGTTTGCGGTTTTTTTTCGGGATTTTTGAGCCCCGCAGATGCGACCTGTCGCTTCCTTGAGGTCTTCCACGTCGAACGGTACATTGCAAGAGAGTGGCGAACGAAAATTTACTATCTAATTATGTTTGCAAGAAGTAAATCTGCACCTTTAATTTAACTGGTTTTCAAATTTTTCAACTTTTTGATTTTTTGATACGAACTGTAGCTTCCTCGCGGTCTTTCTTTTCGAATGGTAACCGGTAAATTTGACTGGTTGTTAATTTGACTGTATTTATAATTATAAAAATGGTTACTTCTGCTATTGCCGAAAATGCTGCCGCTGGAAACAAATTTACAGTATAAGTTAAGTAATCCGATTAAGGCCCGCTTTTAGAATACTCAGTTAAGTATAAGTATAACTAACCTATAGCAACGAACAAATAAGCGATAAACACAATAAACAATTAGCCAATCAACATCCGTATAACGTTACACCCCGGATAAATAATACTTAACCGACTATGGCAAAAGAGGACCTAAGGGGAGCAATCCATTTAGACGCCCGGAAGTAAGAGTGATTTTTTTGCAGATGAAAAATTAAGCACATAATTTTAAAGTTTCAACATCATTATATTATAGTATTAAAATGTAGAAAAACAAAATTTTTACAATATTTTTTAACAAATTTATATTATACAAATTGTTGAGTATAGAGATCTTTTAAATCAATTTAAATTGACCGACGTTTCGGTTTGACGTTTCTTCACTCTTCACTAACGTTCCAGTCGATTTGGTCATCAAACATATTGAAGACAAGATTCCCCAGATACATAATCATACAGACATACCTAATGACACCTTAGTGCAAGCTCTTAGACTTATTACCAACAATAATTATTTCGTAGCTAATGGAAAATCCTATCATCAAAGAAAGGGTGTTCCTATGGGTGGTAGCATATCTGTTGATTTAGCTAACATCTGTATGAACATTCTTCTTGATGATAGAGTTCCTTCTTTTAATGCAATTCACTTAAATGGTATTAGACTTATTAAAAAATACGTTGATGATCTTTTTTTCATTATTAGTAAAGACTGCCTTCCTCATATCCTTCAGCATTTTAACAATTTCCATAAAGATCTTCAATTTACTATGGAAATAGAAACCGATAAAAATATTCCGTTTCTAGATATTCAGATTTTTAGAGATGTTCTTGAAGGTAAACTGATCACCTCTTGGTACCATAAACCCACTTATTCTGGACGGCTATTAAATTTTTTCTCCGAACATCCTAAACATCAAATTTTTAATGTAACAAAAAATTTTGTAAATAAAGTTCTCTCCCTATCTCATCCAAAATTTCATTCTAAAAACTATAATACTATATATCTTATTCTTTCGGCTAATGATTTTCCTAATAACGTTATAAATTCACTTTTTAACACAAATATAAAAACTAATTCTACAAAACCATCTTCTTCCCAAATTTTTCAAAATTTCCATAGTATAACATACATTAAAGGCCTTTCTAATAAATTAATTTCTATTTTTAAACCTATCTCTACTATAAAATTTGGTCTTAAGTGCCCCAATAAATCTTTAAGATTTTTTTCTAAAACGAAAGATCCAACCCCCATTGAAGATGAAAGCGGTTTAATCTATCTTGTCCCTTGTAAGGATTGTGATTCTGTGTACGTAGGTGAGAGTTCTAGGAAATTAGGTATTCGCATAAAAGAACACTTAAGAGATATCAAAAATGCCCGCGTTTTCTTCCGTGAAGAAGATGACAATACTTTTACTGCTTTATGCAAACATATGACCGAAAACTCTCATTCCATAAAACGTGAGAATATCATAATACTAGCTAGGGAAAAGATAGATAAGAAACGTAAAATAAAAGAGGCCATCAATATCCATATAAATTCTAATACCATGAATGATAAACGAGATGTGCAATTTTTTCATGGTGGATATAAATACATCCTGGATATAATGAAAACCTTATGATAATCCTTGGTCAAATTCTTTTTAATTTTTATATTGTTAATTGTAAAAATTTTTAAAAAATTTTAAAAAGTATTTTTATGCTAACTAAATAATTCATTTGTTTTTATTTTTATTTTTCACATAATTAATATAACATCATTACTATGACATTATTTTGTCAAAAAATTCGTCAATTTCATGTAAAAACATTTTTAAAAATTTTTTAATAATTTTATTTTTATTGTATAATTTTTAGCCTTGAAAATGGGTCAATTATAAGAAGACTCGAAACGTCGGTCAATTTAAATTGATTTAAAAGATCTCTATACTCAACAATTTGTATAATATAAATTTAATAAAGAGGTCAACGATAATAAATTATTACTATTTTTTAACAAAACTGTAAAGTATTCTCTAAGGCATCTTGTTTCAAAAACTGCTTGTGTTGTAACTCAAAAAGTTATTGATCGATCTGGTTCAAATTTTAGGAGGCTTTAGTCTAAATTATTAGAGAAAGGATAAACCTAAATTTTTAAAGATATCCAGTAAATAAATAGTTTTTTTTTGGGGTAAAAACTGTCGAAGACATAGTCGAAAATTTGAATATTTAGTTAAACAGCCTACTTAGTTTTTTATTTTATACTTATTTATAATTTTATAGGTTTATCCTTCCCATGTCAATAATCGAAAAAAAATTTGTTTCTTTGTTTCTAATCAATATAGAAAAGAAATGATAAATGCAGCATTTTTCGATGCTATGCACACGACGCCTGAAAGAACACTCTATACAGAACCGCCATTTTGTCAAAAAATATTAAAAAATTTTTTTTCTACACTGATGTGATTATTTTTTCATCAGTAAAAAAATTCTCAAAATATGACTTCTTTCCGGGCATCTAAATGGATTGTTCCCCTTAAGTAAAATTCATTGTTAGGATCCACTAAAGAATTACATTTTATTCCAAAAGCAATTGTTGCAATAATATCCTTTGCAAATTTGGAAAAAAATTTTTGGTAGAAATTTTTGTAATTGAAGTTGTTGTTTTACAAAGTAATCAGTGAATTCTTTTGCACAATCCAATATAAGATGAAACATTATTTTCATTATGCCATTGGCGAAAGCTTAGCTTAATGTATTTCTCATGGATTCTACAGATTTTCCTAATATCGTCTTTCGTAGTCAAAATTGTGGAAAGATAATGAAGGTTATCACTTAAAGTTTAAAGCCCACAGCCGATAATCCGATAATTTCAAAAACTCTCATAATCCGATTAATTAAATTACTATATAAGAGATCTTCTCCTTACAGTTATTATATAAAAAAGAATTAAAAATAAACGCAATATTAGAAATCATGACTGACAATAGAACCAATACTTCAGACGACAACAACAGTAGTTGTGTATTGTGTTGTAAAACTGTGGAGATATATTCAATCGGCTCGTGTAACCATCCCATATGCTTCGAATGTTCAACTCGGTTGCGTGTTTTATTCAAGAATAATGAATGCCCACTGTGCAGATTAAAAATGAAAAAAGTTTATTTTTCAAGTTTAATCAAACCGTACGAAGAACTTTACAGGTACTACGAAACAGAAAATTCGGGCGACATAACGCATGGTATCTATTATTCTTCACCTCGATTAAAAGAACGTCAGGAACTTCTTTTTGCACGCAAATGTCATATCTGCAATGATCTGTCGAAGAAATTCAAAACAAACGAAAAGCTGGAACTGCATCTTCTACGAGAACATGGATTATCGTATTGTACAGTCTGCGTTAAACATTTAAAACTTTTCAGATTTGAACGTCGATGTTATACCGAAAGTGAATTAGTGAGACATATCCGCGAAGGAGATCCAGATGATACGTCTTATAAGGGTCATCCGATGTGCGAATTTTGTTCCAGGTATTTTTTCGATAAAGACGAATTATACATCCATTTACGCCGAGATCATTTTCGTTGTCACCTTTGTAGTGAAAATAATGGCAAACTGCCGTTTTTCAACACTCTTGAAGATATGTATACTCATTTTCGGAACGATCATTATTTGTGTCAACAAGGTAATTGTATAAATGAACAATTGATAAGTGTTTTTGAGACAGAAACCGATTACAAAAACCACTTAGCTGTAGCGCACCAAATACGGAAACGAATAGAAAATGAAGAATTTAAATTGAGACAACCTTTTCAAACAGTTTGCAGAAGAGAATCTGACGAATCCGTCCCATCTAATTCCAATTTTAATGCAACCACATTGAATCAAGCGAGTGCCTTTTTAGAAGCGTTTCCTCAGCTTCCGCAGCAAAGCAGTTTAAGTAATTCTGGTGAATCCTCAACATCGAAACAAGTGCAAGCAAATTGTACCAATCACCAAATTGTAACAAACAATAGTCAAACAGTTCCATCAAATTTGTCTTGGGCGACTCGAACTAAACAAAAGAGTGCGAGTAAAGCGTATCCTATACCTAAGCTTTCACAAAGTACTCGGGATAACTTCTTTAAGCAATTTGAATCTGCCTCTCGACCAAATACAAGAGATGCTCAACCAATTTTTTCTTTTGGAATTATTAATATTTCAAATGAAAGAAAAGATTCTAATGTCGGAACCGCTAAAAGAAAGAACAAGAAAGGAAAATGGAAAAAGTTGGAATAAAAGTAGTATAATTTGTATATTTTGATAAATAAATAAAAATGTTTTAAGTTGAAATTTTAAATTTACGTAGCAGCTTATCTGGAATAAATTGGTATAGTTACGCAGCAGTTTTTTTTAAATAAGTTAGCTTGTTTGCGCCACTTTTCAAATCCATTTCCGGATGCGCTTGGAGCAAGCGCAATGTGTGGTTGATAACGATCCGCCATATTGAAAAACCAACCAATTTTGTTGTAATACCAATTCTGTGTATTTTACCGGTTTTTTCGATTGTTTTGTGACCAACCAACCCGATCACCAACTGAATAATTATTGGAACATTTCACTAACAGTTATTAGTGCTTATCAGTGATTCCTATTGCTATCCTTTCCTTACCTTATGTTAGTTCCCACCAACCAAGAGAGAGGAGAAACAAGAAGATTATCTGGTAAGTCACTATATCTTTACCATCTGACACAATCGAGAAATTCCCCATACAGTCCACTGATTCTTTTCTCACCACATTTTATTTGGGGTGAGATTTGGCCCACACATAGCTCAAGCAGAAGATATACTCGTAAAACTGTTTTCCAATAATTGCGTCAGAAACTCTGACTGCATATTTGTTTTTAATTAAATCTACATAATAATTACTTTTTACTTTTAATAAAAAATAAACCTATTGTAGCGGAGCCAAAGTACTTAATACTTCTGGTTAATTTTTTGATTAGTTTTATTTATATCTTACACCTTGCAGCCACTTGATCATTTCCTTCATAACTTTCCTAAGCTTTCCATATTTTTCACGGAAAGATGGTTATCCTATCGTGAGCGTCACACTACAACTTCCGCTCCTAATTGGGAGTGTATTCTAAATAAATTAAATTATAAAAGTCAAACTAAAATCGGATAAGACGACTTGATAAAGGGGGAATCGGTACTTCAGTACATAAATCAAATTAAATTGATAATAATTAGACGCAAAATTGGTACACAAGTTAATTGATTTTGCTATGTAACAAAAAAAATTTCAAATCGATTCACTACACAGTTCAATAGTTCTTGCAGTTTTAATTTCATATTTCTTTTTTGTTAAAATTCATGAAAATCACATCCGTGGTTTTGCTTAAGAGTCTGCTGTTAGGGAAAATCACAAGGTAAAATACTTGTCTAAATCAAAATCTAAAGCAAAATCTTAAGAAAATTATATTATAAATTAAATTATATTATAAAGCAGGGATATAATGAAATGAAAATTTTGGCCATTATAAACCAAGAAGATCCGGAACAGTTTCGGTTTGTTCGAGCTGTAGAATTTTTTGCCCATAGAAAGCATTTATGCCTGGCATTTGAAATGCTCGAGCAAAGCTTGAGTGATCTTTTGCTATACACTAGTTTATCCGCAAAGCAAATAAACTATATTTTAAAACAGTTATTGTTAAGTTTACTAAAATTGTAGGAACTGCGTGTAATTCACAGCGATCTGAAGCCAGATAATATAATGGTGGAGGATCCAATGGCTTCACCGTATTGAGTAAAAGCGATATATTTCGACAGTGCTTGGAGAGCTGACGAAGCTCTTTGTGGTGATTTCATCCAGACGTTTCCCTACCGCGCTTTCAAAATTCTGTTGGGTTTACCTTACGCCGAGAAAGTAGATATGTGGTCGTTAGACTGCAATTGTTTGGAAAACATCAGCGAAATTAATGTACCCTATTTGCAAGGAGAAGATCTGCGTCTTGAGATGGCGGGTAGAAGATTAATCATAGATTTAGCACAAAAATGCTGGAGTTGGATCCGAAAAAGAGGATTACTCCAAAGGATGCATTGGTTCATCTTGCCATATTGGAGCTTGTGACAAACGAATAGTATATTTTAATTTAATAAAAAAAGTTTTAATTTAATATTGTTTTACTCTTTCTTAATTATTGAGATTTTTATTGTTTAACCCTGCATGTGAACTGTTAGTCTTTTAACGTACAGTGGTTTTAAATGCATAAAAATATGTATATACGTATGCACAAAAAAAATTTTTGATTTCGGGAGTTGTGTAAATTTTGGTTTTGCCGCAAATTAGGAAAGCTGAGCGCCAGCTAGCGACAAAACCAGCGGACGTATCGGAATTGATCTCCGGTAAAAATTTTGAAAGTTGCGATTTTATATTGATTTTAGAGGTTTGTGAATAAAGATTTTATTATTTGCGGAATTTAAATTTTTAGAATTTGACGAAATTTTTAAATTTTTTTTAAATTTCTGAAATTTTCGGAAGTGAAATATTATTAGTGCCCGTATTCACAAACGTCCGCAAAACTTTTAACGAGCCGTTTAACAGTTACATTAAGGGCCAATTTTACCACCTCTGGTTAAGTGGTAGTTAATGCTTAACTAATATAGTTGACAACCGCTTTGCCGTTTTACAATCTATAGTCGACGCAAACTGACGCCATAACTAATAGTTAACTCAACTAGCAGATTTTCTGGTAGTCAAGCTCTTTAACTATTAGTTAAGAGGAACATAATTTTTTTTAGATAAGTATTTTTTTGATAAATTAATAAAATTCTTGTTTCAATGTTAATTTTGACGACATGTTTCGTGTAAAAGCTTACACATTTTCAAGTCTTTGAAATTAAATTGTAATTGGTTTTAATACTTTTGCATATTTGAAACAAATCTCTACCATATCATTGGCAACTATTCGCGCTACCACATCGGCTGACTGGATCACAAAGCGGTTTAAAACATATATTCGGTTTCTCTATACATTTTAACAAAATGAACTCAAAAAAGAGTGAAATAAAATAAAAATTAAAAATTTTAAAAATCTCTGACTCTAAAAGTACCTTTAAAAACTACTGTTTCCTTTAAAAATAAAGGAATAATTTTTTCCTCCTCACTCAACAACATAAACTCTCGGACACTTAACTCGAAAAATTAACTTATCATCCTCCTCCCCCCCCCCCACTACAAAATTTCAACATTAATTTTGAAGTCAGGGGAAACGGAGAATTTTTAATACGGAATTTATAAACAGATTTCGTAAGTGGAGCAATCTCCACCAGTCCGACCATGCCATTTCCCTCACCAGAAGCAAACCTCTGCATACCACAAACGTCAAATCAGCGCTATCAGCTGAAGAAGATATGGGTTCACCCCGGGACTCCGCAAATTAATTCAAGTTTCAAGTTTCAACAAATCTCCGTTTCCCCTGCCTTCAAAATTAATGTTTAAATTTTGTAGTGGGGAGGGGGAGGGCGAAGTGGGATAAGTTAATTTTTCGAGTTAAGTGTCCGAGAGTTAATGTTGTTGGGTGAAGAAGAAAAAATTATTTCTTCGTTTTTAAAGGAAACAATAGTTTTTAAAGGTACTTTTACAGTCAGGGGTTTTTAAAATTTTAAATTTTTTTATAAATCCAGTAGAATAACTGGACAAATGCACATCCAAACTTGACCAAATTCAGGTCATAATGTCACTTCTCAAATATGCAGTACAATAATAAGAAAATAAAGATAATGCATTGGAATGCTCAAAGCATTACAAATATCTCAACTATTCGGCAACTACAGTTACTTCTAGACCAAGAAAATGTAGATGTTATTATGCTCAATGAAACTTTTTTAAAACAACATCACAAATTCCACATAAACAACTAATAATCAAATTAGTCGAATCTTTCGTGTCCGATCGAAAATTTGTAGTATCATTAAATGGATCGTATTCGAACATTAAAAACATTACAGTTGGACTACCTCAAGGCTTTGTGTTATCGCCACTGCTTTATTCGACGTTTATTTCTGGCTTCAAGAAACCCAAAAACTGTGAGGTACAGTGTTTTATGCGGACGTTATCACTAAAGGCAAACTTACAAAAAGTATAATCAAAAAACTTCAGATAGGATATAAACACTGCAAGAAATATCTACATAAATGGAAGATCAAATTAAACGATCAAAATACGCAAGCTATAATTTTTCCTTATAATAAATCACCCAAACGTCATCCACATACTAATTTTAAAGTTGATAACTTAGAAGTTTCCTTCACAAATTCGGTGACCTATCTAGGAGTAATCTTAGACAAAAATTTAACGTTTGGACTTCATATTGAACTAACATTGCTAGTAGCAGGTTCCAAACTTTCTTACAAAAACAAAAATCTAATTTACAAATCCATCGTATGATCGATTATAACATATGGATGTCCCGTATGGTCAAGAGCTGCCCAGATTCACATCAAAAAGCTGGAAGTTATCCAGAACAAAAATTCAAAATTAATTAATGGTCTGCCATGGCGGTATTCCACCCAACTACTTCACAGCACTACTGGATACCAACTAGTAGAAGATCATATAAAAAAACTGGAAGATCGATTCCCACTTCGTTGCATTGATTCGGATTTCCGTCTAATTAACGATTTGGCAAATAAGTAAAAAAGTTAAATTAATGTAAATAATTGTAAATATGTATATAGGTTTTGTTTCGTTTATTCGGCTATTGATGGCCATATTCAGATAAAGGTTTTTATAATCGTTTTCCTTTAAATAATTGTACATCATAACCCGAATGCTGTATTTTTGTTTAAAGTGTAATCATCTGTTGAAAAATTTAATAATTGTAGCTCAGAAAAACAATTTACTCTATGAACAAATTTAGATGATTTAAATAATTAAATAAATAAAAACAAGTCCCAAAAAATCGAAAGGTATCAAAAAACTATATGCGAAGGTGTCCACAATGAAGGTGTCTCCCTACAAGTTTTACAGAAAAAAAGCAAAACTTACCAAATCTTTTGACAAGACCAAAAAACCAACACACTCACTTATCCTTCGCACTTATCGAACCACATTGAAAAAGTCCCTCTTGCGTTCCAAAACACAAACTCAACCCCACCCAAATCAGATTCAAGGCAGGGACGTATTTAGAAAAATAAAACAAACTACAAAAATTTGTTACACAAGTTTGCATGAAAGAAGTAACATATTATAGTGAAATTAGGAATGTTGTAATTAATCACAAAAATAGTAATAGCAAAGATATTTATAATCTTAACTAACTTAAAAATTATAAAATCTGTTATCAATCTGATCTTAGCTCCTTTCGCTGATTTTTTTAATTTATGTATAATAAAGTGTGTACTTCTTGACATCTTGAAAATAGCGAAAATAGTGAAAATCCATTTCACCTATTATGGATAAAGTGTTTGAAAAAATTCTAAAAACACAAATACCTACTATATTGTTATTTTTTATGCTAATCAGTTTTGGCTTTGAAATAATCGCTCGACCACCATGGCAATTATAGACCACTGACGATAGACAAAAAAAAGGGCAAACATCGGAAAAATTCACATGTTTCTGATTTGGTGCTATGTTATTAGGGTACCTATCATCAGTAGTATAAAAACAAGTTTGCAGCTTCGAAAGACCTACGCTAACTTCGTGGTGATCGAAAAACCTCGAAATTTTTCAACTGATTTTAGATTTTGGCTCTAAACTCCTAAAAGGATGCTTCCTACAGAAAAAGTCATTGCGCCCTTTTTTGAAGCTGTCAATATTTCATACAATTTGAATTTCAGCAGCTGTTGGCATTTTAATGTAACTTGGCTTTAGACTTGCTATAGCATTTGATACTCTTCGAATAATTTTAGAGTCAGTAGAAAAGTGCATACCAGCAAAGTCTGCCACTACATCCAAATGTCCAGCCGTTGAATACAAACGAAGGGTGGTTAATAATTGTTTCATCGGAGAAACAATTATTTCTAAAAGAAAACAAATCGGCAAAAATAATATCGCTTTATGTAGCAGTGGCATGGCGTATTTAGAAAATACTTATGGGGGGAGCAGATTAAAGATTTTTTAGGATATCTTTAATCTATTCATGCGCGTCAGTGGTAACAAATCTTAATGCATAAAATCCCAGCACACTTTTGCTGCCTCTGCTAGAACGTGTTATTTTTTGGTGAAAAAAACACTCTGGTTGGTCGATTTTTTTTACCAACGAAAACATATATTAAACTTAGATTAGGACTAAAAATACGAGTATTTGTCCAATATGTATCCCAACCGGGAAATTTGAATTTTTAAGCAAAAATGATGGAAGTTTAACCTTCGGCTAAAAAAAACTAAAACTTGGAAAGCATATTTATTTAACTATCTTACTGCTCACGGAGTTTAGCAGCAACTTTCTGTGTTACTTTGAAAGTTAATTATGAAAATGTAAAGTCAAATTTGTAAACCGGGGGGTCTGGAACACCCTCCAGTACATATCGCAGGATTTCCACTCTTTTAGAATACTTGGAGAAGATAGGGGATTTATAATTTTACAAATTTCGCCAGGAAAAAGGGGGGAAATTTGAATTTTTAAGCAAAAATTTAATAGCATCTTTTACGTTACTTTGAAAGTTAACTGTCAAAATTATAGTCAAAAATGTATACCGGGTGGTCTGAGGGTGAACACCTTTCAGAACATATAATAAAATTCCCACTCTTCTAGAATACCTAACAGAAGACAGAATTGTTGAAGAAGTAACACTTGATTATATTTAGGTTTTAGTGTGCGTTGAATACTTCCCTGTGCTTGCAATACTGCTCTTAGCAACGGAAAGATAACATACCGAATAACGGCATTTAAGGCGTCAAATTATTTGGTAAAGAAGATTTAGAAGTGCAAGAACGCTAAGGGCACAAATTGTAAGCACAGGGTTGTTGTTTTAATATTATATTTATTGTCAATTAAATTACAATTTAAAAAAATTAGAATTTGAGAAACTTATTTTTTTTATATTATAAAAAATTTTTTTAACTGCCCGACGGCACATCAAGTTTAGCAGCAACTTTTTGCGTTACTTTGAAAATATAGAAAAACGGTAATCACCCAGTAGCGGGAAACGAAATTAAATGTTTAAATATTATACCGCTAAAAAAGAGATCCACCGTTTAGTTGCCCGTCTGCGGGATTTCTAGCTAGTAAATAAATAAATAAATAAACAAATAAATAAAAATAATTTAAAGTTATTTAAATTTTTAAATTTAGTGATAAACATTATTTTTATCAGGGGTGGACTTTAGGAGTACAATCCAAGTTATCCTTGGGGGGGGGGACAATTGCCACCCTTTTCCCTCCTCTAAATACGCCACTGTTATATAGTATATTAATTCTACAAGTCAGACGGAAATGACAACTTATCCTCTATTTGTACTAAAAGTTTATGAACTGTTTCCTTTACGCTTAACTAGCACTTAATCGGCACTACAAGCGGGGATTAAATTTAACTATTAATTATTAAAGCATAAACTAATAGTTAATACGACGCGACGGCGCACAGTGGGACGAAAACACTAAAAAGTGGCCAAAAATCAAATTTTGACTTTAATGACTTAAAATTGATATAAATAACACGGGAAAATTAATTAAAAAATTTGAAATTAACAAGGGTGGTTTAGAAGGGTGTTACGGGAGGTTATTAAAATATGATTTTACTTTTAATGACTTAAAATTGGCATAAATAACACGGGAAAATTAATTAAAAAATTTTAAATTTACAGGGGTAGTTTAGAGGGGTATTTACTTTTTTTAAAGTTTAAAATACAGTAGAATCCGCTTAATGTGATCACTTTGGGACCAGAACATTTCGATAACATTAACCGACTGATAACAATAAGAGAAATTAAAAAAAAAAACAAATTTTAGAAACGAAACATTAGAGAATCTTAATTTACAGTGATTTTATTACATAGTTAATTATTATACATTATGTACATAGTTATTACACATTAGTTGTATATTACATTACTTTACATTCATAAAAGAAAATAGTCCAACGTTGATTGCTTGTTACAAGTGAGAAATTTGTTAATAAAATTTTCATAATTAGCAAATTGAGAGATTGAGAGATTTTCAATTGCGCGGTGGCATTTCTTTGTCCCATTTTTGGCAGTTTATCGTATACTTTTCGATAATTTTTCTACCTTCTGTTTCACCGAGAGATCGTTTCGTTTCTTCGTCGGCATCGTAAGAAAAGCAAGAATAAACTAAACTTAAATTAAAATGCATAAAGCAAAGTGCGCATTTGCAAAATGAAAATAGATACGCAGGCATGAAACGGGAAACCTCATTTTGTATAGTATAGAAATTTAAACGAGTGACGTGTTTTGTCTAGATATAAAATTTCAATGACAAATCAGAAAAAGATACTTAGAAAAAGAGATTATTGTGTTGGGAATTTCTTGAAAATTGTTTGAAAGTGATAATAATAAGCGGCTTTTTGATCAGATTATCCGGTGGTTTTTGTATGTAAACTGATTAAAGCGGCCGGTTCCCAGTCAAAATGATCACAATTACCGACTGATAACACTAGCCGAGACCGAGATCACATTACACAGAACGAAATAATTGACGTAATGTTAATGTCCACTGATGATTAACTCAAGAATCATTAATATGATGTATTTTGCATTAATGCAATCTACAAAGGTGATATTAAGAATAAATATTAGTAATTGTTTAATTAACTTTTTTATTTGTATAATAATCACCTTTACATTATACTGATCCAACAATGTTCTTGATTTAATGTTAAAAATGATGTATAAAATGAAATTTACATTGAAATGATCAAAACAAAGCATTAAACTTATGACCACGAAGTGTTAAATATTATGTACATTTAATCATCACACTACATTCTAATAATGTAGAGCTATTGGAATAATGTTGTTCAGAGATTATGTCAATGTAAAACTTTATAGTTTAATGTCGTCTAAAAGTATTAGTCGATGAAAATTAATTCATTACTCAATGTTATTAACATTACTTAATGCTAACAATAATCTTATTAATGTATTTGTAATTAGGATTAACTACGCCTTCTACCAAGAAACGCATAATTGTTAACTTGCACTTTTATAAATAACTTGTAGACAGTAGGTACGCAAATTTCCCTCCATAATAATTTTAGTGTGTTTATGTGTTATACAAAGGTAAGATATTATTTTATTAATTATTTGCATGCACCACGAAAATTTCCGTTATAGTGAATAAAAAATGTAATAAATTTATTGATACTACTACTCCAAATCGAGGACCGTGTTTTTAAAACTCGAAATCTACAAAATCAAATTGTTCAAAAGAACCTAGGCCTAGAGGTTTGGTAAAAAATATATTACTTATTTTATTTCTGTTTATAGTATGTTAAGTAATAAATCAACATTGAAAGAACAAGAAATCCAAAATTACTTGAATTTTTATTTGTGAATAATTATTTTAGTATCAGAAGAAAATGCAGAGGCGACAAAAAGATCTTTAAAATTCGACAATTTGTCATCAGAAGAATTCAACCATTTGGAAAGTGTGCTCTAATAAATATATACATAGATTAGAAGATATTAATAAATTAGAATTTATCTGCCGTTTTGGAAAAATAGCCGTTTTATAAACAACCATCAGGTTACAGGTTGGTAATTTTATTTTTTTTATTAAGTACATATATTAAGAAGCATAAACCTATTCTTTTATACAACTATAGATACTAATAGATTTTCGTATTTTTAGATTGATATATGGACTTCAACACGAGATACGAGAATATTGACGGTTTTTTAAAAAGTTGGGAAAGTGAAGTACCAAAAATTATTTTATTTTTAGCAAATGGTATTAATGTCAAAGACAAAATCACCAGATTTTCGAAAACTCAAAAAATCATATTAAAATGTACAAGTAGTTTTTGTGTAAAAGGGTGAGTTTTCTTCAAAATTGTATTAAATCAAATCTCTATAATGTTATTTTTTGTAGTTGCTGAACGAATTGTTACAGATTTTTAACCCTCCACGGAAATTTTGTGCATATCAATAATATTTTGTAAAACAAATGTAACCAGGAAAACTGAAGTTTAGTTAAAAAATAAAATTAATCAATTTTTCATTTCTGTTTTGCCTTTTCAGTATTGTTGACCTTGACGACCAAAAATTATTTTTAATATTGTTCTTGTAAGTTTGAAGAAAGGTACTAAACTAAATTTACATTTACTACATTATTGACAAAAAAAAGTTTTGAATCAAAACTTTTTATTCTTTGCTTATATGCAATGCATAACAACTTTTGAATCAAAATTTTTCGTTTTGGTTCAAAAAGATCAGCATTTTGCTTCAAAACGAAAAATTTTTATTCAATAGTTTTTATGCATTGTATATAGGCAAAGAATAAAAAATTTTGGTTCAAAACTTTTTTTTGATCAGTGTAGTGTATTATATTAATGCTATTAGACATTAAGGCAATACGCTAGAATGATCAAACAATGTACTTGGATTGATAGGTCAATGCAGACCCAACATTAAAACAATGATAGAAAGTTGATGTTGTATGGGATTGTACTGAACCTAAGTCAATTCATCGCGGACAATTCATCGCGCGACAATTTATCGCGGACAATTGATCGTGCGACAATTCCTCGCGTGCGACAATTCATCGCCGCGACAATTTATCGCGTGCGACAATTCATCGCCTGCAACAAATTATCTGAATTAAATATAATTGAAATAAAAACAACAAAATTTGATATTACAAAATTAATTAAAATTGAAAATTTTCGTAATTGTAGTTTGAAATTATAAGCTATACTATAAGATATCTATATGCGTATTATATCTTTAAGATAGAACAATTAGTTGCTGGAAATAAAATTTTACAAAAAAGAGTGTACAGAGACACTGCCAGAAGAATTAAAACAATACTGCAAGATTACGCTAATAGACCTATTTTAGATTTTCTTTGAGATATAGCTCATAATTTTCAACTACAATTATAAAAATACGTGTTGTTTTCATTTTAATTAATTTTTAATATAAAATTTTTCTTGTTTTTATTTTAATTGTATTTAATGCGATGAATTGCTGCACGCGATGAATTGTCGCGGCGATGAATTGTCGCACGCGAAGAATTGTCGCACGATGAATTGTCCGCGATGAATTGTCGCGCGATGAATTGACCGCGATGAATTGACGGTACACCGATTGTACTAATAGGTAGTGGTGGTTAATATAATGTATTTCATTATTAAAGATATTTAATTACTTCAATGTTCCTCGGAGATTAATTTAATCATCTTAACATCAAGTAATCAAAAGTTTACATTCTTTTAATTATTTGCAGCATCGGTTGAATATTAATGTTTAAATACATTTTCGCAATCACTCTTTTTATTATATTTACGTCAGTTTTTCGCTCTGTGTAAGCGGATTCTACTGTACTATGATTTTTCTATTAATGACTTAAAATTGGCCTACATAATACAGAAAACTTTATAAATAAAATAAAAATTAGACAGGGGTGATTTTAGAGGGTGTGTTTTTATATATACGTCCGGCAAAAAATTTTTTTTCCGCATTCATCATATTACAAAACCTCGATCCAATACGGTAACAGTACAAACAAGTGCGTTGAATATGTGCATAGTTACTTACATAGGTACGCAGCGAGTTGCCGTCGTCGTTTAAAAACGCGAATCACAAAAACTGGCTTGAATTTGCAAAAAAAATTTTACATAATGTATTTAAGAAACGTCTAATAGATTTTTTGGATATTTTTTAAAAGCGGCATCTGGTGGAACACTTTTGTAAGTCCACACAAAGTTGGAGAATTGCATGAGATTTTCTATTGAGCCGCTCCAGGAATGAAGCATTATATTTAATTATAGCTATTTTGTATTGTCTTAAATTTTTTTTTATTCGAAAGTACATACTTCAAGGCATATTTTCTATTAAATACAAATTTCAACCCTAAACTGAAATCAGCCCAACAACTCGTCAAAACTTGGTGTTTCACGGAGCGATTAAATTAGCGATTAATGGAAGGTGATGTTTACATCGCTCTAACAAGAAGAAATATTTTTCAATTCAGTTCAAATTCTAGGAAAGGTTGCACTGATGTTTCCTCTAAAGATATACTAAACCTTGTTGCAAAACTGTTAAGTTGACAAAATGTATTTTTGGCCACTTTTTCGAGCGTTTGCCTTACTGTGCGGCGCAAAGAAAACTTAATTAACTAGTAGTTAATTTCAATTGACACTTAACTATACCTAGTCGGGACATAAATTCTGTTACCTGTAAAGAACCGTTAGATTTTACAGCTTAAGATTACAGAGGGTGGAAAACAATTACATATTTAAAAAGCCCTTTCTTTTGGTAACTTGTACAGACTATAGTTAAAATTTTTGAGTTCAACCAGCAACATGGATTGGGGTGTGAAAGAAAATCTGATAGCAGTTATTGCGTTACATAAATGTGGTGTATCAAATAGTGAAATTTTAAAATTGCTAAAGCCGTTAAAAATTTCAAAAATGTTTGTAAGTCGTGCTATAAAACGGTTTACCGATACAAATGCAATAGCTGACAGAAAAAGAAGTGGACGTCCTCGTACCATAAGAACTCCACGAGTGATTAAAGCAGTGCGTGAAAGAATACGACGAAATCCTCTGCGAAAACAAAAAATTATTGCTATGGAGATGCAAATTTCAAAAAAAAGCGTGTCTCGCGTATTGAGGCAGGACCTAAAACTTGGGGCTTTTCGTAGAACAACAGGACAAAGGTTAACAACAGCTTTAAAAAAAATTAGGCACGAGAGATCGAAAACCCTGTTAAGGAGGCACGGTAATAATAATTTTAAAAATATTTTGTTTACCGATGAAAAAATTTTTACCGTCGAAGAAAAACTTATTAAGCAAAACGATCGTGTTTATGCTCACAGCTCTAAAGAAGCGGCAGAAAAAATTCCGAGGGTTCAAAGAGGCCATTATCCAGCATCTGTGATGGTTTGGTGGGGTGTATCCTACGAAAGGGTTACTCAACTTCACTTTTGTGAAAAAGGCGTTAAAACATCGGCACCAATTTACTAAGAAATGTTAGAAAACGTGGTAAAGCCTCTTAACGACTCTCTCTTTCAAGGAAACCATTGGGTTTTCCAACAGGACTCTGCACCAGCACACAAAGCTAAGACAACCCAAAGGTGGCTAGCAAAAAATTTACCTGCGTTTATTGCAGCAGAACAATGGCCTTCTGGAAGTCCTGATCTGAATCCTTTGGATTATAAATTGTGGTCAGTTCTTGAAAACATGGCTTGTAGTAAGCCTCATAAAAATATCGAGCTTCTGAAGCGGGATTTGGTGAAAGCAGCAGCATCGATACCGTTACAAATCGTCCGTGCCGCAATTGATGATTGGCCACGGCGTTTAAAGGCTTGTGTAAAGGCTAAAGGAGGACATTTTGAGTAAATATATTAAAAATGTATTCTTTATATATTAAGTAATAAAGCAGTATATATCATAATTGAATTTATTATTTTGAAACATTAAAAATTTAATGAATACTGTGTAACAGAACTTATGTCCCGACTAGGTATATAACGGTGCCAACCACTGATACTGAGGTATATTTTGGTATTTATTAGTAAATAAAAATAAAATAAAAAAAATTGCACGGAAAATTCCTATCATTCACAATTAAATACATATAAGGTGATACATTTAATTACATACCTATTGGTAAGTTTGGTAACAACGTGACTATCGTTAAATAACGACTCCGTTTTCACAGTGTAATTAGCGAATATAAGAGAGTGTTAATAAAGTTGAAGAAGTGTAAGAGCGTCTTGAAGGCACTAAGAAGAAGTGGAGTTAAGGTCAGATCTGGAAATACCATAATAATTAGGTAATAACTATAACAAATTCAATAATAATTACTATTGCAATCGTAATCTACGCTGCGCTTCAAGGCCAGATAAAAATTGTAAATAGAAAATATAGGCAACACAAAAGACAAACAAGTAAAGTGAGTTGTGAACTCCGAAGTGTTGACCTGGTTCACGGCAAGCTATTGCGGCTTTAATGAGTGATACGAATCAGAGGGAAACTTCATCCAACATAGATAGTGAGGAATCTGCATCTGAAGATAATACAAAAAAGCGTACAGCAAATTTTGATCTCTTTAGACGAAGCAAGAGAACTTTAAGAACCCCAACCAAAGTAAGAAACGAAGAAGACCAAATAGATGAAATCAAAAAAATGATGTGTGAGATGATGAAGGAAATCAAAGAAGTAAGAAAAAGCCAATCAAATTACGAAAACGAAATAAAAGTATTGCGAGACGAGAATGCTGTTTTAAGAGAAAAGATAGCAGCAATTTCCAAAAAATAAAAAAATAATTTCCAAAATAATTACTCACGAAATTCCAATTCTTGATTCTCAAAAGTAATCCCAAAAGAAAAATCCCAAACTAGGGACGCATATTTACAAATTTTTGAAGAGACTTGCAAAACTACGTCTGCTAATCCGCGAACAAACTTGGAAGGGGGGAAACGTTCTCCTACTCGTGCCAACCTTTACATTTTTCATTTAAATGGCGCACAAATTCAAAAACTTTACAACCATTTACAAGAATTACAAAAATTATTTATCGATGAAAAATCAAAATCAAAAGCAGTCAAAATCTCATATTTACAAAACCCAAACAATATCACATTCAAATTTAAAAATATCACTCAAAAAATTTTTTAAATTCTTCCCATTTATTCAAAATTTTCAGAAAGATGATTTGGTAACACTACAATATATTCTTACGTCAAACAACGATGAATGTCTTTTAAGACGACGGTTAGCAGTTGGCCTTATGCCTACAAAAAGGGAGAAATTAGTGATAAATCGAAATTTAACTGTCAATACACAAGATATGCTTCCACATGGAAGGCCGAATGAGTATTTTTCAAGCATTGCACTTTTTTTTTCAATTACAAACGAATTACATCCCTCTAATATCGATCCTATCGATTATTATTGAAGAAGGAATGTTAGAACTACTATAAAATCCGAGCAATTGTAATAAAAAATTCCTCCTCCCTTGTTCCCAGCATTTTTTTCTACACGCTGGGAATAAATCAACCAGCTTTTATTTACTATAGATACTCGCTGATGTTATCTAGCTGAAGAACAGCGCCACCTGTTGCTTGGAAATGCACACTACCGAATGATAATATACGTATGCCCAAATGCAGTCGTGTCTTAAAACGTCTCCGTCTAATAGAATTTATTAATGCCGCGTAAACCGCATTTCACGCCAGTAAACACCTGTCACCAATAATTTATCAAAGTTTCCCGTATTGTCAATTGTAAAGTATTTGATCATAGTTAAACTTAGAGGCCAGCTGAAAATGGTGGAAATTCGTTGAAAATTGCGGAAATGATAAAGAAAATAAAAAAAGTTCAAGTGTCAATTTCTTTTGGACCACCATTTGTTATACCCAAATTATTTAATCGTACCGTGTCGCGTCCCTTTCTAAAGCACGTATATCGAATTAAACGGAATACGAATCGCGTCGCAACTCGATTCCAAAAATTTTCGGAAATTAATTCAGGTTTGACGTTTATGAAATTTTGACATGTTTTCGGTTTTTTTCCGGATTTTTGAGCCCCGCAGATGAGACCTGTCGCTTCCTTGAAGCCTTCCACGTCGAACGGTACATTGCAAGAGGGTGGCGAACGAAAATTTACTATCTAATTATGTTTGCAAGAAGTAAATCTGCACCTTTAATTTAACTGGTTTTCAAATTTTTCAACTTTTTGATACGAACTGTAGCTTCCTCGCCGTCTTTCTTCTCGAATGGTAACCGGTAAATTTAACTGGTTGTTAAGTTAACTATTTATAATTATAAAAATGGTTACTTCTGCTATTGCCGAAAATACTGGCGCTGGAAACAAATTTACAGTATAAGTTAAGTAATCCGATTAAGGCCCGCTTTTAGAATACTCAGTTAAGGACGTGAAAACGCTATGTTAAATGAATGGCAGAAAAGTTGCTTCACCTGTTCGAGATACACAGAAAAACTATGTAGAATTTGGGGGCAAATAAAACAGAAATATAAAGTATAAGGTTACAGCTTTATGATGAACCAATTTTAGTTAAAGAATTTAATTTAGAAATATTATTTTTAGGGCACACAAAAAGTATCATTTTAAAGCATGAGTGATATTTTAAATTTTACCTTTTTAACTTGCTTTAATTATATAATATTTAGCTTCATCAGAATCAGACGAAAATTTTCTTCAATTTACTTTACTTCAATTTTTTAAAATTCTTTGTAATTACGGCGGTAGCCAGGAAATACAAAATTTGCCAAATTTATATTAAAAATTTTAATAAAACTCACATGTGTCACATAGGTTGCATAAGTGCGAATTAGAAAAATAGTAAAATTGTTCAACTATTTTTATATAGAGGACGCTATACTATAAATTTGAAAACAGATATCTGCGCGAAGGTTATATGCTCAGACTAAATATACCTAGACAGAACATATACAAACGTAACTTGAAGCAAATTTTTCTATTTGTTTACATATCTGGTGTTTACCGAGTC
This sequence comes from Cantharis flavilabris, assembly GCA_949152465.1. Lineage (NCBI taxonomy): Eukaryota > Metazoa > Arthropoda > Insecta > Coleoptera > Cantharidae > Cantharis > Cantharis flavilabris. The sequence goes on along the minus strand of OX424437.1, from coordinate 27,092,139 downwards.
CCGAGTTGTAATTGGTCAAAAATGCGCACCACTTGTTGTGGTTAAAATACGAAATATTTTTTTAAACATAGTGAATTAATTATTTTAGTTATTGAGTCGTGTGTGGAATTTATAATTTAAAAAATGGGCAAGCAATGCATTGTGTGTGGTGGAGTGTATCAAAAATCTTTAAAACATAAGTAAGTAAAATTTAACCTATAAAAATTCATAGGCGTAACCACTGGACGTTGTTTAATAACAAGTAATGTTTACCAACAGTGATGCTTAAAATTTGCTTCAAAACAAACCTGTGTGTTAGCATAGCTATGCTCTGTCTAGTAAATAGTTAGTCTGAGGTTATATGCATCGGTTATGTTGGTTAGTTAGTAAATTTGAGATTTTGAAATTGCAATAACTCGAAAACGGCGTTAGATATCGAAAAACTGAGCAAAAAATTACCCCCGCCACAGCAACTTCCAGCAATTTGTCGTTAGAAGTCATATGCAAAATTTCAGATCAATAGCGCGCAATAATGGCGCAAAGAAAAAGTACAGGAGGTTAGAGTTTTAATTTACTTTAACATCGAATTTCTACTTTATTCCTTATTTTCGCAACTAAATTTTATTATTTTCGTGCTAATTAAGACTCCCCCTTCCCCCCATGTAAATGGCGAAATTAAAAACCTTGAATATCTCTAATAGTTATATTTAGGGTTATAAACGGTTTTTCGCTCGTATGAGTTTGTTAATGAAAAGTTCAAGTTGATTTTTGTGTAAATTTATAACGGCAAATGTTGTACTCACACCATATCTGCCCTCGCAAGAGTTAGTATATTATGACGATTTAAATTTTCTTTAAAATAGCATTTATAAACGCAAATGTTACATTTAAACGGTTTCTCGCCAGTTATGATAGTATATGACATTTTAAACTTCTTTTGTTTGAACATTTATTTCAACACACATCTTCGACTTCAAACGGTTTCTCGTCCATATTGTGTTAGTAAATGATATTTTATTTTGTGTAGGATTATAATCACACATATGCTACATTTATATAGTTTTCGCCTCTGTATGAGTTAGTAAAAATGATGTTTTTAAATCTTCTTTTTTGTGAACATAATAGAAAAAAACTTATGAACAAAAATGTAGTCATAAACGTTTATCGAAATATTAGCCACTATGTAGCAACGATTCCCGAACGAACATGGAAATTTTGTATTAGACGTCCGTATGTACAGTGAGTAACGAAAATATTCAAACCCTCTTGTTTTAGCAATGTAATTTGCATATTTTGAAACCGGTTTTTGATATACAAAAATTATTACTATTATTTAGATTACTAAAGATTATTAAATATTATGGACGATTCTCCTTCTATTCTCCCAGAACCTTCTCCAAATGTAAGTCTTTTTCAAATACTCAAATTATTTTGCCCTGCTTATCTCAGAAGCAGATGATTTACAAACTAGTATTAAAGAGAAGCAAAGAAAAGTTCACTTAAAAATAAAACAACAGTAGCCGAAATTCCAAGTTTTAAGTAAAACTAAAAGGAAGGCAATGGGCAAAAGTAAAAAGGTAAAGAAAGTAGAAGAAGGAAGTGAGTCCTCAGATAATCTTCTTTGATGATGATGACTCAGATATAGGATGCCGATACTTTTGTGCCTATACTCATTTCAAAAATTCTGGCGCCGTCACTGAACCAACTATTAAAAAAGAATCACGACCAAACAACCAAAGTTATCCAAAATAAATTAAAACCAAAACATTGTGTCGAATAAAATTTTTAAATATTCTAATATTCTTTTACTATGATGGTAATCTTTATTATATTGTATATCTGTATTGTTCATTTGTAACTAAATGAACTCTACTATAATTAAATTTTTACTTAATTTATTTAAAATTAAACTTGATAACAAAACTCTTTGATAATCGCAAATATTAAAATAACATTTTATAAAATATCCTGTAATTGAAAATAATTTAATGATACATTTTCCTAAAAATATTTTAAATACCTAATAAATTTTTTATTTACCTACTGAAATTGTTCGTAAGATCCGCCACTGACTATGATATGTATAATTTCTAAAGTAATTGAAAAACTCGTCAGATATAATAAATTACTATATCAACTCGTTGTAATTTAATATTATCATAACAAGCTATTTTTAGACATATCCCACAATGATTCTCGAATGTCATTTTATGGTAAGTTAACTTACTGCAGTGGAATTACCATAATAGCAATAATGTAATATTTTACTATCGTAAGCTAGGTGACAGCACTCTACAGCAAATAAAAAAAGACAGATATATCGAGTCGATTCTTCGTCGCTGAGAACGCGCCCTTAAGGCGCTACAGTAGCACGTGACTTTTTATAATCAAAACAAACAGCCCCTTACGTCTCTCTTTTTGATATCTTCTCAATGATTGACAGCGCCACCGTACGCAATCATTATGTACAATAAAATTAAAAATTTCTTGTATTAATGCGATTTCCTTTTTTTTTGTATTGCAACCAAGATGAAAACGAGAACATCGTTCCTTGTTTGAAACGTCATATTTCCGAGATAAGATAAGAGCGGAATGCCATAAGAATCACGTGAACATTACGTGCATTTGTTATTTAAAATTGCAGCACAAATTACAAGTGGCAAAACAAGTATTAAATTGAAGGCTTTAATTTTTATTTTTATTAAAAAATATTACATTACCAATTTTTTAAATTTTAAAGTATAGTCGCAAATAAAAGTAATTCGTGTAATATTATGTAATTCAGCCAAAATATCATTATACAATCCACATTCGGTCATGCTGAGAACATAATTTAGTTCATCATCTTGGGGTTCACATTTAAAATATCCAATTTGTACACAATTTTTATGTTCCCCAAAAACATGTGACGGGACATTCTTAATATCTTCTTGTAATGCAGAAATTTTTGTGTTTGTTACGGTCCTTTTTTTTATAATTATTTTATATTAGGTTGAATTTCGATAAACTGCAATATTTGAATAATTTGCACTAATATTTTTGGTAGACTTCCCACGCCGGTCAGTATGCTATCACATCCTTTAACGATAATATAAATGTGATAGCATAAGGTAAGCAAACGTGTGACCGTAACTTGCATGGGAACTTTTTTATATTTGATAAGGATTCATTTTTGAATATGGTGGAAAGGGAGAGATAAAAAAGCATTACGGACTGACGATTGATACGTTCCGGTTCAACTTTTACCTTTTTACCGATTACCTTTTTCGAAGAGGAGTTTTAGTTTGTTTTGACGTGCGGTAACGATTAATATAATAATTATTATAATACAGTGAAAATTTATGTGAACGTTCGATAATTTTAAAGTTACCTAGTTTGTTATCTTCAAAGCAAAAAATTAATATTTCGGATTTCGTTTATACCGTTTCGTATTTCGTTTCGTTATACAACAAATAATCAACTTGAAAGTCAACGTTTGGATTTACACCAAATTTCTTATGCCGTGCCTGCTCTCGGAATCAACCAACAAAATACCAGATGATTGTTGTAAGGTAATCTGGTACGAATATGACCAGCAAATTGTAAATTGAATAACCAGTGAATTATAACGTTTGTGTATTTTGGATTCAAATTATTGTGTTTAATTTATGTTTTTATTATCTAATTTAAGAGGTAATATTTGATTTAATAATTTGTAAAATTCAACTCTATTGCCGTTTACCTGAATTAAATTTAAGTATTAGTTTACTGTTGTTTTTATTGCGTGTATGATCACTCCCATCTTGAGAGAAAGAGTTTCTACGATCTTCTATTCGATGTCTACGATGAGCCAGCCGAGAAGGCACTTCCTAAAGAAGGGTAAGCGCTATCATGTTAAGTTCCGTTTCTTCATTATTTCTGTATTTCCCTTCCACTTTAATATCTTTTATGATTCTTCTTACAGAATTCACTACATGCTTTCTCAAGTTCTTCGGAATCTTCTTACTATTAAATTTACTTGCTGTTCTTTCTGAAAAAGAAAAAAAAATAATTTGTAATATATTAATAGTAAGCAGGTAAATACCATCCAATTTTCGCAATCGGTGAAAACAATTTCTGTACAAATGATTCCTACATTCAACTTTCTCAACACGTAGATTACCATATGGTTTCGCTTGGATTAATTTATAGGAAACGCTCGAATCTCCATCTCCAACCAAACGTATATATCTTAGCCGATGCATTTCTATGCTCTGTTTGAAACCCTCTACGATTATGTCGCTTTCCATAGCTGTCGAAGCTCCAGTCCAATTTTTGAAACAAATATGTTCTTTGCTTACATTTTTGCTTTCGTTATATGCACAAATTGAACAGTATTTATTACGTACACCCAAAAACAATATCTTCCCAGTTCGCTCTCCAATGATACAGGCCTAATGAAAATAAATAATAAAGAGATTTATATAAAATAAAATTCAACTTATAAACTTACCACACCAGACGACGCATTGTAATTGACATTATACGAACGCTTTGACCAAGCTCCATCTGCAATTACTGTTATATTACCTATTCCGTCTTCATCAACATCACCCAATTCCTCAGCTAGTTTGTATTCTTCTTTTCCTGCTTCGATTATAACAGATAATACGGTGTCATGTAATAGCGTCGATATCTCCTGTTGTTTTTCCAGATATGTGCCCGAAGACATAAACGGAATATTCATTGTAGATAAAAATTCATCGCATTGTGAATATCCAATGCCAGTCGATATGGCTCCAAAAGCAGCAGCTTGATTAATATTCATGCTTTCTTGGGTTGGTTCTTCTGTGTCGATGATTTTAATAATTTGGCATATTTTGTATTGGAGAGTAAATTTGGAACGTAAACCAAATCTTTGCTCCTTAATCACTATCATATCGGCTATTGTACAATCGAAAGGTTCGTGCTTTTCTGCATTACAAATTTGACTAAATAAATGTTTGACGTTAATAATTCTTCTTCCATCAATAACAACAACATTATTTTTTATCGGTGTTTCTCTAAAATATATGTTAAAATTAAAATTGAAATTTAATTAATTTTGTTACAAATTAAATTACCTCATAACTACTTCGTTATTTTCTTCATCCATGAAAGAATTTGCTGGTAAACATTCGCCCGATTCATCTATAATTGCTACTGTATTTTCTTCTTCGTTTATATCCATGAAACAATTCTCTGCAATAATTTCTTCAGTTGTCACAATATTTTGTTGTTCGGGAATTTCCAGATTAGTCAAGTCAACAACAACCTCTTCATGGTCCACCGTCATTTGTCTAAAATGATTACTTTATAAATGTACCAAATTGCTATTTTTCCCCGCTGATTTGCCAATTTTAAAAGTAAACGATTCAGTGTGGCATATTTAGAAAATGCTTACATATTGTAATATCGAATAACTAACAATTAATTATTATTTCACTACGAGGGGGAAATCTCTGGGGAAATTTGGTGTACAAGTGACAGGAAATCTAAGGCAATCTTAGGAAATTCTAGGCAATCTTAGGAAATCTTAGGCAATTCAAGGAAATCTTAGGCAATGCAAGGAAATGTTAGGCAATCCAAAGAAATTTTTAGGAAATCTCAGGAAATTTTAGGAAATCCGGGGAAATTTTAGGAAATCCAAGGAAATTTCATAAAAGGAAATCTGGTGTACAAAAATTTTGTTTGCGGTTTTCCCCTCGTTTCACTACCAGTATAAATGCAAAAATTTGTATTCGTTATTAAAAATGTATAGTTTGGATTATTAAAATCTACGCGTAATTAAAATGAAATAATAGGTACTTACGCTGGAAATGTACTACATAATTGGTTGGATTTTTTTTCAGCAGCACTAAAAAAATTCACAATTAATAGTGCAACTTTTTAAAACTTAAAAAAACAATTTACAAAGCACGAGCATGTTTCATTCGATTTTTCATGCATTTTCTTCTTATACTTAATGGCAAATTAAATCGTTTCTTAAGAGCCTTGTCCTTAGGCATGTTGAAAAATTTCGATTCTAAAATAGTAAAAATTATTGAAAACTTTATATACTTACACAACAATAAAATCTGTAAAACACTAAATAATCCGCGTTCGTTATAAGACACTGTAAACAATAAAAACACTGAAAATCTAATAATTTTTAAAACACTAAAATATCGGTTTTATAGTCTTTCAAATTCACTGGAAACAACAAAATCACTGAAAATTAGGTATTTTTTAGAGCACCAAAATAACACTTTTATATTTTATTATATAAAATATATGATAAAATAAATATTTTTAAATTCAAATGCACCTTCGAGTGTAATGCTATTTAAAATGCAAGAGTGCAATTGCATACATAAGTTGCGCGCGACAATACTAGGTATGCTAAAAATAGAGGATGTTGATTGATAAGGGAAAATGTTATGGTAAGCTATCAACTTCGACGACGTGTAAAAAATTTACACGTAATAGAAAACTTATATAGTGTTTGTGTATAAAACATAATTGGAGATGCATAGTTTTACAAATATTCACTACAAATCTAATAGCAGCACTATACGGTTATAAATTTAAATCAAAAATTTTAAATTTAATAAACAACGTGTGTTGTTAATATACATTAATTTTTATTATAAAAATTATGGGTGATGTATAAAGTCATGACGTTTAAGTAGGCAGCGATATAAATTGCAAATTCAAAAATATAAATTTTTAAAATTAATTTTTTACAAAGGACCTTGCCCTGAATAGTGTTTATTGTTTTATACTTCCATACGAAATTTGAAAGCATAAAAATTAAAATTGTAGAAATTATTTGTTAATTCAAACCAATGTCGCAAACAGCTGATCATGATTCCCCTTAAGTATAAGTATAACTAACCTACAGCAACGAACCAATAAGCGATAAACACAATAAACAATTAGCCAATCAACATCCGTATAACGTTACACCCCGGATAAATAATACTTAACCGACTATTGCAAAAGAGGACCTAAGGGGAGCAATCCATTTAGACGCCCGGAAGTAAGAGTAATTTTTTTAGCAGATGAAAAAATAAGCACATAATTATAAAATGTAGAAAAACAAAATTTTTACAATATTTTTTAACAAAACTGTAAAGTGTTCTCTAAGGCATCTTGTTTCAAAAACTGCTTGTGTTGTAACTCAAAAAGTTATTGATCGATCTGGCTCAAATTTTAGGAGGCTTTAGTCTAAATTATTAGAGAAAGGATAAAGCTAAATTTTTAAAGATATCCAGTAAATAAATAGTTTTTTTTGGAGTAAAACCTGTCGAAGACATAGTTGAAAATTTGAATATTTAGTTAAACAGCCTACTTAGTTTTTGATTTTACACTTATTTATAATTTTATAGGTTTATCCTTTCCCTGGACCTGTCAATAATCGAAAAAAAATATGTTTCTTTGTTTCGAATCAATATAGATAAGAAATGATAGATGCAGCATTTTTCGATGCCATGCACATGACGCCTGAAAGAACACTCTATACAGAACCGCCATTTTGTCAAAAAATATTTAAAAAAATTTTTTTCTACACTGATGTGATTATTTTTTCATCAGTAAAAAAATCCTCAAAATATGACTTCTTTTCGGGCATCTAAATGGACTGTTCCCCTTAAGTAAAATTCATTGTTAGGATCCACTAAAGAATTACATTTTATTCTGAAGCAATTGTTGCAATGATATCCTTTGCAAATTTGGAAAAAAACTTTTTTGGTAGAAATTTTTGTAATTGAAGTTGTTGTTTTACAAAGTAATCAGTGAATTCTTTTGCACAATCCAATATAAGATGAAACATTATTTTCATTATGCCATTGGCGAAAGCTTAGCTTAATGTATTTCTCATGGATTTTACAGATTTTCCTAATATCGTCTTTCGTAGTCAAAATTGTGGAAAGATAATGAAGGTTATCACTTAAAGTTTAAAGCCCACAGCCGATAATCCGATAATTTCAAAAACTCTCATAATTAATTAAATTACTATATAAGAGATCTTCTTCTTACAGTTATTATATAAAAAAGAATTAAAAATAAACGCAATATTAGAAATCATGACTGACAATCGAACAAATACTTCAGACGACGACAACAGTAGTTGTGTATTGTGTTGTAAAACTGTGGAGATATATTCAATCGGTTCGTGTAACCATCCCATATGCTTCGAATGTTCAACTCGGTTGCGTGTTTTATTCAAGAATAATGAATGCCCACTGTGCAGATTAAAAATGAAAAAAGTTTATTTTTCAAGTTTAATCAAACCGTACGAAGAACTTTACAGGTACTACGAAACAGAAAATTCGGGCGACACAACGCATGGTATCTATTACTCATCACCTCAATTAAAAGAACGTCAGGAACTTCTTTTTGCACGCAAATGTCATATCTGCAATGATCTGTCGAAGAATTTCAAAACAAACGAAAAGCTGGAACTGCATCTTCTAAGAGAACATGGAATATCGTATTGTACAGTCTGCGTTAAACATTTAAAACTTTTCAGATTTGAACGTCGATGTTATACCGAAAGTGAATTAGTGAGACATATCCGTGAAGGAGATTCAGATGATACGTCTTATAAGGGTCATCCGATTTGCGAATTTTGTTCCAGGTATTTTTTCGATAAAGACGAATTATACATCCATTTACGCCGAGATCATTTTCGTTGTCATCTTTGTAGTGAAAATAATGGCAAACTGCCGTTTTTCAACACTCTTGAAGATATGTATACTCATTTTCGGAACGATCATTATTTGTGTCAACAAGGTAATTGTATAAATGAACAATTGATAAGTGTTTTTGAAACAGAAACCGATTACAAAAACCACTTAGCTGTAGCGCACCAAATACGGAAACGAATAGAAAATGAAGAATTTAAATTGAGACAACCTTTTCAAACAGTTTGCAGAAGAGAATCTGACGAATCCGTCCCATCTAATTCCAATTTTAATGCAACCACATTGAATCAAGCGAGTGCCTTTTTAGAAGCGTTTCCTCAGCTTCCGCAGCAAAGCAGTTTAAGTAATTCTGGTGAATCCTCAACATCGAAACAAGTGCAAGCAAATTGTACCAATCACCAAATTGTAACAAACAATAGTCAAACAGTTCCATCAAATTTGTCTTGGGCGACTCGAACTAAACAAAAGAGTGCGAGTAAAGCGTACCCGATACCTAAGCTTTCACAAAGTACTAGGGATAACTTCTTTAAGCAATTTGAATCTGCCTCTCGACCAAATACAAGAGATGCTCAACCAATTTTTTCTTTTGGAATTAATAATATTTCAAATGAAAGAAAAGATTCTAATGTCGGAACCGCTAAAAGAAAGAACAAGAAAGGAAAATGGAAAAAGTTGGAATAAAAGTAGTATAATTTGTATATTTTGATAAATAAATAAAAATGTTTTAAGTTGAAATTTTAAATTTACGTAGCAGCATATCTGGAATAAATTGGTATAGTTACGCAGCAGTTTTTTTTAAATAAGTTAGCTTGTTTGCGCCACTTTTCAAATCCATTTCCGGATGCGCTTGGAGCAAGCGCAATGTGTGGTTGATAACGATCCGCCATATTGAAAAACCAACCAATTTTGTTGTAATACCAATTCTGTGTATTTTACCGGTTTTTTCGATTGTTTTGTGACCAACCAACCCGATCACCAACTGAATAATTATTGGAACATTTCACTAACAGTTATTAGTGCTTATCAGTGATTCCTATTGCTATCCTTTCCTTACCTTATGTTAGTTCCCACCAACCAAGAGAGAGGAGAAACAAGAAGATTATCTGGTAAGTCACTATATCTTTACCATCTGACACAATCGAGAAATTCCCCATACAGTCCACTGATTCTTTTCTCACCACATTTTATTTGGGGTGAGATTTGGCCCACACATAGCTCAAGCAGAAGATATACTCGTAAAACTGTTTTCCAATAATTGCGTCAGAAACTCTGACTGCATATTTGTTTTTAATTAAATCTACATAATAATTACTTTTTACTTTTAATAAAAAATAAACCTATTGTAGCGGAGCCAAAGTACTTAATACTTCTGGTTAATTTTTTGATTAGTTTTATTTATATCTTACACCTTGCAGCCACTTGATCATTTCCTTCATAACTTTCCTAAGCTTTCCATATTTTTCACGGAAAGATGGTTATCCTATCGTGAGCGTCACACTACAACTTCCGCTCCTAATTGGGAGTGTATTCTAAATAAATTAAATTATAAAAGTCAAACTAAAATCGGATAAGACGACTTGATAAAGGGGGAATCGGTACTTCAGTACATAAATCAAATTAAATTGATAATAATTAGACGCAAAATTGGTACACAAGTTAATTGATTTTGCTATGTAACAAAAAAAATTTCAAATCGATTCACTACACAGTTCAATAGTTCTTGCAGTTTTAATTTCATATTTCCTTTTTGTTAAAATTCATGAAAATCACATCCGTGGTTTTGCTTAAGAGTCTGCTGTTAGGGAAAATCACAAGGTAAAATACTTGTCTAAATCAAAATCTAAAGCAAAATCTTAAGAAAATTATATTATAAATTAAATTATATTATAAAGCAGGGATATAATGAAATGAAAATTTTGGCCATTATAAACCAAGAAGATCCGGAACAGTTTCGGTTTGTTCGAGCTGTAGAATTTTTTGCCCATAGAAAGCATTTATGCCTGGCATTTGAAATGCTCGAGCAAAGCTTGAGTGATCTTTTGCTATACACTAGTTTATCCGCAAAGCAAATAAACTATATTTTAAAACAGTTATTGTTAAGTTTACTAAAATTGTAGGAACTGCGTGTAATTCACAGCGATCTGAAGCCAGATAATTTAATGGTGGAGGATCCAATGGCTTCACCGTATTGAGTAAAAGCGATATATTTTGGCAGTGCTTTGAGAGCTGACGAAGCTCTTTGTGGTGATTTCATCCAGACGCTTCCCTACCGCGCTCCCAAAATTCTCTTGGGTTTACCTTACGCCGAGGAAGTAGATATGTGGTCGTTAGACTGCAATTGTTTGGAAAACATCAGCGAAATTAATGTACCCTATTTGCAAGGAAAAGATCTGCGTCTTGAGGTGGCGGGTAGAAGATTAATCATAGATTTAGCACAAAAAATGCTGGAGTTGGATCCGAAAAAAAGGATTACTCCAAAGGATGCATTGGTTCATCTTGCCATATTGGAGCTTGTGACAAACGAATAGTATATTTTAATGTAATAAAAAAAGTTTTAATTTAATATTGTTTTACTCTTTCATAATTATTGAGATATTTATTATTTAACCCTGCATGTGAACTGTGAGTCTTTTAACGTACAGTGGTGTTAAATGCATAAAAATATGTATATACGTATGCACAAAAAAAATTTTTGATTTCGGAAGTTGTGTAAATTTTGGTTTTGCCGCAAATTAGGAAAGTTGAGCGCCAGCTAGCGACAAAACCAGGCTTTTGCTGATTTGAAGCCGCATGAAGCGGACGTACCGGAATTGGTCTCCGGTAAAAATTTTGAAAATTGCTATTTTATATCGATTTTAGAGGTTTGTGAATAAAGATTTTATTATTTCTGGAATTTAAATTTTCGGAATTTGACTTTGTCTCCAAATTTGCACAAAAGTTGAATATTTTGGATTGATATTTTTGAAAAATCAATTTGGATTATAAATTGGAAAATTTGGAAGATTGATGAAATTAATTAATCGAACATACAAAAATTACTAAAATTTCTAAAATCATCCGGTTTATTCACAAAAATTAAAAATTTTATGTTCCATCTAGTTTTTTTTATAATTATTCTAGAATTAATATTGTGTTCAATAATTATGTATATTAATAATATTAAGTAGTGCTACTAATGCATTGTTGATGCACATTTTAGTTTGTTCAACTTTATTTTGTACTTATTTCTGATAATAATAATTAGATGATTAGAAGAAAATTTGTACTTTAGTTAAAATAGCGGAAGTGAAATATTATTAGTGCCCGTATTCACAAACGTCCGCAAAACTTTTAACGAGCCGTTTAACAGTTACATTAAGGGCCAATTTTACCACCTCTGGTTAAGTGGTAGTTAATGCTTAACTAATATAGTTGACAACCGCTTTGCCGTTTTACAATCTATAGTCGACGCAAACTGCCGCCATAACTAATAGTTAAGTCAACTAGCAGATTTTCTGGTAGTCAAGCTCTTTAACTATTAGTTAAGAGGAACCTAATTTTTTCTAGATAACTTTCCGAATGATTTGTTAGTATTTGTTTGTAATATGTATTGGTAATTGGAATAAAAATATTATATTTTTTATTTTTAAGTATTTTTTTGATAAATTAATAAAATTCTTATTTCAATGTTAATTTTGACGACATGTTTCGTGTAAAAGCTTACACATTTTCAAGTCTTTGAAATTAAATTGTAATTGGTTTTAATACTTTTGCATATTTGAAATAAAATTTTTTTGAAATTAATTTTGCACGATGTTTTCCGTTTTTGATTTTGTTTCGAGTGCGATGAAGAAATTGAAGTGGTGCTTTTTGATCATTGTAATTTATGGAAAGAAAAACTGTTTTTTATGCGATTTAGGTTGACAAAGAATATACGATATTAATTTTTCTCGATCTTATTCAGATTAAAATTTCCTGGTTTGGGAATCCGATTTTTATTTTCAACCACGTGCGCATATTTTTCCACCAAAGTAATCAGAAAATCCACTTCAGCAATAGAAAAACCCTTTCCCCTTTCTTTGGAGTACTTATAATTACTAATAATACCTAATCTAACAAAATTTAACAAACGTCGTTGACAAAATAAGGTTAAAATAACACAATACACTAAAAAAAGTTGTGTAAAACGAACTATTTGCAGGTAGGTAAAATGATCTGTTGGTTAACGGTTCTAGGACATTTCGCTAAGGGACATTTTGCTCCCGGACATTTCGCTCCCAGACAATTCGCTCCCAGACAATTCGCTCCCGGACATTTTGCTACTAGGACATTTTGCTCCTAGGACATTTCGCTCCCGGACATTTTGCTCCCAGAAATTTCGCTACCACTTCTTACTAAACTTACATAACATACCTTACGTCTTCGCACAGATCTCTCTTTTATGTGCAATTTTGCTAAACAAAGAACGGAAACTAACACTAACCTATATAACAGACCCATGTCTTTGCACTCTTGTAAAAGCGATTTTGCTAAACAAATACCTTAAACTAACAGTAACCTACATAACAAATAAAGCCATCGAGTTATCTTTATTTTTTAAAGATATTTTTATCTTTTTTATTAATAATAATAAAATTATTAACATTAATTAATATTATAAATCTATTTTATGTAATATTTCACAAAATAACTATTTAAATTTTGTAACAGAGTAGGAATGGTAACGAAATACCCGGGAGCAAAATGTCCGGGAGCGAATTGTCCGGTAGCGAAATGTCCGGTCACCGTCAAAAATATGAGCTTTTTAAAAGGAACCAAATATCTTGGGAAATGGGACGTACTAAATAAAACACAATTTACACTAAATCAACATGTTTCGGTCAAACTTTTTGACCATCTTCAGGACTACAAAAAGATAAAATATAAGTTAGATACATGTCGATATACATAATGTACCGTGATTACCTCTTAGTGCAGGTGTTGTGCGTGATTTAAAGTATATACAGAAGTCAACAATCGGGTGAAATGTAGGTAAGGACGGCATCCACTGTTACAGGTAGTGGTCAAATATAAAAAATACAAAAAACTAACAAATTGTTAAACATAGAGTTGTAAAAATAAAACCGTCAAAATGACAAATGTAAATAAACGCTATCAAAAACCAAATGTGAAACTTAAAATTATTCAAACTAAAATTCACTATAATTACCAAAGAGAACAAACTATTCAAATACCGCAATATTTTGAATGCTATACAAACTAAAACAGTAATATAGAGGAATAACAGTAGCGAGAAAAAAAAATAATAAAAGGAGGTACTCCCAAAACAATACCGGGAGTCACAAAAGATAAACAAGTTATAAAAAAAGTACACCAATAACTGATGAGGTAAAAAATATGCCTTTTTGATTTCCAGTTCTGAATAAGTTACCGGTGTCATGTGACCTAAGGTTTCGTATTCTTGCATGAATGCTGAGTATAGGTCTTTAAGAATTGAATTTGAATTTAAACGTTGTTTAAGAAGTGATAATCTTTTCCTTGCCACATTGTATGACTCGCCTAATTGACTAATCTTGTCTTTGAAGGGTAGCTGAACAATAAATTTTCCATCCCTTTCTCGAGACGTTGTTTCAGCAAACAACTGTTCACATTCAAGTTCTTCTTGTGACTTGGAATGTGTGACGGGACCTTCTTCGATTTGCCAAAAGGCCGCCACTTGATTTTGAATATCAAGCTTTTGTAATCGGTCATTGTGAGCATGCAAGTTGAGGAATATGATGATGTGGGATATTGAATAATTGCACCTGAGATTACCCATCCAAATTGAGTTTTTTGCGCTATTGGTTTGTTCCGTCCTAGGGAAAACTGACCAATGCACATTAATTGCCAAAAAACTTCGGCACCTACTAAAATGTTGATTTTACTTGATTGTGTAAAGGTAGGATCTGCTAATTGAATGTGTTCGGGAATGTTGAAGTCACCGAATCTTAAAGTGGTTGGCGGCAAATCATTTGTGATTTCCGGTATTGTTAAGCAATTGATTGTGCATTTAAATGCGTTGTATTGAGAGTGTAAAGTAATAGATACTTCGCTTGTGACGTGTATTTCTGTATTGTTTATGTAAATTCTGTATTGTAAATTTAATTGTTGGACAATGTCTTGTCGGATAAAGTTGCTTTGAGACCCGGTATCAAGTAGAATCCTAATTTTGTGACGATTACCTTGTTCGTCATATGTGTGAACAATGGCTGTTGGCAATAGCACATGTGTTAACTTGTATTGTGAAAAGTTTGCAACTGTTGTTGCTTGTGTTTCTGTTTCTGTTTGTTCATGTGAAGCATGTGATGTACTATCAGTGATTGTGGAAATATTGGTGTTTGTGTTTAATTCCTCATTGGTTAAATGTAATAAAGTGTTGTGACGTCGATCACACTTTCTGCAATTCGAAGATTTACAATCTTTGGTTGTAAGATTTCCACGAAAGCAGCTTTTGCAAAGTTTGTGTTTTATTACCTTACTGATACGGTTGGGAATGCTCATTTGAAGAAACTTTCCGCAATGATAAATGGCATGATTACCTGATGTACAAATTTTACATGCAGGTCCTTGGCCTGCAAAATGTGCCGAAAACCGTGGTGATTTGTTGTGAATGACACCTGTTTGCTTTGTTGTGTTCAAAGCTTCTAGTTCGCGACATTTGTTTTTCATGAATTTTGACAAATCCTTCATGGTAAGAACGTCTTGTAATCCAGACCTTTCTTTTTCCCAATCGCGCTTGGTTATTGAATCAAATTTTGTGCGTGTTAGGTAAACAAGAATTGAATCCCAATGTTCGGTTGGTTGATTAAGTGATTTGAGAGCTTGAACATGTTTAAGTGTATTGTTTAATAATGATTGTAATTGGGTATATGACTCCCTTTGAATTGGTTCCAGATCAAATAAATGCTTTAGGTGTGTGTTTATTATTCGTGCCTTGTCCTCATAGCGTTCTTTTAATAAATTGATTGCTATTTCATAATTTGTTGAACAAATTTCAACCGATTCAAGAATGTCTTTTGCATCACCGCTAAGCGAACCTTTTAAATATTGTAATTTTTGAACTGGCGATAAATTCTTATTGTAATGAATTACCGAGTTGAACATGTCATAAAAATTCAACCATTTATCTATCTCGCCACTGAAGGTGGGAATTATTAATTGCGGCAATTTGATGTTATGATATGAATTTTGTATTGGCATTGAATTGGAGTTGCTGTTTTGCGATGTAACTGATTCTGCTCGCGATTGATTTGACTCATCGGCTTGCGACTGATCTGACGCCGCTTGAGATTGGTTTGACGTCGCGACGCTGCTCCTGTCGTGAGCCTTGTCGTTGGTTTGTGAAGCGCCACCGACATTGTTATTTTGAATGATTACTTGATAAGTAGCTAAAATTGAATAATATGATTTTTCAAATGAATTTCTTTCTGACTCATGCTCTGTTGTTTCGATTGAGGTATCAAGTTCCTCTATTTATGATTGCACGAATTCGAATTCATCCAACAAGGGTTCCACTTTGGTTACTCTTAATTGGACTTCTTTAATTAACGTTTGAGTAATTGTATTTAAATCTGTCAATGAATCGATTATTTCTCGTTAAATAACCTTTTAAGTTTCCACGCTTTCCTATGTAAGATTGTAATTCGATCATATTGACTAAATTTAATTCTAATATGAATATTTATCAGATTGAATCTTAAAAAGGTATAAATGGTATAAAGGAATGTAAAAAGACTCACACTTGTGTTGCTTATTGTCTTAATGTTGCAAGAGACCGTGGGCAGCTGCGTTGATAAGAAACCGCGCTCGGCTCCAGATGTTGATTGGAATGTTGAATTTATCCTGCTTGAAATATGACTGTTTGATTTTCGTATCCAGGTTTGTAGTTTAATTTAAAGATGATTGTAATCCAATTTGCGAAGGATCATAAAGTTGTTTTTATCCTGCTTCGAAGGACCATAAATATGTTTGTTGTTATTTGAATTTGTCATTTAATTGACTCGAATGATTGATTTATGTAATTTGCAATGTTGTTTAAATAATAACGTATTGTTGTTTATTGATATACACAGTGATACAAAGTAATTGTTATTGTTGATGAATAAATGAATGACTGATGAACTTGATGTTCATACTAAGCCGACTCTATGCAGAATGAATTAAAGTTGCGGTAAACCTAGAGCGCAGCTCTCACTCTCGCTGCTAACATGGCGCTCTTGAATGTTAATTCAAAAATGACCAAACAGATACTTTTATGTAAAAAATAATTTTTCCTTATTCACTGTAACATAAGTATAGCTATTAGGATGACCTCTTAATTCGACCCACTAAAAAGAATTTTTTTTCACTTCAAAGGTTTTGCAAATAAAATAGTCAAGATAATATAATCAAAATGTTTATTAAAATTATTATAAATGCAAAAAAGTCGTAATACAAGTCATTCGGTGGGCGAACCAAGACTAAGAGAAATGGCTCTGCCGAAAAAGAAAATTATATAAATCTTTTACTTTATTTTGTCGTTTGAAAATGTAACAAATTATACTATAATTATTAAAATCAATTGTCTTAATACTGATACTTAAAAATTTAAAAATAATTAAACTACAATTATTTCTATGATCATTTATTGAATTGTAGAAGTTTTTACCTTTTTTACATTTTTACAGTTCATAATATTTCTTGAGGCTTTCTAACACTTGTTTCGCGAGTGGATTATCACACGGAGTTCCATCCCAAAATGCTCCTTCGCATCCTATTGCTTCGAAACATCTGTAATTTATTTCAGCTGAATCAGAATTACAACAATGCAGTATTGACCAAATACATTTAGTTGGAGGTAGTCTTGAGGAAGGTGGTGGTGCAGTAGCAGTAGAATTACTTTCACTACTTAAATTTAGTTTTTCATTCAGCTCATCGGACACAGGCAGAACATTTGCAGATGTCATCTTTGAACAGGTTAATATAAGTACCATAATATATCCAAATGATAGACGAGCCATTCTGTAATTATATTTATGATATCAAATCATTCTGAAAGATACCAAAAACTATTGAATATAAATTATACTATCAATTTACCAAGCTTAATTTAGCTGTTAAAACGTTCTTTTACCTTTTAACATATAAGTTCATAAAAATATATTTAAATATAATAAAATTTAAATTTTTAATTTTAATACACCTGAACTTATGCATCATTGATGATGCATCGATGGAAACATTTAATCGTAATTTTCTCTATTAAATTGAGATTCTCGTATAAAAATTAAATTAGCACTAATTAAATAATATGTTTAATGCTTATTTCAATTTTGGGAATATTTTACTGCTATTTGCTATTATTTATTTATTTATTAAGATTCTTCATTCTCGTAATAATAAGAATACATTATTGTTCTTTAAAAACTACTGCACAGAAATCTCTTTAGTTACCTTAACATTATTAGATCCAAAATCAGAACTTTACCGCTAAGCCAAACTGCTTGGGCAGCAGTAAATTCTATTGTCACTCTTGTATGTTTGTTTGTCAAATTTGTTTGTCATTTGTTGTCAAGATTTTCCCATGCATCAGAGAAAAGATGCCCACTTCAAAAGTTCGATGTCATTATCACAAAACCATGCAAAATAGGTAGACCTTGATCAATGTGTGGGTGCATTATCCTGTTGCAATAACCAGTTCTATAGTTGGGATCACGAAAAATAAAACTTACGTCAGAACCATCTGAATCAAGTATCAAGAACTGCCTTTCAAATTTTTAATTAATCAACAACACAGGTGCAACAAGAACACACCTATATGAATGTGTCGTAATTGTTTCATTTTTGATACGTAAAAAATTGCGCTAGCCTCTTCTTTCGTGATTCCCACTATAACTACTTAGCTATTCCTGGGCCGTATCCTTGTAGTGGCAGTAATACAAATACTAAGAACGTTTTATTATTTTCATTCTTATAAACTATTTGCTATTACGTAATAGGTTTTTCTTTTTTAGGAGAAGAGTGATTATTAACGGAACTTGCGGGTAAATGTTTTAGTATTCGAAATAGCTCAAATTAGAAGCTTAAGTGATGGAAAAAATGTTTACTAATCATTAATCAAATTGCAAAAAATGACAGTAGCCCACATTTTAATTTTAATGAAATTTTATATTTATCCAAAATATTTACGTACTGCTAAAGTGAAATCCCACACACAGCAATGTAGGAACGCATTAAAGTTTTTTAAAGTTTACATTAAAGAATATTTAGGGTGAGTCGCTTTAGATACTAGTATACGTGAATGTGCCCGAGTTATTTTTTTATAAAAAGTTTTATTTACCTTAGAAACTGCACAGATACGTGGAATAAATTAAATTTTTTCAAGCAATTTTAATTTTAACAATAACAAGAAACCAATATGACTACCCACGTTGAATTATCAGAAGAAAATGAAACAAACTGCATTCAAAGGAGGTTTGAAACTGACCGAGGTCAACAAGATGATACCTATTTCTTGTTGTTTTTTTAAAAGATTTTTGTTTTAAAATATATACAGGGTGGCCGTTTGAAAATTAAACAGACCGGATTGTGGCCAGCAGTATTGCAAAAACACCTTAATTTTATTATTGAGGGGGACAACTTTTGCGACCCATGTCACTGCCGTATTGTTTCATCCCTTCGCGCTGTGATGACAACCCTTAAAATGTTAATAGGGATACGGCGGGTGACACCTCATTTGAAAGGTCTTGCTTCCCTGAATTCAGTCCAATAATTTTATTAAAGTTTTATCAATTATTCAACAAAAAAATTAAAGCTGCAAAAAAAAACTTCAAAAATTTTCAAACTATTAACACAAATTATACAATTCATCGGACGTTTGGTTTTACACTTTTAGCACCTTCGAACGTTACGGCAATTCTTCTATTTTACCGCTTGGTGCCTCAAAAGGGAAATTAATTTAAAATACTAAATGATCCACACTTAAATTAAAATTCAAATCATCAAATTTTTATAAACGGATTTTGGAACACGACACTATCGTGTTAATATTATCATTACACTTAAAGAAAGAAACAAATCGCTATATGTTTTGCTTCCCTTTCAACAAAGAAAATAACAATCAAAACTTTGAAGTTAAAGGTAAGAACTAAGTATTCTGTAAATTTGAAATGTTTTTCTTTTACCAGACACTTCCAAATTATAGTCTGAAATATGCAAATTCTTAAAATTTTGAAATTTCAAGCAATAGTATATTGTTTGGCTAGGGATGAAACAGAACGATTTCAGACCAGAGTGAGGATTGCCTGCCCGAGAGAAAGCGAAAGCATGAATCGTGTTTCATCCAGTGCCATACACACTATTTTACATATTACCTGCAATGAATATGAGAGTTTCATTAATTTATTTATTATTCATTTATTATTTATTATTCATTAAGCACAACAATAATTCGAGTTCACAAAGATACAAATCCAATACCAATTAAAAATTGAGTGCGACAAGGCGACACAATATCACCAAAACTCTTTACAACAGCTCTGCAAGATATATTTAGAACACTCAATTGGAAAAACAAAGGTATTAATATCAACGGAGAAAGACTGCATAATCTCAGATTTGCAGATGACGTGGTGGTTATCGCTGATAACTACGAAAACCTACAAGACATGCTACAAGAACTATGCACAAAATCAAAAGAATTCGGCCTAAAAATTAATAAGAATAAAACAAAGATGATGACCAATACAGAAGATGAATGACCGGTGAAAGTAGACAACGAAATAATTGAACGAGTAAACATCTACATCTACCTAGGTTAAGACATACGACGATCAAATAAAGAAAATCAGACGGCAGAAGTTAGCAGAAAGCTAAGAATGGGTTGGGTGGCGTTTGGAAAACTAAGAAACCAAATAGTGGTGGAACAAGAGCAACTCCAGAGCTTCAATGCCTACCTTTTCCGGTTTGCCTAGAAAACGTTACGGCCGAGCACACCATATTTGAATGCAACAAATGGACCGATATTAGGAGGAATCACAGTGGGGAAGAATTGACTTCCAGGACAATAATAAGTGAAATGCTCAAATTAGAAGATAGGTGGCGTGAAATAGAAGAAACGATCGTCAAAATACTTAGCACAAAAAAAGCAGACGAGGGATTAGAAGAACAAAGTCCCGAAAGGGCGGAAGAGGTATAGATACCTACGAACACCAAAACGGCGCGATACCTGGAGCATCCGGAAGTAATACGAGAATGATTCCCGGATGCTCAATCATACACATGGTTCCTCCAACGACCGGGGTTAAACCGTAAAGCATTCTCCCTCCTCCAGCTCTAAAGAAAAATATATTTTACAAATACTAACAAAATTCAAAATTTGTTATTTCATAAATAAATGTGCAACATTCAGATCGGCAACAAAATCTGGCAAATTTTTATGATTGAAAATAAAAGGGGGTTCATAACATTATTTACTGTCTTGTTGAGAACAAAATAGAAATAATAAATAATAATAAAAAAATAGGTAAGGGCTATAATAAAAACTTTACAAATCAATAGACGCCATTCTTATAATATACAGGATGTACATGAATGACGTCACCCAATTTTAAGCACTTTTACCCCCCTTTTTTTGTTGTCACCTTTCATCGCACAAACCAGTCTCGTATTTAAATGGGGGCAAAGGGGCAATTGCCCCCCCCCCCCAAGGATGACTCGGATTGTACCCCTAAAGCCCCCCCTGATAAAAATAATGTTTACCACGAAGTTTTAAAATTTAAATTACTTTAAATTATTTTTATTTGTTCGTTTATTTATTTACTAGCTGGAAAGTCCGTCCACGGATGGGCAGCTAAACGGTGGATTTACTATATTTTACTATATTTTCAAAGTAACGCAAAAAGTTGCTGCTAAACTTGATGTACCGTGGGGCAATTAAAATTTTCTTTTTAAATATAAAAATAAATAACTTCCCTCACTGTTGTTCAAAAACAAAATATTTCCTAGCTTTTTTCCGACGAAATTTGTATAATTAAGAGTGGGAAATTTTGCTTAAAAATTCAAATTTCCCGGTTTGTCCTGGCGAAATTTATGAAATTATAAATCCCCTATCTTCTCCAAGTATTCTAAAAGAGTGGAAATCCTGCGATATGTACTGGAGGGTGTTCCACACCCCCCAGACCCCCCGGTTTACAATTTTGACTTTATACATTTTTATTATTTTTATAATTAACTTTTAAAGTAACACAGAAAGTTGCTGCTAAACTCCGTGATGAATTCTGATCATCGGTGTAAAAATGATGAATTTTTCATCAATATGATAAACTATTTTTTTCAGTGTGCTTTTTAGGTTTTTAATTTTTTTTAGCCGAAGAAGGTTAAACTTCTCTCATTTTTGCTTAAAAATTCAAATTTCCCGGTTTGGATTAATATTGGACAAATATGTTTAGTCCTAATCATACGTAGTTTAATACATTTTTTGGTTGGTAAAAAAATCGACCTACCAGAGTGTTTATTTTCTCCAAAAAATTACACGTAGTAGCAGAAGCGTGCTGGGATTTTATGTATTACTAGCAGGTCAGGCGGCCTACCGGCCGCCATGAACTCCTAATATTTGAATGACCTGGAAACTCTTTTTTGCACAGGACCATTTATTATAATTAATTTCTTATTTTATTACTATAAAATCACAAAATTAGTCATATCTCTTTGTAATTTTGATAATTATGATTAATTTACCAAAAATTAATATTGATTTTTAGCACCGTAGTCTGTTTAATGGGAATATCTTCTTATTAAAGATACTGTATTCATTTGCAGCGCAAAAGAAAAAATATTGCAAATTGTCTTAAGGATTCGTAATTTGAGAACTTACATACATTTTTTTGGAAACTATTTCAAAGTTCTTATAATGTTATGTTAACATAAACAATGTTAACAGTGACGTAACTAAATCACTTGGCGTCAATGTTCGAGAATAATTTTGTATTTAGAGAGTAATAAGAACAAACTATATTATGTGGAAGCCATATTGTACGATAAAATTAATTCTTCAGCATTTGAGAATAAACAATGTTTTTGGTGAAATTATGTTCATCTGCCAAAACATAAAGATTTTTTGGATTCTCTGCTCGTGACATGGCGACATAAAGTTGACCATGCGAGAAGCATTCGTCTCTTAAGTCAATCCCTGTTACTTTCAGAGACTCCCCTTGTGACTTATTAATTGTCATGGCGAAAGCAAGACGAATGAGAAATTGAAGCCGCTTGAAGTTAAAAGGTAAATTTTGATATTGAGCCCTTCGAGGTTATTTATAAAAATAGAATAAATAAAATAAAAAAAATATTTTATTCTATTTTTAAAAGGTAAATTGTTTGGGATTAAAGGAATTCTGGGAATAAATACATTTTCAACTTTAAATGCGCCAGACAGGATTACGGCCTTAATAACATGTGTATGCAAAGCCTTCACAACCGAACGTGTTCCGTTGCATAGTTTTGGCGGATTTAAGTTTCTCAATAGCTCAATACCATAATTGGACTACCAACCTTTAGAGTTATCTTATGTTGTGGTAATCCACTTGAATTAAGCGAATTTAAGAACTTGTAAAGTTAATTTCATTGACTTTCAAATTGATTGGCGCAAGTATTGCTCGTTCTTGAAGCCATTCATGATTCGCAATGTTTTCATTAATATTCGGATATACATAACCAATGAGGCTTTCCACGCTTGAACACGGCTTGCAAAAATCTTCACGTAATTTGATTTTACTGGTTTCAAAATTCAATACTTCTTTTCTATTACCAATACTTAAATAGTAAATAATCTGAAAATTTTTGTGAGTCAAATTCATTTGATCGCTGTACTCTCATGTTAGTTTGAAGCTTCATACATGTTACAGATCTCCACAATTGAGAAGATTTGATGCAGGATTTAATTTCGTCAAACATCGTACCCCTGGGAATAACCGGCAATGTTTGGCGAAAATCACCAGCAAGAACAACAATCAAGCCGCCCATAATACAATTATTTTCCCGAATGTCTTGCAGTGTTCTATTTAAAGCTTCTAACCCATGCTTGTGCATCATTGGCACCTCATCCAATGCAAGTGCAGCTTGAGCAGTTCGATCACCAGCCATCATTGTAGCGGCAATGCCCGAAGAAGCCATTGCAAGTGCGATTCCTTTTTCTCCTCGAATTTTTGCAAGCAGCAAATTTATTAAAAATGTCTTGCCGGTTCCGGCAGGTGCGTCAATAAAAATGATGCCACCTTCATTTGTATTCAGTCGTTCCACGACTTCGTTATAAACTGATTTTTGATCTCTATTTAGAAGCGGTTATTCAAGTGTTCTTTAGTTTGATGCGAGGGACTGGTAATTCCAAATTCCGACAAAAGCTTCCCTGTTATATCGAAAATTTTGTCTTCGATTATAATCAATGCTTGATTGTACATGTCATCGGTGAAATTCAAGTCAGGATTTAATCGTTGTTGGTGATGTAGAATGCATTCAGTCATACAATCTTTAAATTCTTTCCATAGACTTTTCGGGTTAGATACCTCGCAATACGACAAAATAATAGCAAAAAGCATTCTAATTTTGGATGGCGTGACGGACTCTCAGTGAGAGTCTTTTCGCACGGGGCCAACTCGTATAATTGAGGATTGAACTTCCTTACAGGTAAGTCGTTTAACCTCTAATTATGAGACATTGAAAGCAAGTTAATTGCGAAATAAATGGTGCCAAAGCGGTTTGGCGGAAGTAAATACATTTTTCACTTAGTCTGCGTCAAGGGGCCGCCAGCTGAGAAAAAACGTGTACAATTAATTCCAATTCCAGTTTAATTCAAAAAATTCCAGTAATCCAATATAATTCCGGTAATTCCGATAATTCTAATAATTCCAAAGTAATTCCAATAATTCCTCAGTAATTCCAAAGTAATTCCGATAATTCCTTAGTAATTCCAAATTAATTCCGGTAATTCCAATAATTCCACACTAATTCCAGTAATTCCGATAATTCCACATTAATTCCAGTGATTCCAATAATTCCACACTAATTCCGGTAATTCCAATGTCTGAATAATCAAATGTAACATATCAGATCATTGTCGCTACAAGCAAATTCCAAGACACATTCCGTATTTCTGACTGACGTACGCAGTTATACGTGGAGAACTCAGTGGCGGCGCAGAAAAGGTATAAAACAAGTAGGGGAATGTAGTCAGGGTTTGGCCTGCTGTCTAGGTCGGCCCACTGCAATTTTTCAGTGTTAATCACTGATGACACCTATGTGGGTGGGTGGCTAAACATCCCTCAATGACAACGAACTTTTCGTGCCATTACTGATTTCACTCAGTGACTTAACAAAGATAAAAAAAGTTTTCTAGTTGCTGTAAATAAAGCATCAAAACTTGGAGCAAAAACATGAATTCATCAAATTTATTATTTATTATTTCTTCCAGTTAATCATTTTCAAACATTTTTGCATGAATTTTGTCGATTCCAAATGATGGGCCAACCTAGACAACAAGTGGCCTACCTTGACAAAAAAATTTTTTTAATTCCCGTATAAGTTTTCTATTATTTACCCAATCAATTTGCAATTGCCTCGAAAGTGTTGTTATTCATAGACCTTTCTGGCCATGTGCTTAGATTAATAAAATTCTTTTTTAAAAGGAAGTTATGGGTAAAAGTTAAAAAGGTGGCCAACCCTGACGACATTCTCCTACTGTTCTTGACAGTCTTGATACTTTGAAATATAAGCTATAGCGCAGAAAATTTTGAAATAAACGCTTGATAATTTCAAACGTTATTCCACCAATTCCATAGTAATTCCATTTTAATTCCAGTAATTCCGTGTCAATTCCAGTAATTCCTATTTTAATTCCAATAATTCCTAATAAATTCCAATAATTCCAGTAATTCCCAACAAATTCCAATAATTCCAGTAATTCCATTTTAATTCCAATAATTCCGATTAAATTCCACTTATTTGTACAACTAATTCCAAAGCTGGCGGCCCCTCGGTCTGCGTCGTATCTTCAAAACTGTTAGACGTACAAAAAAAATGTATAGGACCATTAAACTAGAGAATTTACAGACGTACAACTTTTATAATAGGTGTTGTTTTCATTTGGGCCATAAATACCGAGTTAATCCCGAATCTGTCGTTTCTGCGACCTTCCGACGCGATTTTCTCGAATTCCTCCAGGTGTATCGTGGCGTAACTACCAAGTGTTATTCAAGACCTCCAAATAAATATTTTTTGACAGCAAAAGTCTAAAACGCCTGAACTATAATGCATTTCACAAAAAATCGGAAAATAATAAACAAGACAGCTACAAAATAAAAAATAAGTAACAAAATAAATAATAAATAAATATTAAAAAAATAAGTGGCCAATTTATGCACACCCAATTATTTAATTATCTAAGTAATTTTATTAAAAACAATAATAAATTTCTCTAGTTATTATATTTATTTATATTTACAACAATAGAATAGCATTTCTTTCAACAGAATTTTCACAACACAATTGGTTTATTCCATTAGTGCTTTTTTGATTTTGAAGGTTTAACATTACTTGCAGAACTACTAGTAGGAATGACAACATGCGGTACCACCCTTCTCTCTGGAAGTATCGGCATATTTGAACTAAACGGTGCACCCGGTAGGATCGGTCCACTTGTTTGAAGCATTGGTTGATTCGGAAATACGGGGGGCATCATAAACATTGGTCCACTTGGAAATATTGGAACTCCAGGAAGCATTGGCACTCCAGGAAACATAGGCGCTCTTGGAGGCATTAGTCCACCTAAACCGCTTTGGTTATATTCTAATGGCATATATGGATGGAAACCCTTATTAGCAGCCTGATTATGTTTGTAATTTTTGCTAATTTCATCAATCATTTTCTGCGTGTTCTGGTCGACAATACGTTGATAATAATTTACCACGTTCTCGCGGTGTTTTCTACCTGCTATATGCGCTTTTCTAAGTCTAGGTGCGTCGTGCGTGAGAAAGGCATCACAATAATCGCAATAATATTTAGGCATTGTATTAACTCAATTCTAATGATATTTTAATTGATTTAATAAAGCAATTTGTGATAGTTTATATATGTATTTCGAATTTTCAAAAATACCAACCTAAAAATATTTGTTTGGTTTAAAATTGTTCAACTCTAAATAGTAGTTAAACGTTAAATTAGAAAATGCATCGTTTAGATTAGCTTCTTTATCAAGATTTGGGTATTCAAAGAACGGTTGACATGATTTTTCTATCTTTTATTTCTTCTAAATTTTGCAATAACCACTGTAGCTTACCTTGCTTATTCTTATAGGAACTCTCTGGACCAAATGCTTATAATTTTTAGTAATCTGCAAGGGCAGATCCAGGAGAAATACATAAAGGGTGTAAATATTGCAAAAACGTATGTTAATCTTTCTTTTACTCTGATAAAAATAAAAAAATAAAATACATTAGTGACAAAAATAAGACCTGTCATTTTTGCTGAGCGGGGGTCAATTAAATGTATTCTAATTTAATATATTTTCTATTTTTAAAAATTTTAACAAAATTCTGTGATTTGATTGGTGATCCTGAATGACAGGGGAGGCAGTATGTACCAAATGAAAACATGTGAATAAAAAAATGGAGAATTTTAATTAGAGGAAAATGTCGTGGACGTACTGGCGAAAGAGCGTTTTTATGGCGATTTAGAGTCTTTAAAGCTGCACTCCGATGAAGGTTGAAATTTTGAGTCAACTAAACTCAGCCGCTTAATAGAATTCGTTGGGAAACCAGACTTATGCCCGATTTCGTCACTTAGAGATATCTATCGGATAAGTATATGTGTACGGATAACCAATCAAAACGGTTGTCTGTTTGGTCACTCGATTAATTTGATTGGTTATCGTATATTTATACTTATCCGATAGATATCTCTAAGTGAAGAAATCGGACATAAGACCAAAAGGCCTGCACTTGATCGAAAATGAAAAAAGAAAACTTAAAAAAAAAGATAGTCATAAGGGAAAAAAGAAAGTCCAAATTCTCGCCCCTTTTGTTGTCACCTTTCATTGCACAAACCTATTTCGCTCAAATACATATAAAGTTACATTATATTTTTGCACCAACGAAAAGGAGTCCAAGACCTGCAGTATCCCGTACTTATTTAAACCAAATCACTGTATTTTTGTAACACTCTGTATTATTATTTATAACACCACTATTTATTTAGAACAGGGGTTCCTAATCTTTTATGTTCAGTCTTTCCGGTTTTTATAAAAATATAAATATGCCCCCTTATCATATTTTTCATGGTTATAATAAAAAAACACATAATTTTCATGACATTTGTAAAAAAAAACTTATGCTTTAGAATATGCGAATACATTACGACTCCTTATAATCTTTGTTAAGTGCATTTGAATATTTGCCACCGACGCCTCGCCGGCGCCGTTAACTTACTGAACAATAAACTTTTTTCTTTTATGTATTATTGTTTAACCTGTTGGAATTTTTCCCAGCAGGTACCATATCATAATTGTATTGTTAATCTCGGACCAAAGAAACCCTTTGGTCGTTAGTCTCACATTTTGTTTCGACATAGTAAGAACTCGGAGTTCACACTGCAAGAACTCCAATTTGTATATAATTAATGTAAATATTTGTTAAGTGTTATTTATCAATTAAATCAAGTTAGAAGCCAAAATAATTATTATTTGTATTATAAGCCAAGAAGCAAACAACAATCTTTTTACGCTCCCCTAGGGAGGTGCACCCCACTGGTTCAAATAGTGTCATAAGTCAAAAAAGCAAACTTTCGAAACAAATGTGTTTTTTTCACTTTTCGGCTCTTAAATCAAACACTATAAAAATTAGCGCAATAATTTACTAAAGTAAGTTACAATGGTTTATAAAGCACTACAAAATGATGTATTATGTATCCTGAAAATATGAAAAACAAATTTTTTTTAATTTGAGTTGTGACTCTAAAAACGAATTTACGAAATATTGTTAAATTAAAATGAATTAAGAATATTCAATAGTAGGTACAAAAATTAAACAGGAAAGTACAGTACAGTCTCGATAATCTGAACACACGCTAATCCGAACACACCCTAATCCGAACAAAATATCCAGTAATCCGAACACGACAGAAAAAACTTAGTAGTCCGCATAAATTGTTATAATTACAACTTAGTTGAGTTCGGATTATAACTATTTGTGCAGAGTACTGAATTTTTCTTCTTTTGTTCGGATGACTGGAGATAGGATTAGCGCGTGTGTTCGGATTAGCGTATGTTCGGATTACCGAGACTGTACTGTAGTTAAGTATTAAATCTCAGAGAACATCTTTAAAATCCTAATCTATAAAATCCCAGCACGCTGCTCCTGCTCCAGCTCTAGCGTGTCACTTTTAGCAAACGCTAGTTATCGAAAAGAACCCTGCTTAATGCGCATGCTCCGCTCTTGCTAGTACTGTCATAGTATAAGAAGTTATACAGTAGGACACTCGCAGCTTTTTTGTGTTCCAAATTTTTATACGCATGTCAAAGTCTGGGTTAAGTATCTACAGAAGTTAACAGTCGCGACTGTTTCGTGCAGTTTCGTCAGTGATTCGTGCTATTTCACTACTTGCTACAGTGTTGTCAAGACAATAATTGAAATGTCGCTAGATTTAATGATTTGACAATAAAATTTGGTAACTTTGTAAAAATTTCAAAAGTTTAGTAATGAAATTACTTTAACATTACTCTCTCTTGTTAAGAGAATGTATTACAAGGTTTATTTCTATTTTTTTTAATATTTCAAAATTTAAGAAAAAAATATTAAAGAATATTCACTCTAAATGATTTTTCTATGCTAAATTATTGTTTTTGAAATGAATGATAGTAATTACAATGTGAAAATAATTCTTTAAAATAATTAAGTCTCAGGCAGTTTATTTCAGATTTAAATTAATATTGCAGCGCCATCTCTACGTATCTCAAATGAACTTAACCCAGACTTGAAAATCTGGAACACGAACATCAAAGACACTGACACCGAGTGTCCCTACTGTATAACTTCTTATACTATAGTAATGTGCACTCATGATTGCCGCGTACTAAGCTTTTGTACATTTGCTGCGTTCTATTTACCAAAATCTAAGTTAATCTAACCTAAGTAAAGGGGGAAAAATCTAAGTTCAAACTTAGCATTTTATTTGTTAAAAAAATTTTTAAACTAAATACTAATTGATATATTATGTTTATCCAACACCTCTGTCTTATGAAGGCATAATAATGCCTATTTTACATATCTTATGGGGTCTATAAAACACTAGTGGACTTATGAATTCATAATTACACACTAGTGACTTATATGTAAATTATGAGTACACCTACTACTTACTAGTTTTCATAATTTAAATTTGATATTTTAAAACGTCAAATGTCAAAACTTTTAATTACATTTTAAACTATTATTACGAGATATTGGATAAAGCTTTGTATTACACACGTGTCTTAACAGCAAATAAGTTACTCAAGAAAAATTAGCCACTCAAGCAAGCTCTCGTGGCTAAACATTTCTTTCGTAACTTATTTGCCTTATAAGACACTTGTATAATAAATAGCTATTATATCAACTTTTCAAATATATAAAAAGTGTATAATTTAATAGTTAAAAAAATATGTAATGGGATGGGTTTGAACCCCCAAAACCCCCCCTTGCCCACGGGAGTGTAATGAATAATTACGTTATAACAAAAAACAATTAAAACTTAAAAATCCAGGGGTGTCCCCGGATACACTTTACATAATTTCAGTGATGATAGAGGACACTATTCTAAGAAAAACATTTAACAAAATTTTTTTTTAATTTGCACCTTCACATGGCCATAGCTCGGAAAATATAGATTTTTCAGTAAAAATGATTAAGTACTTTTTTAAAGAGCGTGAAATAATCTACAAAATAGATTTGAACTTTTATTGTCTAAATTCAGCGGATTTCGAGTTATAAAAAAAAGTAAATAAAAAAATGTTGAAAATGTTGAACTTTTTTTAATTGTTTTTTTCTCAAATCGCTGTATCTTCTAAACGAAACATTTTACAAAAAATCTGACGCTCGATTCCGGATACAACTGACAACAACTTTTGTCTAGTAATAGTATATTGTTTTATTAGGATGGAAAGATTAACTTTTCCTGCCCAGCGAGCTTTGCATTTGCGAGGTGAGTGGAACGAGCCGAGCGAATGGAAAACTTGCGTGGCAGGAAAAGTTATCTTTCCATCCGAATAAAACATGTTACTTTTTCTCCAAACGAACAAAATTCAAAAATAAATTTCAAAATTAGCAATAACTCGGGAACGGCGCTAGATATCAAAAAACCTGAGCAAAAAATTCTCCTCCCTTGCCTAATACACACCCCCGTAAATTATCGGTAAGAAGGCATATGCAAAAATTCAGATCGATCGTGCGCAAAAAAATTCAATCTTCCTGCCGATACCCACTATGAAAATTTTTGAATTAGCAATAACTCGAGAACGGCGCTAGATATAAAAAAACTGAGCAAAAACTTCTCCCCCCTCGCTTAGTACACACCCTCGTAAATTATTAGTAGGAAAGCATATGCAAAAATTCAGATCGATCGCGAGCAAAAAATTCGAAAGGCAGATAATTTTAATCGGTCAACCAGTTTTAATTTAATCAAATTGTAATAAAAATAAACAAAAGTAAGGTGACATTTTGATTTAATCTGTCAACTATTTTCAATTTATGTTGGTAATTTTTAAATTGAATTCGCAACTGTCAACTTCAATAATTGGAACATTTATTAAAATTTTTAGGTTAAAAGATGAAAATGTTTATTTATTTGGTTAAAAATAAAAATTTAAGTTGGTATATTTAAGGATTTAAATGTCAAAGTCAAAGTTTATATCTATTTATTTTTAAATTATGCTCTAAAATTTTATATTTGAAATGGTAAATAAATGGTAAATAATTTTTAGAAGAGGTAGATACCAAAATTACTCAATTTTATTAAAATAATGTCACATTTCTAGTTTTTTTCATTTTTTTCATTTTTTTCCTGCCGCTGAGGGTTTACTTTCGAAAAAATCTTTACGCCACGTGGTTTTATGTATGTCGCTAAGGAAAAGTTTGACTTTCGTGTTTAAAATTGATAATGAAACAGCTGACTTTCGTGACGTTTGGAGAAAAAATTTGTTTTAAAACTAATCTATTTTACAGAAAATCAAAAAATAATAAATAAAAGCAGCTACAAAACAAAAAGTTAAATTCACAAAATTGAAATTTTTATTGAAAAATTATTTTCAATATACGATTCAATATATGAATCTATATGATTCGTGTAAACAAGTATGAGCAGGCCCAACCAGAGGAGGAGGGGTGCTCGGGATCGCTCTTATAAAAGCATCTTGAAAGTGCAAATAAAACTATGTATAAACCAAAAATTAGTTGATTACGTGGTTGATTACTGTTTTTTACTGCTTTTTGTTTTGTGCGTAGTTTTTATTGATAAAAATACGAAGTTTCATATTTTGCTTTTTTTTCTTTTTTAAAATTTATTATGAAATTGTTAAGAAGAGCAGGGAGCCCGCAAAGTCTGGCCACGGGACCCGACCGACTTGGCTCTCGACGGCCCTGAGTATGAGTATAATCGCAACATAACCTCTGCTTTCTGATACTTCGTTTCGATAACTGAATACCAAAAATCGAAAAAAGACAAATCTACACTATCAAAAAATGTTTATTTTTATTCACGACAAAAAAAGAGACTATACTTACGAGCTATGAGAAAAAAAAACAGCAACAGAAGATACGCTCCCAATCTGTCATGATCAAAGTTGGCATACATAGATCAGTGTGTGACAACATTACTCCATACCCCCGAGACTCCCCGGTTTCAAAAGCTAATCATTTATGTTCATGATCTGTGATCAACGTTATTCCATAATAGGCTTTCACTAGAGAACTTTTTGGAAATCTTAAGAATACAACTTTTTTCTACTTTTTCAACTTTTTCGAAAGAAAATCTTGTGGTCATCCAGAAGGAATTCCAAAGCAATCTTTTAAATATTTCGTAAAAGAAAATCCAGTGTACAAAAATTTTTCTTATGAGTCATTGGTAGCTTACATCCTCAAAATCACATGTTAAAAATTGCAAAAAATTTATCTTCAGTGCCTATAAAATATTCGCGATTTAGTTATCAGGAACTCCATTACGTACAATAATAAATTGATGTTTTTTGATTTTAATTCTGAATTATTATCGTAAAACCGGGATGAAATGATAAGTAATTCACAAAATAAAATACCAAAAGAAGGCAAACATTTGGTTTTAAACAAAATTTTCTATACCAATTATACGTATTATTAAATTAACTTAATATTTTTCCGCGTGGTGGCGTTCTTTTAATGTAAATCGCAAATAATCAAGGAAAAGGTTTGGTTTGGGATGAAAAGAGGCTAGAAGCTGAAATATTTATTTTTCCTTTTTTATGATTTTTTTACAATTTCAGGAGACAAATCTTCCCCAAATCAACTTTCTGACTACAAATATTAACTTTTCACTTTTCACTTCTCTAGCTTACCAGAAGAAATGTAAAGGCTAAAATAATTGTTAAAAAAAAGTAATAAAATGGTGAAAACGGTGAATGATGGGTGAAAACGGAAGTTATATTCGGATTCAAGAGGTTAATTTACATAAGAATCAGCGAGAATGTTATCAGAGCTCGAAAAAATTTTTATTAGCAAACCAGTGTTATAATTGATTTCATATGGAGCTCGCTGTTCAGATTTTTTTGGAGCCTTCTGAATTTTGGCGCTGGGTGCGGCGGCTCCATTGCACCCATTGTTTATCCGGCCCTGCTCCATCCAACAGCAATATTTGATTTCTCAATCAAATATTACTCAGGTTTGATTTCTAGGTTTCTAACTAATTTCTCGAGCATAGTTGATCAAAAATTAGTTAATTTGTCAAGTTAAAGCAGTTTCACCCAATGAAGTGTTACCAATATTTAGTTTCTTTCTAAACAATATCATCGTGAATGGTTTTTTACCTCAATGATGATGGTAATGACTAGGTATACTATTACGACTTCCATGTCGATTTACAGGTAAATCAAAGTACATTAACAACTGATGAAATGCATCGGCTTTATAGTTAAAAATTGTCTTGAATTTCAGATAATAATGTTCCGATTTAAATTTGCGAAGAACCATATATTCATAAGACTATTTTTAAATTCAATTTAATATTAGGAAGTACCATAAATTTTGATATTTATTCTCAACAAATCGAGATATTACAATATAGATGTATAATTTAAACTAGCCTGTGGTTATTGATTCATGAGTAAATCATCACATATTATCCCATTGGACAATATTTTTCCAAATACCAACTTTAACTTTAAATAATTTAAATGAGTTTGATCGCATTTGCGAAATTCGATGCCAGGGTATAATACAAATATGGGGATCCCTTGAAACGTGCTGTACAAATCTTTATTTTGCGTTCAAACAAAATGTTGATAAATAACAAAATCACCAATTATCAATTATTACTTGCCAACGAAAGTTACTATATTAATGTTTTCAATTATTGAGGTAATATTAAACGAATCACATTTAATTACTTAATTTCTACTATTGATATAACATTAGTAAACGCAATAAACGGATTAATATTAGTTACTACAGTAATATTTTAAATCATAAATAAGTAATAAGTAATAATTATTATAGACAACCTTTTTTATGTAATTTTAATTAAAAAAATGAGTTATGCTTTTTAAAATATTATTTTGTGAAGCTCAGTCCTTAAAAAGGACAATTTAAACTATATTCTTATTTAGATTACTTGAATTATAGTGTAATTGAAAAATTATATTATTTGCTGGGCTTCCATATTTGTTCATTAATTATTTTATTTTAATTTATTTTTTAATATTTGGATAATGTTGACTTGAATCTTAGATCTATACTTCGCTCGCTACCTATTAATATCTATTATTTAATAATATTATTACAAATTAATTAGTAAATTAAAAAAATTTAAAAAAATTGCATTTTTTGATCCCAATTGTACATCTGGCAAATTAAAATATTTTTGGCAAATAATTGCTGTTGAAATTTATATTTTATTGAACTGAATTAACACAATTACATAAGAAGTAATACTTCCAATGATACTAAGCAGCAAAGAATAATTAATAGAAAAAAATCCAGCTGCTGAAAATGTTGGACTCGTTTGATTTACAAGACAATTCAGCAAAACAAGCTCTTCTTTCAGTCTCTCGTTTTCACTCGAGTACGGTAGGTTAGTCAAAGCATTGAGGCAAATACTTGCAGTTGTTTTTCCAGCTTTTTCTGTTTCTGTGCACATCACCACAGCGAAACCACCAGTAACCTAAAAGAAATGCTATTTCTTGGATTTGTGATTAAATTTTACTTACTAATTGCCAAAGTGTCCAAAACAAGTGTGTTAAAATTACTTGAACCCGCAACTCGACTTGGAAAGTGTCGGAAACACAAAAAAAAATTGCTGTATTTATGGAATGAATCAATCCTATGACGAAAGATAAAACCAGGAACAGCAACTGACACCCAAACAGTTTATTAAACAGTGCAATCTGTTGAACGTGATTGTCGTAAAATTTGGTAATATGCCGAATTCTTGAGCAAATTATTTCGTCGTCAAACTTTTGTAATTTGGTTTCGATGGCCAAATTATGTCTTCTTCCTCTTAGCCCTATCGTTTGAAGTTGTTCTGATAGATAGTTGTTTGCTCTTTCTAAACATGTCTTTATAAACTTGACAAAGACATACACTGTTAAAATTGTAATAAAGTTGTGATATATCAGAAACATTCGAAAAACTAAAGCACTGTAATCGGTTATTCCAAATGCAATGATACTCACGTAGTAATCGAATGCGAGGAGGATTATTAATATTACATGGCTTACTAAGATTTGGATTACAAATTTCTTGCTCGATGTAATCTTTATAATTTCTTCTGTAAAACTAGTATTGAATATATGCATATAATTGTGTAAAATAGCGTAAAAACTTGATGAGTAAAAAATCGTTGGTGCTAGAATCGTGATGATGGTGCACATTACAGTTGTAATACTCTGTAAAATATCAGTGACAACCACAGTAAAATTCAGTGTCTCAAATAGGAATACGCGCTTGTACAAAATCAAAATTATTACACTCCCGAATAATATCATAAGTACGAGAAAAATGACGTACACTTTATAAAAACGCTGAAAAATACCGCCGTTGTTACCCGTAATGCTAGAATGAGGGGGAATAATACCAAGTACGATAATCAACCAAGAAAATAAATTAAAATTTTGTTTTTCTGTATAATTGTACATTTTTGTTACCGTTTAGTTTTATATTACTAACTTTGTTCACCACATTCACTTTAAAATGCAATTTATTTTATCCTAAAATCTGTAATTTTGAAAATTAACGAGAGTTTTATTACAATAAGTACAGGTGCAGTTCCCAAGAGATTTAAAGTATTTATTGCGGTCAAGGCATATTTCCACGATAACCAATTAATATAATATTTTATTAGGTAAATACTATTTTTGTTTTTTCGTGTTCAGGTGGAATTCAATTTGTTTAATTTATTTACTCAATAATAATAAAAATAATAGTCCGAAACATTCAAATGTAGTTCACCCGTCAAGACCAAATTGCGATTTAAAAGTTTATATTTAGCGACTAAGCTGTAAGCGGCACAGAAGACAGTTCGACGTGTAATCCTAACCACGGCACAAATAATTTAATAACAGCTGAAAATCAACCCTGCGGATCTGATAACTACGAAATTGTCTGATGCACGAATGAAACATAATAACTGCGGAGTCGCCGGGGAGTCTATTGCATCGATTAACCTCGAATGACGTTTCCCTACCTTTAAAAAATTTTTTTTACAATAAACTATTTTCGGGTATCTTTGAAATTGTCACCGATTTGTTCCCAAGGGATCTGTCACCACTTGGACAGATACTTTCGAGCACCTGGAGAAGTCGAAGCTTTCAAATGATTAGAATGAAGCTTTTGAATCCATAAAAATTATTTAAAATAAATAGTCTACCAGTTTGTTCTGTTCCATTACTATTATACATTATTTTGTCGGTCCATCTTATTTACTTAGTAAATAAACAGGTGGATTTTCCAGTTGTAGAACAGAAGATCAACCTCGGATCAGAGTTATTTGACTTATTATAGTGTTAATATAATTATTTTTTTACAAGTCTGCACTCTTCCTTATGTAAATACGCAAGTGAATTTGTACAGGTCCCTTAACTAAATTTGTAGAAATCCTGTAGATAATGTGGAAGAAAGCATAATATTTTATATTAATTTAAACAAATGAAATTCATATTTGGAAATTGAAAATTTTCAAAATTCACAATCCGGGGTATGCCTCTCGGTCAGTTCTCTAGTCTAATAACCGGATCGTTTATAGTCAGAAATGTCCTCGATAAATACTTGGATAATTTATTATCCCTCCCTAGTGCTTTGACATACAAGCATTGAATGCACGGACTAACATTACCACAATTATATTAATTTAATTAGGTTGCCTCTCATGAGAAGATTTAACTGACCTAATTAATGGTTAACATACATTTTATTATATAATAATTAATCCCTACGTGACAAGATTATGGCGTTCGAGCTAGCAAATATTATACAGAAGGACAAACTAAGAATTAAAATTCATGATATTTCTAGAAATTTATTTTAATCGAATTAATAATTTATTTAATATCGGTATTTTCCGAATACAGAATCAATTTAAATTTAGGTTCCAGTTTAACAATGCTGCTTGTTTTCAATCTAGTTAAGTTGGGGTCTGGTGTTCAACTCACTCAATATATCCAAAAACCAAAAGTTTTCTCTAGATTCAGAGTCGAAATTGAAATAGTCGCCGGCTGCAGAGTCAGGGAAGCAGCTTTCTTGGGTTCCGCCTTGAATGCTGAGAGCGGATCATCCGGCATCTACCTGCAGCGACAGAAGGAAAAAAAGGAGATAATTCTTCAATTCATCACATGCCGAGAAAGTGTCTTTAAGTAAACATCCAGAGAAAGGCAAATCAAAGCATTCTAGCCAGCGACGGGACAGGACATTTGGGCGCCGCCGTTTGGGCGCCGTCGTTTGGGCGCCGCTGTTTGGGCGCTGCCGTTTGGGCGCCGGACTTTTGGGCGCCGGACTGTTGGACGCCAAGATTTTTGGGCGCCCGGACATTTGGGCGCTCGCCGTTTGGGCGCTGGACTTTTGGGCGCCGCCGTTTGGGCGCTGGTCTTTTTTTTTTGGGGGGGGGGGGAGGTAAAAAAGTGGTGGTGGGTGCTGTTGTATTATATAATTCAAATAATAGGTACATTATTCTTTAAGTAGTACCTACTTAATTCTTTAATCTGATTAGGGTTACCAACAGGTCTCTTTTAAAGAGAACATGTTCTCTTATTTTACAAAATATTTTTGTTTTCTTTCTTTTTTATTATTTATATAACAGGGTTCCCACTAAATTTTTGAAAGTAAATTCCCTGACTTTTCCAGGTTTTTCCTGACAAAAATTTTAATTTTCCCTGACATTCTAGTACATAATACAGTAATTTTTAGCGCATTTAAAAAATGCACTTGGGCACGTTAAAAACTTTTGATCCAGACATCGTAGAAAGCTGGAATTTTTGCGTTAGGTCGGTGCTATCGAGTTATTCCGGCATAGAATAGTTTAATAGTTTAAAATAAATAAACAAAATAAAAACTACTGATCTCCGCGTCAAAAATGCGCTGAAGTCCCTCGATCAACAGCCCGAGGACTTTTCCAATTTTTGTATTTCAAATTTAAAAATATTTTATTTGAAAATATTTCCTTGACAAAATTTTTGTTTTCCCTGACATTGGCGCTAAAAGTTTTAAATTCTCTGACTTTCCCTGACAAGTTTCAAATTCCCTGATTTTTCCAGGATTTCAGGTTTTCCATACAAGTGGGAACCCTGTATAAATGTCCTCTTTTTTAAATTTTGCTAATTAATAATTATTTAAAAGGTCCGCTCAAAATTTGAAATGTAATAAATTAACAACACTATTTTTATCGTCTGTAAAAAAAAATCATGTGAAAGTGGATAATCATGGACAATCCTCTGTACATTTTTCATGAAAATGAAATTGAATAATAGAATCCGAGCACAATTCTGTGTTGCAGGCACGAAACTAGCCCTGTTTTATAGAGTGAGCCAAAGCTGGGTCTTCGCATACTTAGAGGGGCCAAGGGGGCGAATTCTCCATTAAGAATTCCAAATTCTTCATTTTTCAGAGAGGGCACAAGGATGGGCCAACATAATTTTAGGAGAAGCAAGTAGATTGCGTCCCACGGTAACTATTTTTGAAGTGGTTAAAAAAAGGTACGGGTATATTGCGTCCCGAACCCTAATCGGATTACAGGTAATAATACCTGTACAACAGAATTTTATCATCCCCACCGTAGTTACGTGCCTGGTATGTTGGAAGTAATGACAACATTTTTCTAAAAGAAAAATCTATTTTGTTGGAAATTGCGGAAATTCATTTTAAAATGATACAATAAGTTTATAAAGAAATCGAAATTGAAAAAAATTTTCTCTTTTTTTGTACTCATTAGTTGGCAACTCTAAATCCGATATCTAACGGTATATAGGTACTCGAAGTGGTATAATATAGTATCTATTTATTTATTTAATTTATTCAATTTATTTAATAATTAACCATGCAGAATACCGAAACAAGTCGAAACCAAACGAAGTTGATAATGGAGGGATATATGTACGTTTTTGATAAAATGAGCAAAGATGAAACCAAAAAATTTTGGAGATGTGATCGAAAAGCGGATAAGTGCTGTGGTCGTATCCATACGACATTGGAAAATGAATACGTGTGCTCGAAAGGCAATCACAATCACGAACCTGATGGGGCAGGAATAGAAGTTACCAAAGTAAAGGTAGCCATTAAAAGACGTGCGGAAGAAACCGTAGAAACTCCTGCTCAAATCAGGAACGAGGTTTTACAAAATACTGGAGTAGCAGTCCAAGGACGAATGCCTAATACGGATGCGACAAGAAAATCTTGTCAACGTGTACGCAACATTGTCGCTGGCGCTCCGCCAGCTCCAATAAATTTGGAAAGTTTAATAATTCCAGAGAGTTATAAGCTCTATGAATTTGCTCCTGGACAAACTGAAAACTTTCTGTTAGCGGATACTGGATCAGAACAGCCCGACTCACAGAGAATAATAATTTTTGGAAGGGAACGCAACGTAGAATGGAACGAGCAAA
Source organism: Cantharis flavilabris (assembly GCA_949152465.1). Lineage (NCBI taxonomy): Eukaryota > Metazoa > Arthropoda > Insecta > Coleoptera > Cantharidae > Cantharis > Cantharis flavilabris. The sequence continues at coordinate 27,052,128 of OX424437.1, read as the reverse complement.
TGAAAAACATTTTTATAGATGGAACATTTCGGCAAGCTCCTCCATTATTTCATCAAATTTTTGTTGTTTTGGCTAACAGAGGTGGATTTGTTCTGCCAATATTATATGCTCTTTTACCAAATAAGCGTCGTGAAACTTATGATAGGTTGTTCAACCTAATCAAAGAAATGTGGCCGCGATTTGAACCTCAAACCATTTCATTAGATTATGAACTAGCTGTAATCAATTCAGTTACTGAGGCTTTTCCGGATGCTCAATTACATGGTTGTTTATTTCACCTTGTAAAGAATTTTAAAAAACAAATTTCTGATAATGGACTGTACCGTCAGTATATAAACGATCCCGAATTTGGCCTCCTAGCTCGTATGGTAGTCGCTATCGCATTCGTTCCGATTGATGATATTGATTTTGCACTTGAGGAACTAGTACAGCATCTTCCAGATGAGTTAATACCAATTTTAAACTGGTTAGAAGATAACTACATTGGTAGGCCAAACCGAAACCAAACAAGACGAAGGCCATTGTTTTCTCCGCACATATGGAATGTTTATAATCGGGTGCTGAATCATCAAAATCGGACCAATAATATTGCCGAAGCAGCTCATCGTAGCTTGCAATGCCAACTAGATGTGGATCATCCATCCATATGGAAATTTATTGATGGCCTACGAAGTGTCCAAAAAGGAAAAGACGCATTACACGAGCAATTTACACGTGGTGAAGCTCCTCCTCACAAAAGACAAAAATATCAAGCTGTCGATACCAAAATACAACGAATCGTCGAATGATTGAATTATAACTTTTTTTTTCATTATTAATTTATTATAACACTGATTTATTACAGAATTTATTATTACAAATATTTACAGCAAATCGACGGTGGAAAGGCAAAAAGTCTTAAGGGCCATTTATGGTAATATATACCGTAAATAACGTTTAAGACTTTTTGGGGGGCTCAAATATGATATCCTGCACTTAAAAATTCCGGCGCCCAAATGGCGGCGCCCAAAAGTCCAGCGCCTAAAAATCCGGCGCCCAAAAATCCCAGCGCCCAAACGGCGGCGCCCAAAAATCCGGCGCCTAAAAGTCCGGCGCCCAAATGGCGGCGCCCAAACGGCGGCGCCCAAACGGCGGCGCCCAAACGGCGGCGCCCAAACGGCGGCGCCCAAATGTCACGTACCGTAGCCAGCGAGACATATCTGACCTCAATAACCGAATTAGATAACTGGCACAAAAACGATAGTGCCGGTACTGCGGTTTGAATGTACAACGCACGGGGGATGACCAATAGTGGAAGAGGTCTCACCACACGTAGGTGGGGTGCGGACGGATGGAAGTGATATATTACAGTTGCTACTTTCCGCTGAACAACTCACTGTATAAATTCCAGAATTCAGTTAATAGGAAACATATACAATCAGACTTTCTCAGTAATAATTCGGGGAGGGGAGGAGGGTTAAAGCAAAATCGCCATTACCTATCGACACTTCATAGGTATAAGGTAATAAGCCAATAGGCGTAACCCTCAATATTCTTAAAATTGAGTTATGGATATTTCTAAAATCCAAATCTGTGTTAACGGCGAAAAAGTGCTTAAGTCAATATTTCTCAAACTGAGACGATGACAAAAACAAATTTAAGGGGGGCGGGAGGGAGTAACTGCATTATGTGTTTTATTCGGTTCAAAATTGTACTATGCTGGTGTACAAACGATATTAACGAGAATTAAGACATTATTATTTATTATTATTATTTAAAGCATTACATTCTAGAAAAATATTGCTATCCTATTTCTAGGATTTACAGATCCATATGAAGGGGAGGATCAGCCTCCGTATAACATCTTTCAATTTTAAACCGTTTTGACTTTTCCCCTTGGTATGCCGTTTATAGCCTGGTGTGTGTTACCGCATCTCTGACAACTTCTCTCCAGTATATCCGATCTTGTACTTTTATCCACCACTCGCTTATCTCCATTGCCCTCAGATCACTTTCCACCTGGTCCCACCATCTCATCCTCGGTCTACCTCGCGTTCTATCGTCATTCGGCTTCCATAGGGTTACCTTTTTCTCTATGCTGTCGTCCTTACTTCTCATTATATGTCCCATCCATCTCAATCTTTGTGACTTCATGAACTTCACTATGTCTTCGTTCTTCATCGCCATCTTTATTTCGTGATTCATTAGCGGTCTGTATTCGCCGTTTTCACCTTTTTTTGGGCCCATGATAGTGCGTAGTATTTTTCTTTCTAGTACAAGTAGTGCCTCGGCCTCCATCTGCGACATGCACACTGTCTCCGCAGCATATGTAATCACTGGTCTAATCAGTGTTTTATATATCTTCACTTTCGTTTCTATTGTCAGTGTCTTGTCTTTTAGCAGGGTTTTATTAGCATAGTAGGCCTTATTACCTGTTTGTACTCTTCTTCTGATTTCTTCCATTCTGCTATTATTCCTATCTATATGTACTCCAAGGTAATTGAAAAACCCTACCTCTTCGAATGTATAACCTTCTATTTCCAGGTCTTTCATACTACCCATTGCGTTCTTTGTGCACCTCATATATTTTGTCTTTCTCACACTAACTCTCAGTCCCATCTCCTTCGCTGCCTTTTCCATTTTCTTAAACATTTCTATCATTCTCTTGCGGGTCCTTGTCATAATTAGCATTATCAATTTTAATGTTAGCACCAAAAGACGAGTGATAAGGGCTTTCAGCCGTGTTCGTGGAGGAACACGAACGTGCTTTTGTTAGTCCGGAGATTTTTAGTTTCCCCATACGTATGTATAAGGGAAAGTATTATAATTCTTATCATGTCCTGATAAGTTTTTGATGAATTTATGTTCGTCTGTATGTATGTCCGTGTGTGGTTACGACATCATGAAAAGAAATAGTATCAATTGCACAGGTTAAACCACGCAACCAAATGTCAAAAAATTTGGCATAAATGTACATCATAGTTAAACTTCGAGGTCAGCTGAAAATGGTGAAAATTCGTTGAAAATTGCGGAAACGATAAAGAAAATAAAAAAGTTCAAGTGTCAATTACTTTTGAACCACCATTTGTTATACCCAAATTATTTAATCGTACCGTGTGGTATCTCTTTCTAAAGCACGTATATCAAGTTAGACGGAATGCGAGTCACGTCGCAACTCAATTCCAAAAATTTTCAAAAATTAATTCAAGTTTGACCTTTATGAAATTTTGACATGTTTTCGGGTTTTACGCAGCGCGTAGCGCGATTTTTGAGCCCCGCAAATGGGACCTATCGTTTTTTTGAGGTCTTCCACGTCGAACGGTACCCAGCAAGAGGGTGGCGGATGAAAATTTACCCTCTAATTATGCGTGCAAAGAAGTAAATCTGCACCTTTAATTTAAGGGGTTATCAAGTATCAAGAAAACAAGGAAAGTAAAATTTTATTTAAAAGTTAAACTGAAATTTAATTTAGATTGAATTTATTAATTTATGGATTGTGGTAATTTGAAAATTTAATTTATAAATTTTAATTTGGAAGAATTATTTGGATTTTTATTATGAATAATTTTAATGGAATATTATAGTTTATTGAATGGAATTAAATAATTTAAAATTTTGTTAAAAGTGACAATACATCTTAAATTGGCGACAGAACGTGGGCCGAAATAGTCAACAACACTGCATCTTTTTGTGGCATACAACGTGGGGCTTCATAAGGACAATAATTAATTGTGGTAGCAAATTTTATTCCTATTATTATTCAATTAATTCAATTTAATTATTCAAAAAATAGGGTACTTGGAGCGGAAAAGAATTTCAGAAAGAGCAGGAAGAAAATAAAAATTTTTTTAGTGAAGTCGAAATTAATATTAAAAATTTAGAATTGGAAAATTTGCTTATAAAAGAAAATTAAAAAAAAATATGACCGAAATTATAAATGAAAATTACGAGATGGAAAATTTGGATAAAGAAATTTTGGTTACAAATAAGGATATGGAAATCGAAGGTTTGGTCATAAATGAAAATTTTGAAAAAAATATGGCTAAAATTGTAAACGAAAATATAGAAATGGAAGATTTGGATAAAGAAATTTCGGTTAATGATAAGAGTTTGGAAAAAAAAAAATTTTGAAAAAAATAAGGCCGAAATTAAAGATGAAAATTTGGAAATACAAAATTTCGTTGTAAAAAAAAGTATTATGGAGCCTAAGAAGAAATACTAATTTTGGAAAAAGTAAATTTATTTTGAAATTAAATTTTACAATTTAAATAATTGGAAATTATTTTTGTGGAGAATTTTAGGATATTTTTTTTGAAAATTGAATTGGCGCCGCAACGAAGCGCTAAGAAACCCACTACTGAGGAGTCTCTGCTTACCAACAATACGAGTTAGTCGCGGTAATTTTCAAGTGTGAAAAAGGTTTTGTGGGAAAATATTTATTCACAACATTTGGAACTAAGAAATATGCATAACTCAATTTCCAAAATTTTGATGGTTACTCCTATTGACCTATAAAGTGTCGATCGTGTAACGTGATGTATAAGCCGACGTTCTAGAAAAGGGTAGTAGAGTCGGTTGAGGATGTTACGTTCGAGGCGGCTAGTTTGCAACTTAAAATCAAAGAGTGAGAAGTGCTAGAAGATGGAACGGGCGCCGACCACAAATACATCACGTATCTATGAACCCCGCAAACCTTTAGAAAAGAACCGAACACCAGAAAACTAAGCTAGAAACTTTCTTTAAGACACATCCTACTACCTTATCAAAACCGCCAAGAAACTGGTGACGCAAACAATACATGACCCGGAGAAGAGAAAACCAAATCGAAGAAATGTACACTGATGGAACGAACGAAATGTCTATGGCAATGGAGAAATTTATAGCATTGCATAGAATCTACAAGCGGCATCGCGGTAGAAACCGGTAGTATTAAGTAGATACGATCACCAAATGGCTCAACTTCCAAAGAGAGATGACAGGAGTCATACTTAGCAATAAAAAAGAGTGCTGGTGCTTTCAGAGAATTCTCAGGCTCCTTGAAACCGACGTAAAAATTTCATGCGAGTCAAATTCCGAGCTTAATACTAGAAAGAATAACGGATGTTGTTGAACACTCTGTTCCCTATGCACGACAAGATTATCTGGAATAGAGAGAACATTGAGGATACTTTTCAGCCATTTGGAGAAGAGCTACAGTCGGCAATCAAAAATATGTTTATTGGTAATGTCCAGGACCAGATCGTATTCAACCTAAAATTATAAAAATAACGGCAGAAGAACAGCCTGCATAAATAACCTCGTGCTCGTGCAGGTGAATATGCTAGATAACATGGGCAAGCTGTACGAGCAATGCACGAGCATTTGGGAACCTAAATCTTGACTGTGTAAGTTTTTTGGCCACAAACATTTTGAATGAGGAGAACGTTTGAATGATGTTGTGTTCCATCTCTTATTCTGGAGTAAACTATTTTTATTTACATACGGATTTATGTACTACTTAAACATTGTTTTATAGCTGATACTAATCTTATTATTTTTATTAAATAGCATTACATTCATTTAGTTGAATTGAGCTGACCTCTTCGGGTCTTACAAATCCTTTTAGGGAGGGGGATTAGTCCTCATCAAATTACATTCAAAGTTATTCATCTCTTATGCTAACACAAAGTCGGGGATGTGTCTTCATTTCCTTCACAATTGATTTCCAGATCTTTCGATCGTTACAGTCCTGTCTCCAGTTTAATACTTCGATCACTCTCAAGTCTTCCATCACAGCGTCCCACCAACGCAGCCTCGGCCTTCCCCTGGCTCGTGTTCCATTTGGTTCCCACAACATCACTCTCTTTGTAATCTCTTCATCGCTACTTCTCATGACGTGTCCCAGCCATTTCACCCGTTGCGCCTTCATAAGTCTCACCACGTTCTCACCGTTCAACTCGTGCTGTATTTCGTGGTTCATTCTTAATCTGTAAACGCCGTCCACGTTCTTTGGTCCTAGGATGGTTCTCATTATTTTCCTTTCAAATATGTAGAGGTCCTCTTCCTCTCTTTGTGTCAGGCACACAGTTTCCGATGCGTATATAACCACCGGTCTTATCAGGGACTTGTAAACTTGTATTTTCGTTCGTTTTGTTATTTGCTTATCTTTTAGTACCTGTTTGTTTGCAAAATATGCTCTGTTTCCGGCTTGTATCTTTGCACTGATTTCCATTGTTCTACTACTATTGTTATTAAGCTGTACTCCAAGATAGTTGAAGCTTCTTACTTGTTCGAAAATACAGTCATCTATTACTAACGCATGCATATCATTGTTTGCTGTTCTCTGGCACTTCATAAATTTCGTTTTTCCCCACATTTACTAATAGGCCCGCTGCCTCTGCCGGTTCTTTTATTGCCTTAAAAATGTTTATCGGTCCTCTTTTTGTTCTTGATAGAATTACCAGGTCATCTGCATATGCAACTATCTGACTTTCTTTGTTTATTATCGTTCCGCTACATGTAGCTTTTCTTATTATTCTTTCAAGTACAATAATAAATAGTGTTGCCGATAACGTGTCGCCCTGTCGAACACCGCTGTTTACCGCAAATTCATCTGTTACACCTGCCGGTGTTATTATTTTAGCTGTTGTTTTCTCTAGTGTCATTTCGATTAATCTGACCAGCTTGGTTGGTATTTTTAGCTCTTTCATGGCTTTGCTCATTTCTCTCCTGTTCACCCAGTCAAAAGCCTGCTTAAAATCCATGAAGAGTAGGTACCTACACATCTATTCCAAATTCTCTGGTTTTCTCCATTATCTGTTTCAACACGTGTATAGCGCCAACCGTTGATTTTCTCTGAATGTTCTACAAGTCTTTTGTTTATTATCGATGATAGTACTTTGTATGCTACACTTAGGAGTGTTATGCCTCTATAGTTATCGCATACTTCCGCATCTTCTTTTTTCCACAACGTTATAATGATACCTCTACTCCAATCCTTAGGCATCTTTTCTTCGTTCCATATTCTTCTCACCAGTGTACTCATTGCTTCATGTAGCGCTTCCCCACCATACTTAAACATCTCTGCCATCATCTCGTCACTGCCGGGAGCTTTTCCATTTTTCAGGCTTTTTATTGCTTTTATAACCTCCTATCTAGTACTTTTATTTCATCTTCGTCTGTTAGCATTGATAATTCAATTTGTTCACGTTCTTCGATGCTGCTCATGCATAATAACCGTTGAAAGTGTTTTGCCCAGATTTGTCTTACCTTTTCTGGATCACTTTCCAGTCTTCCTACACTGTTTTTTATTCCTCTTGTTTTGACTAATTTGGTCTTTCTCTTGTTTTTAATGTTTTGGTAGAACACCCGTATATCTTTTCTGCTATAGCATTCTTCAATTTCTTTCATCCTTTCTTCCAACCATTTGTTCTTCTTTTGTTTATATAGCTTGCTTACTTCTTTTCTCTTCTCTCTATACTTGTTATAGTCCTCTTCGTCGCCCGTTTTTATCCATTGCAGTCTTGCCGTTCTTTTTTCTTTCATTTTTTCTTCACATTCTCCGTCTGATACTAATATATTGTTCTAATTTTAAATTTTGTTTTAGTTTGAAATAATATTCCCATTAAAGTCTTATTAATTGAGTTTGTAATCTGTAAGTTAATAATTGCATTAATTTAATTAGCAACGTAAAATAAAATAAAATTTTAATGTCTTTTTTACAGATATCAGGAACAGTACTTACTCACGTTGCAATTGCAATCCTGTTTGAACTACTGGAGTCAAAAATAAAGAAGTGAATCCACCTGATTGCTGCACGTCACGTCACTAATCCTCTATAATCGAATTTTTACCACCGTACGTTGCGTAATATCTGTTTTTACGTTTAAGCCCCACGTTAGGCGCCATTGTTAAATATTGTCGTATTACCAAATCATCATTTGAGAAATTTTTTTGATATTTGGAAATTTGATTTGTTTTTTTAAAAGTTGAATTTAATTTTTTCTGATTCTGGATTATTGTGTACAGCATATGAGTTATTTCGCAAATATGGGTTTTGATAAGGTTGTTGACGCATTTATGTATACTACCGTCCACTTGTGGGACACTTTGACGCTACGCCGTCCATGCGCAGCAGATCACGTTGCGCGAGCATAAAAAACAGCAGAATTGACAGTGAGTTCGATGTCGAGCGTCAAATCGCTACCATGTATAGCAAGTTCACGAATTATTAGTATTTTCAATAAACATCTACAGATATCAACAATAGCAACAATCTCAAGTTTATGTATCAACAATAGCAACAATTTCAAGTGTTCAAGTGTCAATCTCAAGTGTATGATGAAATTCCAACCGAATTTATTCCGAGATTTGGACATCAATTGATCTTACCTCTTGCCTTGTTATTCAACCAGTTACTTCAATCAGGAGTATTCCCTTCTCAATGGAAAGTTTCTAGTATTACACCTATCCCTAAACATGGGAAGAGGGAGTTTGTTGAGAATTATCGTGGGATCTCGATCCTGTCTGTAATACCTAAGATTTTTGAAAGCATAGTGGCAAGTCATCTGAAATTTTATACTTTGTCCATCATCAATGATGCCCAACATGGTTTTATGTCTCGTAAGTCAACCGTAACTAATCTGGTATGTTTCACTAGTTTTGTCTCTCGTGTTATTGAATCAGTTGATCAGGTAGATGTGATATATACGGATTTTCGCAAAGCTTTTGAATCGGTACAACATGATATCTTATTAACTAAATTGAGCGGCGCAGGTCTATCTGGCCTTTTGGTGAAGTGGTTGGAATCCTACCTTAGTGGGAGGACCCAATACATTGAAATAGGTGGAATACGCTCTCTGAAATCATTAATGTACTATCAGGTGTACCCCAGGGTAGTCATCTTGGACCATTGCTTTTCCTATTATTTGTGAACGATTTGACATTTTTGATAAAGTTTTGCTCACTATTGCTTTTCGCAGATGATCTTAAAGTTTTTGCAAAGTTGAAGTTATTATCCGATTCTGCGTTGATACAACGTGATCTGGATGTGATTTGTCGGTGGTGCAATGAAAACAAGTTATTTTTGAATGAGCGGAAGTGTAGCATTATGTCGTTGCTGATTATTTCATTGACGACTGGAAATTGGTGAGAGTATTTGAAAAGATTGACTTGGGAGTTACGTTTGTTTCTTCTCTAGAATTTTCGCAGCATGTAAATTTGGTTGTCACCAGAGCAAGCAGACTCGTGGGTTTCATTATGCGCATTTGCAGGGAGTTCCGTGATCCTGTTGTCCTGGTTCGGCTCTATAATGCTTCGGTATTGGAATATGCTTCTCAGGTATGGTGCCCTTATCATGAGGTTCACTCGTTGCGGGAAGTTAGACTGTACCTTCCCAAGTGATACTGCAAGCGATGATATTAGTAATAATTACGTGAGTAGATGTATGAGGTTCGGACTTGAGCCGCTCAGTATAAGACGGGATAGGCATCGTGTCCGGTTTATTGCTAATTTATTGACAGGGAACATAGTATGCCCTTATATTTTGAATTTGCTATCTGTGGATACGCAAGTAAGATTAACTAGAGAAATGCGTTTCTTTTATTTACCATGGCATCGTACAACTTATGGCATGAACGAGCCACTCAGTACTATGATGACATTATTCAATAACTATTATAATGATTTTGATTTTCACCGCGGTGACAGATAATTCAGGCGAACGTTACTTGATTGTTAATGATATAAGTAAAGTAAAGTAATATCGTAACCTAATCATCGTTTGTTATGTTTTCTTGAGAACATTACAATGATTTTATACTTGTCCATGTATATAGGTATATAATCAGTGGCGTAACAAGCAGTTGAGGGACTCGTGTGCAAAGTTGTTAACGGGGGCCCTGTTTTTATAAAAGACAAAAATAAAAGAAAATAATAAATAACTCATACAATATAACCATAATTTTAAGATAAAGAAATAACAAAACTAGATTAAGGACCAAATTTAGAATAATCGGATAAACTTAGTATAACGTTATTCCTGGTATAACAATTACAGGGCTGCAGGGTTCCCACTTATTTGAAAAATCTGGAAAAGTGAAGAAGATTTAAGATAAACAATTTAATTAAAATTTTTTTTTATATTCGTCTCGTAGTTGTAAGGTTGGATAGCGCGCGAGCACTATTAAATATCTTTAATGACTTACAATTGATATTGAAATTATTGATACGCAAGAAGATTTGCAAGTTCAACGCATTCAACGTTCAAATTTTGAAAATAAATATTATAAAGCAATTTCACAAGCACGAATGTTGATAGAAAACAATTCAAAAGACCTAGGTGTCCCTTCACAAAAACAAACTTCACTCTGCAATTCACAAATGAGTCAAAGCTCAAACATTGGATCAACCAATATTTTGCAATCTGTCAAGTTACCGGCCATTCCTATTCCTAAGTTTAATGGAAAATCAGAGTCATGGCTGGAATTTATAGATCTGTATCAATCATTAATTCACAACTACGAATCAATCAGTAACGCAAACAAATTCTTTTATCTTCGCGGTGCGTTAACTGGGAAGGCCGCGGATGTAATTGGCTCGATTAGTTTTTGCGCCCAAAATTATATTACCACATGGGACTGTCTTTGTGCAAGGTACAATAGCAAACGTGTATTAATACACAATCATTTAAAATCATTGTTTAATTTACCCTCCATGACAAGGGAGTCTTCGGAGAAAATTCGAGACATAAATGACGCGGTTTCATTACACCAACAAGCAATTAGTTCATTAGCTCCGAGTGAGTTATTATGGGATCAATTAATTATTTATCTGGTCATGTCCAACGTAGATGCAAGAACAGCGCGATCGTGGGAGAAGGAAAAAACAGGAGATGAATTGTCCACTCTTGACGACATGAAATTATTCTTAAAAAACAAAACAGAATTACTCGAAAACATTGAAAATAAACATGCGCCAATTGAGTATAAAACCGATTTTAGAAATAAACGAGTAGAATTGCAACCTAAACAATCGCGAGCATTATTAGTCAATAGCAATACCTCAAATTGTGCCATATGCAACGTAGCACGTTATATAAACGAATGTTCTGTATTTAAAGAATTACATATTTCGGACAGAATCAACAAAATAAAGGAGCTAAAGTTATGTTTAAATTGCTTCCGGAAAGGTCATTTTGTCGGTAATTGTCGATCGGGTAGTTGCAAAACTTGCCAAAAAAGGCACAATACAATGTTACATCAAACAAACGTGAACGATGCACATACGACGCTGCAATCAACAATTGAAGAAATAGTTGACGAGTAGGTGGTCACAATCTCAGCACTTGCTTCACATGACAATAATGTATTTCTAGCAACAGTAGCAGTGTTAATCGAAGATGCTGATGGAAATCCCCATATCGTGCGAGGAGTTTTAGATGCAGGAAGTCAATCTTCATTTATAAGCAAACGAATTTGTAAAACTTTAAATTTAACCTTGCAAAGCGCTGATGTTGTAGTAAATGGGATAGGCCAGTCAACTGCACTAACTTAACAAAAATGTGTAATTAAACTAAGTTCGCGATGTACACATTTCAAATTAGAAACCTCGTGTTTAGTAATAGAAAATATAACGGGGAAGTTACCCAATTTTGTAGTTAATAAATCGTTAATTAAAATACCAACAAATGTAAAACTAGCAGACCGAAATTATGACAAGCCGGGACAAATCGACTTGTTAATGCGCAATTGATTCAATTTTGAATAATGAACTAACAAAATTTTGGGAACTTGAAAAATTGTGAGTCACACTTTATCGAAACGCATTTAAGGAAAATCCCGACAAGTTAGGGAACAGTCATGTCATTTGTAAACAGCCACTATTGGTCGGTGACTTAACAACGCAATAATTTATTTTGTGTCTTCGTCGGTTTGCTTCACGTAGAGGGAAACCTACTGAAATCATATCAGATAAGGGAAAGAACTTTGTCGGAGCAAAATCCGAACTGAGAGAACTTGCAAACTTTCTTGTTAAATCTAGTTCAGAAATTTCGGAACGATCAGCTAATGAGGGAATTAATTGGAAATTCGTTCCGCCATATAGTCCGAATTTTGGTGGAATTTGGGAAGCGGGAGTAAAATCGTGTAAAAAATTACTGAAACCTATTAACAATAATTGTTTATTAACGTATGAGGAACTCAACACGCTATTAGTTCAAATCAAGGGAATCCTAAATTCTCGACCTCTCACCCCTCTATCCACAAATCCCAACGACTTGCAACCTCTGTGCCCATCGAACTTCCTGATTGGAAGACCGATCATGTCGGTGGCTGACCCTGATATGACACTTTTACCAGAAAATCGGCTCTCTAAATTTCAGAAAATTCAGCAAATGCAGCAACAATTCTGGTACTGATGGTCGAAAGAGTACCTAGTCGAGCTGCAAAGAAGAGCTAAGTGGAACTTGCCAACGGCAAATCTAAGCAACTTTCCAAACAGATTCCGCTGCATTTTGATTTCCACTATTTTTCCATTCATCGATACTTTCTTCTTTGCTGTAGCATCCACAAATGTGAGAATAACATTTTTCTTTATGGGATTCTCAAATCTATTCTCATCCTCACAGCAGTCCTTGATGAATTGATTTCTCTGCTGTCTTCCTAAATCAATTGCATTTAGCAAAAACTCCTCTATTTTCTCATTCACTGATTGCCCTGTAGAAATGTTGAATAAAAAATTCAAAATTCTTGTCGATATCATCGGAAAAAGGGTTTATATTTTGTCCAATGTGTGCAATGAGATTTTCCAACTGCGTCGAATGTTTTAATTCTATTGACTTCGGGATCAGCAGTAATATCCTGACTTTTACGTAGACCTACTCTATCCATTATATGGCTTATTATAGTCGATCTAATGATGTGACTCTTACACCAACGTTGACGTGCTGAGACAGAATTTTTCAAGTGATTTATACCAGTCAATTTGTTTGCAGCATCAGCGTTTATTGTCTGCTCGAGAGTCAGATCGATTGGCTGTCTTGAAAATGGCTTTGGTGTTCTTTTGACTCTGAAGGATCCCTTGGCAAGCTGTAGTTGTAAGCCGGGATGTGTTTGCTCCACTTTCAATAACTTCTCTTCATACAAGACGATATAGCGCGCATAATTCTGTTGAATGTGAAGAATGTACTACCGATTGCAGATAGAACATTTTTCAATATCTCTAATTTTCCCAAACGAACGCTGTAATTCAATGTGAGATAGTAATCTATATATCCCACATATATCATGAAAAACTGAGCAGTTTTACCATGGTCACCATTCAATGTTTCTGCTCGAAAATTATCGTACTTGTCAAGGATCCGCGATAAATGTTGATTCTCGATTTTTGGATCAACCGACGGAGATTTCTTGAAATTCGTCAAGTATTCTTTTATTTCTTCACTAATTCCAAGATCACTTGAAGATAGAAAATGTTGGAAGTGAAGTACCTGTAGTGCTAATGATATTAACGGATGTAATTTCTTACACCGATTGAAATGTTTTCCTGTCAGAAAACTGTTTACGCTCGCCAAAATTCCACTATTAACCAGTATATTTGTTATTCCACATCCATCGATAAATTTTCCGACAGCCTTAAAGAAAGCCATCATCACATGGAAAGTTCCAATATGGATGAACAATCTGTCAAATCTTGGTCTCTCCATGCTTTGAATTTGCAGAGCAATTTTGGCGATCGCTAAATCATAGGTTACTTCGATGTAGTCCATGTTACATTCACCGCTCTCAAAGCTTGATCCATCGTTTCGAGTACAACAGAGTAATTTTTCGGGGAAGAATTTATCGTTGTCAAATACGAGATTTTTTGTTAACTGCTGGTGTCTTCGTGGAATAAATTATTAAATCCAACCCATGACGGCGTATTAGATAACTTTGAGAGATGACATAGTACCCAAGAATGAAACAATTTCCTCAATGTTGACATGTCATAACTATGAGATATTCTTAAAGAACTATTAATGTCTAATAATTTCTCGTGGTACTTTGGTCTTTTGTTATACGCAGTTAATTCAAATGTTACAGCATCCATTGATCTCTGCCTTATTTTCGAAGACGCGGAAGGATTATTAACATTCCCACTTTCAGCGAAAACAACATTCTCTTGCACTGGCTCGATGTCACTCAAATCTTGAAATATTATTCCTACGGTATCGTGCAGGGTATCTTTTCCAGCAGTGGTATCCACAAAACGGTCAAAGTTATTGAATGCAAGTCCTGTTTGCAAATTAGGAAGACGTACGATATCTTCAGGACAAACAGCAGACTGAGATACAGAAGACAGCGTTGCCTCTGTCTCCAACTCTTCAAGTATTGTATAGCTGCAGCAATGATCAAGACGATTCAGTATATTTATAATCTGTTTACTGTTTGTCAAACTTTTGATCGTCATACCTAACGTGATATGTTTTGACGTCTTGACTGATCTGTTTCATTTCTCCGCTCTTCCGTCTAGCGCTCGTGGAAATTATCGTAGAATAAAAATCAGATACCAATTCGGGAATACAACATTCTCCTGATATCAAACTGCTTGTTGTTATTTTTTCAGGAAGCGATTTCTTCTCCATACTTTTTATTTCTGACCGCAAGATCAACGCTGCTCTGTTGAGTATGTCTCTTTTCTCTAGGTTATCGAGACTATTTTTTAATAAAACCCCATTGAAAGGTTTTACAATTTTTATTTCTCCAAAGAAACGATTGCGATTTTCCTTGGGAATGATGCAAGCAATCTTTCTTCTAAATCGCGAATTTCAATATCACCCTCATAATCAGGAAACTTTTGTTTGACATATTCAATGTACATACTCTTTAAGAACGTTAAAAAACAGCACTGTCCCAATCGAATAATATTATCTTCGACGTATTCTGTAACGATGGAAAAAGCACTTTTATGAGTATTTCTTTTGTGATGCCATTCTGTTTTTTCGCGTTGTTCATTATTCTTGATTATTAATTTATTTAGCAGGTCTCTTTTACAGTGAGGATGATAGTAAATAGATTCATTCTGAGACTCATACGACTCCAGTCTATCCAGCAATTCGATATAGTTTTGGTCAATAGCGTATGATTTCAAATTTAGAATAGTATCTGCTTTACACATTGATAGAGGTTGATTACGTCCTTTCAGTCTCTTTTTGTTTTTCGTACAAATGACACACACACTATCACGAGTCTCAATACTGGTATTCGAACTCTCTACTTCTCCATCATTCGTCTCTTCTTCAGACCGCACATTTCCGTCATCAGGTTCTTCTTGTACAACAGGGCTTTGAGACGGACTGAAAAAAATTATTACAAAATTATCGTCTAATCATTAAATCAAATTGCTAAGCTACGTAAACAATATTGCAAAGACCGCAAAAATCTCTATTTGATTCATTTCTTGGACACTATATGTACACGTTTCCCACCTCGTCACATCTTTAACTCCCGCAAAACCGATACCATTACAAATAATACACGTACAGTACATCGGCACCTGAGGTATATTGTGAAAATTCTAGTGACTCAGAATTTCAACGGTCAAATGAAATAGGAAAGTACTGCTGTGTGCGTGACATTTAAGGATTGTCTTTGCTATGATTTATAAAATGAACTATTATTATATACTGTGGTGTTTCAAACATCAATTTTGATTGTTGAAATTTTATTTTGTTGGATTATTATGAATTTGTTTATTTTTGTAATTCGATATGAAGTTGTAAATAATTTTTAAATTTTCGCGGTAACGCGAGAATATTTGTAAAGTTGGTGACAATTTTTGTGAGAGGGAGCTTTTTGCCGGCGTAGTTTTCGAGAGCGAACGTGTTCCGTTTCGCTCCCGAGATTTTGAGTATTTTTTGGAATTTTGAAATGTTTCTATAATTTGTACTATTGATTTTGATATTTGGATAAATTGAATTATATTTGGTGAGCATTTTTATTGTTTTGATCCTGAGATTTGTCCAAGTTTGGTGGAAGATTTGGACGTTGATAAAGTTTGGATATTAGATTGGATGTTGATTAATTAGTTTGGATGTTGGAGATTGGAGTTATTATAAATTGGATAAATAATTAAGTTTTAATTTGGAAAGTTAAGGATACGTTCAAGGGAACGTGTGTTGAAGAGATAGTGTGGTCTAGCTGGTTTATCGCCACATGAATTTGAAATCAATTTTTCCATTTAGAGAAATATTAAAAATTTCGATTGACGACGAGGTGCGTATGCTGAGCTAGCCGGAGTAAAATAAAAGTGTAGGGGTGGTTTTGTGAAAAATTTAATATTTTCATAAAATATCACTACAATACCTTGATTCTTTTGATGTTAGAACTTCGTCATTCGATTCAGAAGCTGGCAGAGATTGATCAGTTGACGAAGATGCACATTGTCTATATTTTGGCGGCAGAGCACAAAACTTTTGGTAGCAACTTCGATGAAACATTGGATTCGCTTCAAGTTTTTCTGGTAGTAATACATCATTGAAAACTAGATTATTATATACTTTTACACTTTCCCAATGTTGATTCACTGAATAATGTTAACGGTTTATTCTTTTTTGAACAAAATAAACAGAACGACATTTCGAATTATAGACCGAACAGCATGAAACTATAAGAGATACTGCTATAGTTTGTATACATAGGGGTTAGAGACGCTTCATTTCGGAGCAAACAGATGTTCGAATACAGCTAATGTTTTCTGAATGTAGTAGAGAAGGGGGTCCAGGTAGCTGATCAGTAACGGGCTCTGAAACCAAACAATTAGAAGATCGTAAACTACGTTCTTTCCAAAAACATAGATCAAAGCCAGAAATTCAAACATTATTGTTCATTAATTTTACAATAGAATTAAAATTTTATCATATATGTCTGTGAGAAAAAAAGTATTCAAATTAAAAATATAAAAAACGGAGGTATAATAATAAATTGTGGTGATGAGAATACTAAAAACAAAATATAAAAAAAAGTACAAGAAGAATTGGGTAAGAAATATACAACCGAAGACGCTAAATTTAAAAAACCCAAAGTTATTCTAATTGGAGCTGAAGAATCTATGATAGAACAAGAAGATAAAAAAATAATAGAGTACATAATACAGCAAAACAAAATGGAAATGGACAAGATTCAAAAAATTAAAGTGGTTAAAAAATATGTCAATAAAAAAAAAATGAATCAAGCTAATATTGTATTGGAAGTTGATGCAGATATGTTTAACGAATTAATGAAATATGAAAGGGTATACCTGGGATGGCGAGACTGTAAACTTGAAAAATATCATAACATAATTAGATGTTTTAAATGTGCTCGCTATAATCACATGGCTAAAGAATGTACAAATGAATTGACATGTCAGATTTGTAGTGATAAGCATGAAACCAGAACATGCAACCAAGAAGTAAAAAAATGCATTAATTGTGAAAAAGCTACCGAAAAATATAATGTGACTATAAACACAAATCGCTCATCATTAGATAAAAATTGCCCTTGCTATATGAGAATGTTGGAAATAGAGAGTAATAAAACTAAATATCAATAGCAATTAATCACACCAAAAGAAAATTTTACTAATGAAAATAACATAACAATCATGAATCTATTTGATAGAATGAGCGATATTAATGGACGCTTGAATGGAACGATTTCGGCCTTTTCTCGAAAGTTTGCTAGCAATGTTAATTTAGGTCTTTTCAACGCACGTAGCTTACCAGCTCATATTAATGAAGTACGTTCACTTCTGCATAACACCCTTTTTTCGATTATTGGAGTTACGGAAACGTGGATGAAATCTGGTTCGACTTTGAAATCGGCGAGTGTTCCGGGGTTCAAATTTGTGCATAACCTTAGACCAAAAGGAAGAGGTGGTGGTGTTGGTTTTTATGTTAGAAACAATCTAAAGCTCAAAATTTTGGAAAAATCACCAAACTTGATGACTTTTTCACTAGAATATCTATTCATCGAAATATCTATAACCTAAAAAAATATTTGGCTGGAATTGTCTATCGAGTAAAGGAACATTGTGTGAATGATATGATAAGTGAACTTTCGGATATTTTAATGCGATGGTCATCAAACTATACAAGCGTTTTTCTGATGGGTGATTTCAACATAAATTCATTAGTTAACAATTCTAATTTTAACCTCTTGAAAAATTTAACTGATTCATTTTCTTTATCACATTTGCAATTTGGTCCAACTCGCATCGATTTCCATCATAATTCTGAATCTGCTATTGATCATATTTTCATTTCTAAAGATTGTGAAGTGGTTGCTTGAAAAACAGGCGTGATGCAGGAAGTTTCCGATCATGATTTTCTTTTTGTTGCTCTGAAGATCTGCAAACCTACGATTATTCCAAGTTCCTACACGTTCTTCGATTATTCTGCCATTGAGCAAGAACATCTTTTCAGAGCTACAGCTGCAGTAAACTGGTATCCTATTTTGATGTCAGCAGATTTAGATGAAAAGGTTGAAATTTTAACAAATAACTTGATTAAGCTTCGAGATAGGCACGTTCCAGTTAAAACAGTTTCTAAACCTGATCGCTTTACGCCCTGGTTAACTTGGAAGATTAAAAACGAAATGAACAAACGTGATGTTGCTTACGGTGTCTGGCGCAAAAGAAAATCCAGAAGTAAATAAGATGAATTATGGGAAGCATATCGTAAACTTCGAAATAGAGCGAACGGATTAAAATATTTGGCTCAAAAGAAGTTTTGTGCACGAAAATTTGACCTAAATCTTCCATCCAAAATGTTATATCAAAATCTGCGGAAGGAAGGAGTGTATGGCGATGAATTAGATCCTGAAATGAATGTCAATTTAGATGATTTGAATAAATATTTTACGAATGCCAACTCAGTAACAAATACAAATGATAGTTTTTTTATAACATCTGCTCATTACGAAACTTTTAAATTTGAATGTGTCACTGAGGAAGTAATTTTTAATGTACTATATTCAATTAAATCAAATTCGGCTGGATGCGATGGTTTAAGTCCAAAATTTATAAAAATCATACTTCCTCTGATTATCCCGATTATCAAAGATATTTATAATTTTGCAATTTTAAATTCCTCATATCCTTATCTTTGGAAGCAAGCTAAAGTTCTTCCATTTCCCAAATTTATAAATCCATCAAAATTATCTGATTATCGGCCAATTAGTGTTCTTTGGTTCTTGTCAAAGGGTTTAGAAAAGGTTCTATTTTTTCAATTTCAAGAACATAATGAGCAAAATCGTTTGCTTTCAAATTTTCAATCTGGTTTTAGACCAAAATTTAGCACAACTACTGCTTTAATAAAGGTTACGGAGGATATTTGTCGTGGTAGTGGAGGTTCAATGTGTACTGTAATGGTTTTATTAGATTTTTCAAAAGCATTCGATAGCATTCCACACAAACAACTACTTGATAAACTTGTTCATTTCTTTCATTTTAGTCCATCTGCAATTAACCTGCTAAGCAATTTTCTATCAGATAGAACTCAAATAGTTGTTTTTAATGGCTCAAAATCGAAAGTTTGTAAAATAAAGAAAGGGGTCCCGCAAGGTTCCATAAAAAGTCCAACTATGTTTACGAGTTATATTAATGACTTGGGTTCATTATTAAGATGCTCATATCATTTATATGCTGATGATTTACAAATATATAAATCTGAACCGATTGCAAAGATTAATGAGATTATAACAGACATAAATAGTATTATTCAAGAAATTGTTCAATGGTGTGATGCTAATTCTTTATCTTTAAATGCATCAAAGTCGCAGGCAATTATTTTTCATTCATCGTCTTTACCAGTAATTCTTTCAAAAATCTCAATTAGTGGAGAAGAACTTCCATTTCTAAACAAAGTAGAAAATCTTGGATTACTTATGAATCAAAATTTATCATGGAATGACCAGGTGAACTCGATAACTCGGAAAACTTTTGGTACTTTAAAATCCATGAAGCCTTACTCAAAATTTCTTTCGTTAGAAATGCGCAAACGTTTAGTCCTTACGATTATTGTTCCATATTTTACTTATTGCGATATTGTTTTTTATCCCTCACTTTTATCAAGCGAATTTGACCGTTTACGAGTCGCTTTTAATGCATGCGTTCGGTTTGCTTTTAATTTGAGTCCAAGAGATCATGTAAATAACAGAATCCCAGAAATATTGGGTTTAAATTTTTCAAATTTCTTTAAACTACATTTACTCCAATTCATTTTTAAAATTATACACTTTTCAATGCCACAATATCTTAGAGATTTCTTAGTAAAGAGCCAGTCTCATCGAACTAATAATTTAATAGTTCCATATGTCCCTAATTCCTGGATTGACAAAAGTTGCTTTAAAGCTTTAATTCTATTATGGAATGGTCTCGACTCTTCGGATCGGTGTTTTCAAACCCTCAAGAAATTTAAAATGAATATGATGGAGCGTCTAGTAACGTAGGCTTAGAAGTATAACAAAAATTCTTTCAATTTGCATATAAAATTTAGCTGTATAAAATCATTATTTCTATTGTTAGCCTTCTGCATTATTATATTATTCTATTTTAGTTATAAGTTCGTTTTATTATGTTTAGTATCTAAGTTAGTCCTAACTATTTTATAGTTATAAGTTATGTACTTTTAGGACTTATTTATAATTTACAATAAACAACAATAAACAATAATATTATGAATGCTATATTCTTGAATGAAAGCGATGCGGCTAGTAATCGACTCACCGCGCGCCGTACTTGAAAACTCACCATGCGCTCTACTTCAATCGCTCAGCTAACAGGTTTAATCACACCTGTGTACCTGCTAACAATTATTTTTCTAGTTCTCATACCTTAAATTGTTATACAAATAAATTTCAGCTTCAGTATAATGATCCGGATTTTCCAATTTTCCATACATCTTCATACTCTCAGCTAACAAGGAAAATCACGGAAATTTTCCAGCTAACATTTTTTTTCTTGATGAAAACATCATAAACTAACTACCTGCAAATTTCCAGCTTCGGTATTATACTCCGAAAATCTCATTTTTTTTGCAAGACGCGCAAACTTTCTAAATCTTAAGTCACGGATCTGGACCAGCTAACATTGTAATTCATTCTCGCCAACAACGTCAAAACCTATACTAGAAAAACCAGCCTCAGTATAATGGTCTGGTGAAATTTGACGCTACCTCCCGGACTATAATATTTTGGTAGTTTTCTCTTGTAGAGGTAAACAAAGTGGGCATCATCTATCATGTTCTCACTAAATTTTCAAAATTAAATCCTTACATTTCCAGGTTTTCCCTGACAAAGAATAATAATTTTCCATGACATTTCGATGAATCACAAAATAAAAAGACAAAAGAATCTTAATTTAAAAATTAAATTAAAATCAGTAAAAATTAATTTTTATAGTTATTTATTATACAAGTGTATTATTAGGCCCCTAAAACACGAAAGAAAAGTTTAAACACGAGACCGCAGGTCGAGTGTTTAATTTCTTGAGTGTTTTGGATGCCAATAAGACACGTGTGTAATACAAAGTTTTATCCAATATCTCGTAATAATAGTTTAAAATGTAATTAAAAGTTTTGACATTTGACGTTTTAAAATATCAAATTGAAATTATGAAAACTATTAAGTAGTAGGTGTACTCATAATTTACATATAAGTCATTAGTGTGTAATTATAAATTCATAAGTCCACTAGTGTTTTATAGACCCCATAAGATATGTAAAATCATTAAAATCATTAT
Source organism: Cantharis flavilabris (assembly GCA_949152465.1). Classification (NCBI taxonomy): domain Eukaryota; kingdom Metazoa; phylum Arthropoda; class Insecta; order Coleoptera; family Cantharidae; genus Cantharis; species Cantharis flavilabris. Next base: position 27,030,414 of record OX424437.1, on the reverse strand, counting down.
TATGCCTTCATAAGACAGAGGTGTTGGATAAAATAAATTATACTATTTAATTTTAAATTTTATAAACAAGTTTATTTTAAAATTAAAAAAGATTTTAAATTAAATTCTTTACCTCAACTGAAAATTTAACTTCTTTGACTTGGCACTAAAAATGAGAAATTTCCTGACAAAATTAGGGAAATCTTATATTTTCCATGACTTTTTCAGATTTTCCAAAAAAGTGGGATCCCTGCAATTATTATATCGGGAATAAGCAGTGGCGTATTTAAGGGAAACTTAGGAGGTCCGGGCCCCCCTCTATAAATAATCAATCTATTAAATAACATACAATTATTTGTTATTTAAATATTAAAAAGTCTTGAGCGATTTTTATATCTTGATTTATTTAATAAATTATAATTTATGTCAAAAAATTAATTAGTAATTAAATTAATAAAAAAAGAACGAAAACAATTTTAAGGAAAAATTATTTTTGTATTTCATATTTTACATTTTCATTAGAGCGCGTGACCTTGGCAAATCTTAGAAAAGAGGAAATTTAGAATATTCTAGAAAATCTTAGGATAGCCAATAGCCACGTAAATCTCAGAAAATTGAAGAAGGAAACCATAGATGAATTAATCTATGGTATTCTAAATTGAATTGTAATATTTTGTGTCAACGTGATAACCATAAAGAACGGCTCCGTTACATAGGCTTGAACAGAAGTGTTTGATAGCATATTTGGGTTTGCAAGAGAATCAAATAGAAGCGAAAAAGAATAGAAAAAGTGAAGAAGTTGGTAAAATCGGCTTAAGATACCTTTTGGAAATTAAAAATATAAGTGATAAATAGGTTAGAATAAAACGAAAACCTAAGAAAAGTCGATTTGGGCGTTCGTTTTTAACGCGAATATAGGCAACACACAATACGTTGTGCATTTCACCAATATTAGTAACATTGGTTGCATATATAACGAGGCGCTTGAATGCAAACAGAAATCGAATAAAGTGGAATTATAAAATACCAATTGGAGTAGAAAACATAAAAGGAAGAGGTGATAAAGATCGGTTTACAACTTAGCCGTAAAATAGCAGTACGGACGTGGATCTAAATGAGTAGTAAAGAAAATTCCGAAAAAGAACAACTAAAAATCCAAACACACAGAAGAACAAATAGTATAGGAAATCTGGACGACTATATCAAAAGAAGAAGACCTGAAGATAAGGAGGAGTCAGAAACCAATCCTGCAGTTTTCAAGAGAAGTAAAAAAATTATAAGAACACCGACTAAAGACAAGCAAGATATAGCGAACGAAAATAAAGAGATGGAGGACATTAAGGATTTTTTAAAGACGATTAGTAATGATATAAAACAAATGAGGAAGGAGAATGATGAAGTGAAAAAGGATATAAAAGAAAACACCAGGAAGATTCAAGAACAAATCGAAATGCAAGCGGAAGAACTAAAAGAGGTGAGAAAGGTGTTGAAAGAAACTAAGACAAGCTGGGAACACGATAAGAAGTTGGGGGATCAAAGAATAATGGAGCTTGAGCGTAAGTTAACCACAATGGAGTACAATTTCGAACAACAAGAAAGGAAAAAAAGAAAAAACAAATTGGTGGTGACAGGAATGAAAATGGATGCAAATGAACTGATACCCCTAAAAGATAGTATTAGTACCTTTTTAAAGAATAACCTGGGAGTAGACATAAAGATATCAACGGCGTACAAGATAGGGAGCGAAAGAAATGTAAACGAGTTGGAGAATTTCGAGGAAAAAATGGTAGTAATGAAGAACAAATATAAGTTGGTTAGGCAGTTGCCTGGAAGTAAAGTCTATGTCGACGATGATCTAACATATATGGAGAGAAGAATCCAGGCAACGATAAGGAAACAGGGGGAAGAATTGAGAAAATCGGGAAGAAAAGTAAAAGTAGGTTACCAGAAATTAATATATGAGGGCAAGATGCTAAAATGGAATCAAGAGGTCGGCGAACTGCAAGAAGTTGAAAACCCACCGCCGCTGTCAAAAAACTGAAGAATGTAAACCACGAAAAATTACGATGGACGACCAGGCAGGAAACGGACAACGAAGTGATATGACGGAATACAAAAAATAAAAATAAAGGAAAGGCTATTTGTGGCCACATGGAATGTTAGGGAAACTTATATAGAGGGGGCAATGAGACAGTTGATTAAAGTATTGAATAAGTACAGAGTTGATATTATTGCGATTCAGGAAACAAAACAAAGTCATACTGATATAGTGGATATAGGGAATTACACCTTTTTCAAAAGTAGCGGAAATGATAGAAGACTGGGAACGGGGTTCTTAGTCAGCGAGAGAGTTAAGAATATGGTAATTGCATTTAAACCAGTATCGGATCGGCTATGTTTATTGAGAATAAGAGGAAAGTATAGAAAAATGACCATAGTTAATATACATGCTCCAACAGAGGAAAAAGACGTAGAAATAAAAGAGCGGTTCTATGACACACTGGAAGAAATATGCGATAATATCCCTAACTACGACCTGAAGCTATTGATGGGCGACTGGAATGCGAAAATAGGCAGAGAAGAGATATTCCAACCAATAGTGGGAAGGTATAGTCTGCATGAAGAAACCAATGAAAATGGAGGGTTTCTAGTAGATTTCGTTATGGGAAGAGGCATGAAAATAAAGAGCACATGCAATAAACACAAGGACATACACAAGGGTACATGGATAAGTCCAGACGGTGAAAGTATAAACCAAATCGACCATGTACTAATAGAGAAGAAAACCGAAAACTATATACATAGATGATGTAAGATCATATAGGGGAGCGGATGCGGATTCGGACCATTTTATGGTGGGAATAAAGATGAAAGAGGTAATACCTACCAGAAAAGAATATAAAGAACACGGGAAGAAACCACGCCGAAGAATACAACTCAATAGTATAGAAGAGCAAGTGAGGTATAGAGAAGAAATGAAAAAATTGCTCCAAGAGGTAAAAGTTGAGCAAGACATTGACGAGTTGCTGACAACGCAACGGTACAAAATGGAATAAATAAGGTAGCGGGAAATAGGTTTGAAGGAAGAATAACTACAAATAAAGAATGGTACGATGAGCAGTGTAGCAAAGAGGTAATAAAACGAGAAAAATTAAGAGAATTAATGCTAAGAAAGGATACAGAAGAAAACAAATGCAACTACCAGCTCCAGAGAAAAAGATGTAAGAAGATAATTAGAGAGAAGAAACGAAAACACAACGCTCGAAAACTGGAAGAGATAGAAAAAAAGTATGCAAATAGGGAAATAAGAAACTTTTACCAAGGAGTGAAAAAGATGAGAAGAGGATACCAACCAAAGACAAGTTTAGAAAAAGAACTCAAAATAAAAATTTTTTTAAGTAAATTTGTGGTTTTTAGAAAGTATTTATGGTTAAATTCAAAAAAATATAAGAATAATACAATACGTAGATAATCAAAATTCAAAAAATTTTAAAAAAGAGAGATTTAACAAATAACAGGTCTGAATTAAGAAAATTTGAAAAAATTAAAAATTCGTAATACGACAGTACAATATAACGTTATTTCATGGTTATTGCCATTCTTCAGTTGCACGCAGTCACTTATTACATTGTGAAATAAGAAAAATTTTCAAACTAAACAAAAATATGGACTAAATAGTACAAAATTGACTTACCATTACCAGACCTGTTATTTGTTAAATGTCTCTTTTTTAAAATTTTTTGAATTTTGATTATCTACGTATTGTATTATTCTTATATTTTTTTGAATTTAAAGACAAGTTTTGTTGCAGACAAGGAGGGTGAATTGGTGGGTGCTGAAGAGGAGATGATTGAAAGATGGATGGAATACTTCCAGGAGCTGCTAAACAAAAAACAAATTAATAACAAAAAAGAAGATAAAGAACGAGATAGAGAAGTAAAGGAGGGCGAAGAGGAGATGCTCAGTGAAGAAGAAATATTGGAAGTAATAGCAAAGCTGAAAAACAACAGAATGGGAGGAGATGATGAAATTCAGTCAGAGATGATCAAATACAGTGATACTAAGCTGCACAAGATGATAGTGGCACTGATACAGAAAGTTTGGACCCTCGTAGTAATGCCGGAAGCATGGAATATGGCTATCATTTGCCCGATACATAAAAAAGGAGCGAAAACTGAATGTGGTAAATATCGCGGAATAGCATATTACTGAACGTCACTTACAAAATTTTGGTTACCTGTATAAAGAATAGGTTAAGAACATGCACCGAAGTGTCCTTAGGAGAGTACCAGTGTGGATTTAGGAAGGATAGATCGGTGACTGACCAGATTTTTGTGTTGAAGGAGATCCAAGCAACAAGCCACAAATATGGACTGAATACTCACCCATTGTTTTTAGATTTCAAACAAGCATATGACAGTATAGTAAGAGAAGAACTATACGAGGCAATGTACGTACTAGGGATACCAACTAAATTGATTAAGTAGACAAAAATGACGCTGAAAGACACTCAAAGTAAAGTAACAATGAATGGAAGAATATCACGAGAATTTAAGGTAAAGGTGGGATTGAGACAAGGAGACCCACTATCGTCAGCGCTGTTTAACATCGCCATTAAAAAAGTGGTAAGAGAAGCCAAATTAAATAAAAGAGGAACAATTTACAGACAAAAACACCAATGCCTTGCCTTTGCAGATGACTTTACTGTACTTACAAGATCTAGAAAAGAATTGCATGACACTGCAAAGAGATTAATAATAGCAGCAAGTAAAATGGGTCTGGAGGTTAATGAACAGAAGACTAAATACATGATATGGGAAAGCGAAGCATTTCTACCGGGTAAAACAATAGATATCATGATAAACGAGGATAAGATAATGAAATTTGAAGAAGTAGGCACGTTTATATATCTGGGAACAATTATTTCTAAAAAGCCTGGGAATGAAGTGGAAGTAAAAGCAAGAATAACGGCGGGAACAAGAAGTGCTTTTGCAATCAAAGCGATGCTATGCAGTATAGTCTTCTCTCGAACCTTAAAGGTGAGACTGTATAAAACTATAATAAGGCCAACAGTAACTTATGGATGTGAGAGCTGGATAATGAAAAAGCGAGAGCAGTTAAGTTTAGAAATATGGGAGCGAAAAATATTGAGAAAAATATACGGTGGAAAATGGGTTGAAGGAAGTTGGATTAGAAGAACAAATAGAGAGCTTCATGAATTGTGTGGGGAACCAAACATTGTAAGCGTAATAAAAACCCAGAGAGTAAAATGGATAGATCATTTGGTAAGAATGAGCGAAACTAGAATTCCGAAGATGATATGGAAATCGAAACTAGGGGGCATTAGAAGAAGAGGAAGACCAATGAATAGATGGAGTAACGAGGTGCAAAAAGATTTGGCTGAAATTGGTGTGAGAGACTTCGAGCAGAGTGCAAAGGATAGAAGTCTTTGGAATAAAGTGATAAATCAAGCCATGGGACTACTAGGCCCGTAGTGCTATTTTATATTTATATATTCTAAAGATTTCCTGAATTTTTCAAGATTTCCTTGGGAAAAAAATAGCATTCTTAATTATTACAAAGATTTCATAGAATTTCCTAAGATACTATAAATTTGCTTGGATTTCTTTTCACTTTTGTATATCACGATTTTCCCTTCAGTTTTTCAGTTAGTACAAAACTAAGGGAAAATCGCCGGAAAAATTGTGTGTACTAGTGAAGAGAATCTGAGGAGATTCTGGAAAATTCCAAGACATCTCAAGAAACAGATTCTTAGAAAATTTGTAGAAATATAGAAAATTTCAAGAAATCCATAGAAATTTCAAGAAAATTTGCAATATTTTAAGTGCATCCCAATTGTCGATAATTTGGCTTTACAATTTTCCCGAAGATGAGAGAAAATTACCCTAAAGCAACAAATGCATGAGTAAAAAGCAAAAATCAATTGTGTGCAAATGGTTTTACATTATCAAAGCTTTTATTTTGGCCATTCCAAATAATTCCTCTCTTGCACACAATAATTTACTTATTTATATGAAAAATATTTGGTATCTGTGCGGATCACACACCGTTGATATGGATTTTTTAATCAAAGAGCCTATAGCAAGATTTGCACAATGGGGTGAATACAGTTGGGAACTTTTATACCAAAGATCGTTGACAAAAAAGTTTATTGGAAAATGTGCGGTACGAGAGTTTTTCTACAATTTCTATAATTAAGGTAAATCGAATATAATGTATTGTCAAATCTATGCTAATCTAAAACTAGGAATAATATTATTTCATTGTTGAAACATTATTATCATATCATAAAAACAATTAACATCATACTATTTATTTAGTAATATAATATTTATTAATATATAAGTAAATAACAGTTATCATTAGTATCATCATACATTATTAATATAATATTTTACTGTATAATATTGTAATACTAAATTGGTTTATAATGTGATTCTAATTTTATTTGTTGTACTACTAAGTTTATCACCGTCTACCTTCATAGAGTTCAGATTTGTACGATTCAAAGCTGAGGTTAACTAACATAAAATGAAGTTTCAAAATTGCGTACATTGCGCTGTCGGGAGATCAATACCATTAGGATCTATTGTAGGACTGCCATTTTTGAAATACTCTTGCCGACATACAAATGAATTATTACACATAACTCTTGACCGGTCCAAACTTTGCTTATGCACTAGCTTGAGCATTTTGTTTTCGCTAACGGTAATTTTCAGTTTAAGTGTAATGAAATTAAAAAATGCGTTTCAGAACGATAAGGTATTTTTCATGGCTATGATCTATACTTCAGATTTAATGCTTCTTATATGTTCTATGTTGATTATGATAATCTCTATGTTAGGTATTAAGAAAATAATTGCCTTTATTAACACAGCTCAAGATATAATAACCGAATGGCAAAAGCAGACATCAAAGATTTTATTATCGAAAATCGATACCTTCAAATTAAGAACGAGAATTACTATAAATTTAGCATTAATAGGTATAATTCTATTTTCAGTAATAGTGATTTTATTTTTACATCGATAGTGACCCAAATTGGAGTTTTACTGAAAAAATCGGAGTTATTGTTTCCGGTTATGTTAATTTAATGATGGGCTTAATGTTTGACACTGTAGGTCATCTGTATTTATCTGTGTATATTAATTATCAAGCTCATTTACAAAATGACTTAATTGAAGTATTATATGTTTATAAAAATTTAAATAAATCGTTAACGTCTTATGGCCAATTGCACATTAAACTAAAAAATCTTATAATGCTATTCAACTCTTTCCTTAATCCAACAATTCTCATGTGGTTGGTAGCAGGTATCCTACTTCTGATTTGTTGTACATCTTTGATATTAATATGCTTGCTACAAAGTAAATCAAATCCAGTAACAGTACGAGTAATTCTAATATTAATAAAATTTGTAGCTTTTTGTTTCGCGATGATTTATTTCAGTGTGATGACAACACGTATGAAAACATCGGTATGTATGTTGTGCTGTTAATATTCATATTCATATAGTGTATTCCGCTAATTTTAAAATAATTCTTGTATTAGCGTTTACTCCAATTATTTTTGTGATTAATTCAGTTCAAGCAGTTCAAACTATTACATTTCAGTATAAAATTTTGAAAATTATTATTTAATTTGATTAAATAGTTTACGCAAGTGATAATAACTTAGGAAGATCTGAAATAATTCCTCAAAATATAAGTAAAATTATTATTGTTTATAAAATAAATTTTACAATCTCTTAATGGAAACAAAATATTTGCTGAACAATTTATAAATTTATGTCAATATAAAAACCTTAAGATAAAATTTTGGGAATTGTTGCCTGCAAAAAGAACATTTAACAAATTTTTATTTAAATGAACTAATCAATTGATTTATTTTCATTATCATCTTGATTTTGGTTGATTTTAGGTGAAAGACAGCTTAAAATTTTTATACCAATATCCTGTCAGTAGTCTTACAAATGAAGAAGCACTTAAGGTAAAATTTACAATAAAGTTAGTTTTAAAATTGTGTGACCATATTTTCCATTATTAAATTTTTAGTTGGAAATAATCAAAAGCTTTTTTATAAAGCTACCACCAGTTATTGTGGCTTCAGAAATTGTTCCTATTGATGTCACATTAATTGGATCTGTAAGTTCCAATATATTTTATTTAAAATATTTACTTAGAAGTCTTGTTACAGGTATCAGGAACAGTACTGACTTACGTTGCCGTTGCAATACAATTTCAGATACTTGTATGGAGTCTGAAATGAAGAGATAAATTTATTTCTTGTCTACTTGCACTTGCACTTAACTTGGTTGAAAATTTTATTTTTGCACCGTTTGTACTTCGTAGTATTTGAAAAAAGTTTGTATTCTTCAATGAAAACTGGATTTTATCTTAAATTCTTGGTACCGAAGAGTTAGCATTATACAGGGTCATCCATTGCGTGGCAACGCTCTCAGTTGTTAAATATCTATCACCTGAAGTGTCATTTATTTAGTGAAAGGTTTGCAATTTACGAATATGAATCGTTTAACAACCGAAAAATAGTTAAAACTTACTACAAAGTTGGTTGTTCAAACGTGGCCATTTTTCGAGCATTATTAGTTGTCATAATCGACCTACTGTGTAAGGAATTGCCAAGATTGAAAATTAATTAGAATAGACTGGAAGCGTTACAGATGTGGACAGGCCTGTGCATCATCGCAATGTGCGCACTGCCGAAAATATTGTTTCTGTTAGTGAAAATGTGACGGATAATCCGAATGTTTCGGATCATCAATTCAGAGCGCTATGGCCGTATGATAACCGACTTTTTATGGCCTGCAATGGAAGATTATGAACTGAACGATATGTGGTTTCAACAAGACGGTGCCACGAGCCACACAACACGACCAATTTTAGCTTTATTGCATGGGAAGTTGGAAAATGTTGAAAAAAGTTGAAAAATGGATAACCCTATGCAAGAAATTGAAAAATGTAGAAATTTTGGTAGATTTTGATACCAGTAGAGGTGATCCTGGTTCACTTTTAGTGGAAAAGTTCAAATTCTATTGTTATAATTTCATTTCGTGTTTTAGTATACAGACGATTGTAAGACACATGCAATGCCTTATTTATGCAAAAGCGTTATGAAAAATTATATCAGTAGAGTGCATCTTATCCATGATAAGGAAAACTTGTGGTCACTTGTAATTTCCACCAGAAGTGTGAAACTGCCAATGCTATTGGTTAGGAAATACAAGTTGATTATTATTACTAATAAGTAACATTAGAATAGCTGGTTCTGATATTTTGCTTACTCTTCCGGAATGGATCACTTTTGCAGCGAGTCACGTATGTGTCTTTTCATCCAAGACAGGTCTTTTTCAAAATAAAAATATAAACTGATACGAACAAAGTCATAACAACGGTGATGAAATAAAGGACATAAGTAATATTTCTATTACCCTTGTTATGACTAGTAATATCATGGTAATATAACACAAAACTGCCTCGATCGCAACGTATCATTTTCCATAAGTTAAAACTACATAAATACATATAATGGTATACTTTTCCAGATCTTGGATGAAAGGTTATTTTTGGATATGCTTTTAGAGTAAGATACTTTATTAATTAGTATTACAAAAATCACGAATCTAACTAATTATTTGGAGAGTATTCAAAAGTACGTGTAACTTGTAATATTAGTGAATATTCTTGGTGAAACAGAGTCTCTAGAGCATCAGGAACCTGATTAATTATTTAAATAATAATACCTAGAAAACTAACTTCTTGTGTAATACGTTTGTAAAATCGCACTATAAGAGTGGTGTTAGATAATTTACAGTATTCACAATATAAAATTTAAATTAAAAAATACACAAAATCAAGAAATCGTTTTGTTTTATTTAACCCGGCATAGGTTTGGTGGGGTATAATATACCCCAACGCACTTTAAAACGTGTTAAAGTCATTTAAAATAATTAATATTTTTGCCAAATTTTGTGTATCTTCAAGTTGAACCTTACTAAGCATAAATACATTGAAAATGCAGTCGTAGGTCAGCTATTGTGCATGCAATTTTTATTTAATTTAGTAAATACGTGCTCATACCCCACCAGACCTTATAAGATTAATAACCCTCATCGTCCACCAGACTCTTTATGTGACATATTTTTTTATTTTAAATTTTAATTGAGTTTAGTACAAAGTAAGTCATAGCTTACATTTATTGGTTTTATATTAAATATTACAATTATGTATTATGTATATGAGAAAGAGCAAGCACGGTTATTACAGCTTTGGAAAGAGGTGGAAGTAGAGAATATGCCTGTTCAAGACTTAAATTCGGTTTTAGAAGTTGAAGAAGACTTGAGAAATTGATTTTAAATAACATTAAACATATATCCTTCTAAAATCAACACAAAATTCTATTTCATTTGTCTATTTTAACTCATACCCCACCAAACCACTAATGTAACTAAAGTCCACCAAACCTACGCCGGGTTAATAATTTCTCTGATTTAAAATATATGATATTTTTAATGCTCCGCCTTGCAATAAATAATTATGTTGTAATGTTTTATTTTTTGTGAAACCATCACAAAGTCATAAATAATTTAGACTGCGTTACGTTACCTTTCGTATGATTTTTGAAAATTACTTTTCATCCTTGATTGTCCAACAAAATAAAGCTAGTTTTCAAAGACGTTTTAGAAGATAACAAACGGGCTATTACGTTCTAGTACAATAAGTACAACATATTATGTGTAGGACATGGATTTAATAATGCTAATTATAATAATCATAACTATAGCTCGGATTTATATGCACCAAAATACTTGAAAATATGCGCATATATTTGCACCGAATTTCCTTAAAATATGCACAAAAATTGATAAAAATAGATAAAATATGCATTGATATGCAAACTAAAAAATATCTAATCTTCAAATTTTTCAATTTTTTTTTCAAATTTTCAATAAGTACTACCTAGATTTATAAAATTTAATAATTTTAATAAGACATCTGGAGGAATTACCTAACATTTGCAAAATTTTACATATTTGCAAATGCATACTTGGGCCACTTTTGGTGTTTTTTTGAAGAATTTTAATAGAGAAAATAAAAAATTATTATTAAATTTGCCAATTTAAGCAATTCTTCTATTTAATTTTAAGCAATTTAATTTTTATAATTTTTAAATAACAAAAAATAAATAATTTTTTAAATAAAAAATTAAATTGCTTAAAATTAAATAAAACAATTGCTTCAATTACCAAAATTTAAAAATAATTTTTTATTTTCTCTATTAAAATTCATCAAAACTCACCAAATGTGGCCCAAATCTGCACAAATATGCATTATTGACTCAAATATGCACCAAATGTTGAAAATATGCATCTAGCTGCCGTGGACGTGCAGCTAGACGATGGATCTTTTTTTTAGCGGTAAAATATTTAAACATTTAATTTCGTTACCCGCTACTAGAAGTTCCCCGTTTTTACCGATTTTCCTGACAAAATTTGAAAAGTTATAAATTATAAATATCTTCTCCAAGTATTCTAAAAAAGTGGAAATTCTGCGTAAAAAGAAAAGAAAACAAAGTGATTATAATTGCAGGAGACTTCAATGTAAACATGTTTAGTGACAGTAACGAAGCTGAGGAGATGTTGGCATTATTGAATTCATTCAACATGCATCGAACGATATTCGAAGTTACTCGAGAAACCACATCAATATGCATCGACAACATATTTATAAATCAGGAAGGCCCCTATGAGGCGAAAGTTATTAAAACGCATATTTCTGACCATTACGCACAGAAACTAACAATTGCCATAAAAAACAAAAATAAGTTTAAAAATAAAATCTTTAGAAACAACGTCATGGAAGTCAGTTTACTCTATTAAAGAACAGGTATCAATGAACAATTTGAATGTTTTTTAAAAATCTACCAAACATGTTTTAGAGAAAATTTTCCTCTAAGAAAGATTGCAAAATTCAAACCAAAATTCTCAGTAAATACGAATGACCCAAAATTAGCAGAATACAAGAAAAAATTAGACATACTTATCGTAGTCAGTAAAGTAAATGGCGATTATAAAAAATCCTACAATGATACTAAACGAAAAATATAAAATAAGTATTTAGCACAATGTAAGTTAAAATTTCATGATGAGATAATTGAAAATTCTGATAACAAAAGTAAAGCTTTGTGGACCACGGTAAACTTGATTAAAAATAACGAAAAAGATAAAAGCTTCCAAATACAAGGAAATTTATCGGTGATTGCAAACGAAATGAATCAACACATGATACAAGCAGCGTCAATTAACATTCAGCAGCCGAAGAAAACAAATTTTATGGAAGAATGTGAAGTAATCAAAAACAAGAATGAAAAAAAATTGGAAATGCGACAAGTTACAAAAAATGAAATTTTAGAAATTGTCAAAGGTCTGAAGAACAAAAATAGCAGTTGAATTGATGAAATTCCAACTAGTATTGTCAAGTACAGCATAACCAAAATATTGGATCCAATTTGTTATATTATAAATGGCTCGATCAGGTATGGGAAATTTCCGGATCAACTGAAAATAGCCATAATAAAGCCCATATACAAGAAAGGCGACCCTGTACCCCGATAAATTCTACCTTAAAAAAAAAAGGATTAAAACGTACCTGGGATCACAGGGCTCGTGGGATTGTTGTAACTTAAAAAAAAAAAAGGGTACAAAAATATTCCCTGGTCTAGCTCAGTGGTTCACCTGTCGAAAATGTTGAAAATGAGGGCGCCAAGTAATTATAGAATAAGTCACCAGGTGAGATTAGGTAATTACTAACCTTGGTACTTCAAAACGAATAAAAAGGTAGGAAAATTAAAGTAACATACAGGAGCGAGAATAGAGTTTAATGTAGATAATTCAAATTTACAAATAAAGAGATTAAATCAATCCAAAATTCATCAAAACTCACCAAAAGTGGCCCAAATCTGCACAAATATGCATTATTGACTCAAATATGCACCAAATGTTGAAAATATGCATCTAGCTGCCGTGGACGTGCAGCTAGACGATGGATCTCTTTTTTAGCGGTAAAATATTTAAACATTTAATTTCGTTACCCGTTACTGGAGGTTCCCCGTTTTTACCGATTTTCCTGACAAAATTTGAAAAGTTATAAATTCTCTATCTTCTCCAAGTATTCTAAAAAAGTGGAAATTCTGCGTAAAAAGAAAAGAAAACAAAGTGATTATAATTGCAGGAGACTTCAATGTAAACATGTTTAGTGACAGTAACGAAGCTGAGGAGATGTTGGCATTATTGAATTCATTCAACATGCATCGAACGATATTCGAAGTTACTCGAGAAACTGACACCACATCAATATGCATCGACAACATATTTATAAATCAGGAAGGCCCCTATGAGGCGATATTTCTGACCATTACGCACAGAAACTAACAATTGCCATAAAAAACAAAAATAAGTTTAAAAATAAAATCTTTAGAAACAACGTCATGGAAGTCAGTTTACTCTATTAAAGAACAGGTATCAATGAACAATTTGAATGTTTTTTAAAAATCTACCAAACATGTTTTAGAGAAAATTTTCCTCTAAGAAAGATTGCAAAATTCAAACCAAAATTCTCAGTATACAAGAAAAAATTAGACATACTTATCGTAGTCAGTAAAGTAAATGGCGATTATAAAAAATCCTACAATGATACCCCGATAAATCTTACCTTAAAAAAAATGATTTAAAACGTACCTGGGATCACAGGGCTCGTGGGATTGTTGTAACTTAAAAATAAAGAAAAGGGTACAAAAATATTCCCTGGTCTAGCTCAGTGGCTCACCTGTCGAAAATGTTGAAAATGAGGGCGCCAAGTAATTATAGAATAAGTCACCAGGTGAGATTAGGTAATTACTAACCTTGGTACTTCAAAACGAATAAAAAGGTAGGAAAATTAAAGTAACATACAGGAGCGAGAACAGAGTTTAATGTAGATAATTCAAATTTACAAATAAAGAGATTAAATCAATCCAAAATTTATCAAAATTAATCAAAATTAGATAAAAAAAATTATAGTAACCAAACGTAAACTGAATAGAGGTAAAAATTCAGTCGGTACGCAAAATGTTAATAAATACTGAATTGCACATAAATAACCATTTACTTCGGTAGTTATATTTAAATAAAAAATAAAAAAAATAATTGTCGTACCTACCACGAAGAATTGCAATTCCTTTATGATAAGATCATCACACCTCGACAGGGTGTGCCCGGGTAACTTTAATTTTAATAAGATCCGAAATTTTGCGTTACGCTTCACAACTAAAATTTAAACTAGGTACGTTTCGGATTACTTCCCAAATCAAATTAATTTAAAAATAATTATTCACTGCTGACTCAACAACTTCAAATATACAAAATTTACTACCTCTAACTCGGTAACAACAATGACAATGAAAATTTACAAAATTATCAAACAAACAAACGAACATAAATTAATTATTCTTCATTCTTGATGTCAAAATTAATCTTCCCGGCTTAATAGAAATTAACGGATGACCAACGATAGAACGGTTCAACAAATAAAATCTCTCGGAAATTCGAAAACGTTATCAAGTAATTTCAAAAGTTCAGGTAGATGCCAGCACACCTGGCAACTTTCCTGGAAGAAATATCGTTTGCTGAAGTTTTTCCGGAAAGATTGGTTCATCCTCTTGTAAATATTGTTACCAGAAGGGATTCAAAGAGGGAATATTTGGAATCAAGATCAAACGACCATAGGACTCCAACATCTCATCCAAAGGTCAGACGTTTTAGTTTTACTTTATTTTGGTTATCTTTATAAACCCATGTGGATATAACATGTAGTTATATTAAAAAATATGCTTTTGAAATTGATAAAATTTTTATTTATCAGACTGACTAGGTAAGTTTCCAATGTAATTATTATTGAATTTATAACATGAAGAATAGCCGGAAAAGAGGTCATAGTGGTCAAACTTAAGAGTTTTAAACATAAGTTAGATGTAATGGAAAACAAGAGAAGAATGAAAGGAAGCAAGGTATTTATCGAAAACGATTTACCACACAAAGAAAAAGCAATACAGGAAAAAATTGTGAAATATGCAAAGGAAGAAGCCAAGAATGGAAGAAAAACAAGAATAGGATACAGAAAGCTTTACGTTGATGGAAAGATGGTGGAAAACTGGAACCCGTCACAGAACCAATGAACGTAGCAAAAACTAATAACTGATCTCGGAGTGGAAGGGATGTCTCACCCGGAAGCTCCAGATATGGAAGATGAGGCAATCACGACAACAAGGCAATGTAGATGGAATGATATGATAAGGCAAAGTGACAAAAAAAGCAACTGATACCAAAAAAGATTAAGAATACAAAAGACACGATAAAGGTTTGCACTTGGAACATCAGAACATTGTTAAGACCGGGAAAGATGACTGTGGTGCCAAACGAAATACTTAGATACGGAGTAGATGTGGCGGCGCTGCAAGAGCTAAGATGGAAGGGGCAGGGTAAAATATCCAAGAAGAACTGGTCCTTATTTTTTTCCGGCGAACATGTACAGGGTGGAAAGGGTGTTGGTTTCATGGTGGCGAAAAGATTTGTAAATAGGATATTAACATTCAGGGCAATTAACGGACGACTTGCATATTTGAGAATCGAGTCTAAGCCTAATTTGTCGTTTATTAGTGCATATGCCCCGACGGAGGAAAGTAGTGCAGAAATAAAAGATGATTTTTACGAAAAATTGGAGACATTATGCGAAACTGTACCCAAACAGGATATGTTAATGGTCCTAGGGGATTTTAATGCCAAAATAGGTAAAGATAGCTATATAGACTCGGTGGCTGGTAAACAAACAATTCATGAAAAGTCCAACAACAATGGCGAAAGGCTGTGTAGATTAGCGGAATCGTTAAGCAATGTGATTTGCAGTACGAAATACATACACAGAAAGATGCACAAAATAACGTGGAAGTGGCCCGGCGGAAAAAACGATGAAGGAAATCAAATCGACCACATACTGATATCCAAAAAAGGAGAAGCATTTGTAAAAGACGTAAGATCATATAGAGACGCTAATGCTGACACCGACCACTACATGGTGATGGCAAAGATTAAGGCAATAAAGTACAGTAATTACAGCAATGATAACAAAAGATTTGCAACAGAAAAATTTGGTAGTGATAAAAATAGAATACTTTATGGGGATAGAACAGATGAAGAAATTGATAAAAAAGAAATCAGCTCAGATATAAATCAAGAGATGGAAAATATCATATCAAGTATAAAAACATGCACAAAAGAAGTAATTGGTTACAAAAAAGGCAAAAAAATTAAAGAATGGTTCGACGATGATTGCTTGGAATGTAGCAAAATGAAAACAATTAGAAGAAATGAATGGATAAGAACTGGAAAACTAGAAGATCAAGTTACATATAAGAAAAGTATCAAAGAAGCTAACAATATGTATAAACAAAAGAGGAATGACTGGATCATGGATCAAATGTTAAAAATAGAAACAAGTAATAGCTTCAATAATACGAGAATCTTTTATCAACTGTTGAAGAACTAAAAACAAGAACACAGGGTAAAAACGAGATGCATGAAAGACTTAGAAGGGAATGTATTTAACAATGCAGATAAAATAAAAGAAGAAATAGAAGAACCTGAACGAGAACAAACAATAAGAAATGACCAAGAGGTATCGATACTATCTCATGAAGAAATTATGAAAGTAATTAGTAGGATGAAAAATGGAAAAGCCCCTGGAAAGGACGAAGTAACCGCAGAACTTATCAAGAACGGAGGAAGCAAACTTCACGAAAGAATATGTCGTTTGATACAGCAAGCTTGGAGAGAAGAAAAAATGCCAGATAATTGGAGAGAAAGTATTGTGATCCCCTTGAAGAAGAGTGGCGACCCGGAAATATTCAAGAATTATAGAGGAATAGCACTCCTCAATTCTACGTCCCAAAATATTATCAGCGGTTATTCATGCGAGACTGAAAGAATATACACAAATAGGAGAATATCAATTCGGTTTCACCGAAGGTAGATCGACGGTGGGAGCGATTCACATACTGAGACAATCAATGGAAAAAGCTCATGAACACAACATAGATTTGCACCTTATGTTTATAGACTTTCAACAGGCCTTCGACAGAGTCAAAAGAAAAGAGCTGTACAAGGCGATGCAGGAAATGGGAATACCACAGAAATTGATTAAAATGGTACAGTTAACTTTACAGAAAACCACCACATGCATACGAACGACGGTGGGAGAAACAGAAAACTTTGAGGTAAGCAGTGGTGTTAGACAGGGAGACGCTCTGTCAGCAACACCGTTCATTATTTTATTGGAAAAAATAATAAAAAGACTGAAAGTTGAAGGTACGATAGTAAACAGAGAAGGACAATTAGTAGCATACGCGGACGATCTACTAATAATGGCAAGATCGTAAAGAAAAATGGTGGAGCTATTCAAGGAATTGGAAAAGATTGCAAAAAACAGGATTACTAATAAATGAAAAGAAAACAAAGTATATGAAATGTTGTAAAGGTGAAACGAATACCCTGCAATATATTACAGTAGATAATTACACTATAGAAGAAATAGATAACTGCAGTTACCTGGGTGTGCAAATAAATAGAAACAACAGCAGTGAAAATGAAATAAATAGAAGGATACAAACAGGTAACAAGGCGTACTATGCAAATAAAGCACTCCTGAAGAACAAATATTTGAGGAAAGACACCAAGGTTCAAATTTACAACATTCTTATAAGACCAGTCGTCATGTATGCGGCGGAGACATTGTGCTTAACTAACCTTGAGGTAACAATGCTGAGATCATTTGAAAGAGTAGTCTTCCGCACCATCTTGGGCCTGAAAGTAGATGAATGTGGCAATCACAGACCATGGATGAATCACGAAATAGAAAGAGAAATAAAAGGAGAAGACATTGTAAAATTTGCCAAGTCGCAGAGAATCAGATGGTTGGGGCATATGCGCAGCAGAGCAGACTCAACACTAAAAAGTATAACATCATGGAGACCCACTGAAGGCAGATGCAGAGGAAGGCCAAGAATAAGGTGGTGGGACCAACTAATGAATAATTTAAATGTTTTAGGCGAGAGAAACTGGAGAACTAAGGTTCAGGATAGGAGGAGCTGGAGAGAAATTGTGGAAAGTGCCATCTCACACCCATAGTTGTAGCGGTACAAGAAAGTGGTGAATTGATTTTGATGTTTTTGAAGTGTAAATATTGATTTTAAGAGAACTTTATGTTGAGTTATTTGAAATATGTCAAATGGGGCCTAATCCTCCCCGCTAACCGGATTTGTAATTCCCAGAAAACGGGAAGGCAATATTCTTTTAGAATGTAAGCTTGATGAATGAATGAATAACATGGTCAGTTTGATAAATGAAAATTTTAACGAATTTTAAAAGTAACAACTCTAGATGAAATCTAATGCTCTTATCATTTGTAGCTTATATTTTTTGTGCAATAAAATTGGTTTTATAAATTTAAAAATTTTTATTTTAAAACGATGAAGGGGCCCGCTGTGATCCACTTGCACCAGGGCCCGGCTTTGACTTGCTACGTCCCTGTAAGTACACTAACATATATAGTTATACACCTTATATATAACGTTGGTTTTGATACTAAACGTGAATTGACGTCAAAAATATGAAATTTTAAAATTGCATACAATGCGCTGTTGAGAGAGGCCTACCATTTACATCCTTCTTATGATTTCCATGTGTAAAATATAGTTGCCACCACATAGATGGAATAAGAGCACAAATAACTCTTTACCACCCTAAATCACTTTTATTCATTTCATTTATTCATTATATTATCATTGTGTTATGAGGTTAAGGGTAGTCACGTATGTCAAAAATGGATATTTTTTGTTTTGCATTGTTTTCAAGTATCCTGAAAATAGTATCTGAAAATTTTAAGTTGAAGCAATAAATATTCTTCGAGATATCGTACATTTATTAAAGGAATCTGATCTTGTAATTCAAAAACCACACGACTGATTTGAATGAAATTTATACAGTTTATTGAAAACATAAATGTCTAGTGCCTGATGATCGAAGAATTTTATTTTTTATTAAAATTTCTAGATTTTATAAACAATAAACCAGCGACTTTTTCCTTGAAAATCCGTAAGTTAAATATTATAGTGGCCTTCATTTTGTAAATTTTCAAAAAAAACAAAAACCTTCGATCAGGCCCATTAAACATCAGGACCATTAAACTACTTTTTAAACTATTTTTTATTTGATTGATTTTAGATGTAGTAATAAAATGTTACGATGGTCACCGCAAAGCACGACTTGTGGAACGAGGTTCAACAAAAATGACGATAACACAGTCAACAATAAATATTTAAAAAAAAATTTTTGATAAAATAAAGTTAAAGCATAACATAATAACTTCGTATTATTTGTTTTATAAAATAAGTTTACCTACTGTCAAAAAAAGATTATTTAAAATTCTCATTTTTTCACGGCGATGATTACCTCTAACCCTTTTTTTGTGAGCGTCGGGAGTGAGGAAATCTTTAAAAGACACCACCCAGATGTATAGGGTGGTAGTGTCGGATTTTTACCGACTTAAACCCCACTGCTTAGTTCGAGGGTGACAAGTTCTACCCCAACTACATTTGGGCGGTTAATCTGTGGTTTGTCCATTTGATGCATGAAAAGATGGTGTGTTCCGCAACGTCTATCTCTCCACAGAAGAGGCAGTTGGGGTATCTGATCTTTTAAAGCGATGCAGGTAGCTTCTGAAGCATCAATGTCCTCTCAGGGCTTGGGTGGTTTCATATGCGAGCTCACCGTGCTTCCTGTTAAGCCATGACGCGATGTCTGGAATTAGGCGATGTGTCTATCTACCCTTATTCGACGCTGTCCAGGAAGCCTGCCACCGATTTTGGATTTCCATACATCTATTATTGAAGAGAGTCTTGTTTCTAGATCTATATTTTGCGTCTCGCATCTCCTCCTTGAAGTGGATTGGCAGAAGAGAGGTTAACACAAGTACCAAATCTGTGGATACCGTTTTATTGGCACTGTATATCCTTAGGGCGCTCCTCCTCTGGGTTGACTTAAGTAGGCGCCTGTACGTCACCTTTTCAAGGGCCGAGACCCATATCGGGGTGGCGTATATCATGATAGATTTCGCTACGGCAATCAGGAGTCTTTTCTTCGCTTGGGCAGGTACCCTCAAATTTGGCATAACCCTGCTTAATGCCTCTGACGGTCAGGTACAACTCAGCGCCTGGCCAACTCGGCGCCAAGTAAATAATAAAATTTTTTAATAAAATGTTTGTTAAATCGTTATTGTTATAACGATTTCACATTCAGGGTCGTTCGCATATTGTAACAGTTCTCTTATCAGGTCTGTAACAAGGGTATGTTTTACTTATTCTAACATATTTTATAAGTGATTGTAGGACATTTAGCCCTACGACAGTTGGCCCCCGACAACTGGCCCTGGCGACAATTAACCTTAGGTACCTGTATCAAAAAAAATGCCCAAATCAACTTCAGAACTAGCCCCCCCATCTACCCAAACACTACCCTTCTTCCGAAATCGAAAATTTCTGCAAATCTGACTTCGCAAGTGGATATGGACGTAAATGGGATTTTTGAAAATGATGGCGGAGAGTCCGCGTTGTGTCAAGTACTGTTTAATGAGGTCGAGATACATCTAACATGTAGATTTCTTTTTAGCAGAACGTATTAATTAAAAAAATATAATTAATTATAAAAATAATGTATTGTAGTTAAATAAAATATCGTTTTCTAACCTAAGCTTGATCAGCGCCGAGTTGTCCTGGCGCCGAGTTAGCGGCGCCCCGTGCCTCTGATGTTGCCGCTGCTCTGGCTGCAACTCTTGTGACCTGGTCACACGTCGAGATGGTGTGACCGCCCAACGAGAACCGAACCGGCCTAATCCACCTCTTCCCCGAGACCACGACCCCCTCTGTTTTCTCCGAGACTAGCTGCAGACCCCAATCTGCCATCCATACAAATAAGTCGACCACCGTGGCGTTAACTAATCGCTCCAGTTCTTCCTCGTACATAACATTCCATAGCATCGGACCGAGTACGGAGCCTTGTGGAACTCCACTGAACACCGGTAGGGTCTGCGACAAGAGTTTCTCGTCGACCACAAGTGTTCTTTCGTGGAAGTAACTCGCCATGATGTTGAAGAGATATATTGGCACTTCCCTCCATTTTTGAGTTTGTGGAGTTGGTTGATTTCTACGAAATCCACAATTATGTCCCTCTTTCTAATTTGTTGGATGCCACTGATGAGGCTAGCCTCCGCTCCCCTAAGTGCAGTTCTGACCTCGCTTCATGATTTTGTTTTTGATGTCTGCGGGGGAAGCCTTAATAATTACGGCATCCCTTCAACTGGTATCCTTCTTGATTTTTTATTTGGATCTCTTCTCTTCTTCTGGTAGCTTGATACCTTTTTGAGGTAGGTTACCGTTTGGAATTTATCATTAGGTTTCCTGCTACCATCGTTCATGTGTCGGCTCATAATTTCTCCCTGCGCCTTCTCGTATTTTTCCAAATTTGTTTCATCTTGGGCGTTGTTAATGGCGATTTTTTGAGCTTTTGTTCTTCCAACGCCTGGCTCTTAGCCTTTACCACCTGTGCCATTGTGGGTTTGAGTACTGCGGGAGTTTTTGCTTCCATGGTTATTTTGACTGTTTGTGATTTGGTGGTCTCGATGTTTTCGATTGTGTTTAGAGTGTTTTTGTCGCCCTCTTTGCTTTGTGTCGCCTCGGCTCTTGTTATCTTGATTGCTTCCAGCAGCTTAATAATCTGGATTTGGAGGCGTTTTTTAGTTTCTGCATGGTCCTTGATGGTTTTCATCGCTTTTTCCATTGTCCATTGTTAGATGTTATATTATTTCATAGATCTCCTCTAGGTCGCTGTTGCAGCGGCGTCTTTTTCTTGTCCTGTCGAGTCTTCACGCTTGAGCAAGTCCAAGACTTGCTTCATCTCGTCGGGTCTCCCTGTTTGATTTTATTGTTTTTCAAACTCTCTCCTGTGTATTTTCTTGATCAGCTGTAGCTGTTTCAGTAAAATTGTCTTAAACGGTACGTATATCGGCCTACACTGGACAGTGCCAAGTGCCTCGTTAATCTTCTTGATGGTTTCGTCTATCTGGGCGCCGGTTGGGTCGTCCGAGATAGAGTTTCTCCTCGAACGGGTCTTCGGAGGGTCTCCCATTGTCTTGCCAATTGCCTTTTGTAGTACCCCGGCCTGGTCAGCCACCGAGAGTGCAGAGCAGTCGCTGGATGACGATCGGTGGGGACCCGCTCCATCGCCCAATACACCGACCGATACTGGGGCTCCGTACCCTTGTATCATAATTTTCTTATCGTTATGTTGGAATGAAGACTTGAAGAGTCAAGTTTAATCTAGTAGTTTCTGTTTTTTATGAAGTTTATGACATTTAATATAGAAAAAGAACTCAAAATAAAAAATTTTAAGTAAATTTGTGGTTTTTAGTATGTATTTATGGTTAAATTCAAAAAATATAAGAATAATACAATACGTAGAAAATCAAAATTCAAAAAATTTAAAAAGGAGACAATTAACACATAACAGGTCTGGATTAAGAAAATTTGAAAAAATGAAAATTTCGTAATACGAAGTACAATATAACGTTATTTCATGGTTATTGCCATTCATCAGTTGTACGCATCGATTACGATTACATTGTAAAATAAGAAGAAAAAATTTTTCAAACTAAACAAAATTATCGACTAAATTGTACAAAATTGACTTACCATAACCTCCAAAGATTATCAAAACTGAACTTGTTACACGAGGTATGAATAATTTAAAAATGATTTGAACTAAGAAATTCGTTTACCTAGCACTGCTAGTTTGAAATCCGAAGGCACTGCCCTCTTAATATGATTTCTAAAAACTTTGAAAAAATTCAAAATTCAAAAATTTACCACGTTTTTTAACCGTGAGGCGTAAAACTAGAAAAAGAACTCAAAATAAAAAATTTTAAGTAAATTTGTGGTTTTTAGTATGTATTTATGGTTAAATTCAAAAAATATAAGAATAATACAATACGTAGAAAATCAAAATTCAAAAAATTTAAAAAGGAGACAATTAACACATAACAGGTCTGGATTAAGAAAATTTGAAAAAATGAAAATTTCGTAATACGAAGTACAATATAACGTTATTTCATGGTTATTGCCATTCATCAGTTGTACGCATCGATTACGATTACATTGTAAAATAAGAAGAAAAAATTTTTCAAACTAAACAAAATTATCGACTAAATTGTACAAAATTGACTTACCATAACCTCCAAAGATTATCAAAACTGAACTTGTTACACGAGGTATGAATAATTTAAAAATGATTTGAACTAAGAAATTCGTTTACCTAGCACTGCTAGTTTGAAATCCGAAGGCACTGCCCTCTTAATATGATTTCTAAAAACTTTGAAAAAATTCAAAATTCAAAAATTTACCACGTTTTTTAACCGTGAGGCGTAAAACTAGAAAAAGAACTCAAAATAAAAAATTTTAAGTAAATTTGTGGTTTTTAGTATGTATTTATGGTTAAATTCAAAAAATATAAGAATAATACAATACGTAGAAAATCAAAATTCAAAAAATTTAAAAAGGAGACAATTAACACATAACAGGTCTGGATTAAGAAAATTTGAAAAAATGAAAATTTCGTAATACGAAGTACAATATAACGTTATTTCATGGTTATTGCCATTCATCAGTTGTACGCATCGATTACGATTACATTGTAAAATAAGAAGAAAAAATTTTTCAAACTAAACAAAATTATCGACTAAATTGTACAAAATTGACTTACCATAACCTCCAAAGATTATCAAAACTGAACTTGTTACACGAGGTATGAATAATTTAAAAATGATTTGAACTAAGAAATTCGTTTACCTAGCACTGCTAGTTTGAAATCCGAAGGCACTGCCCTCTTAATATGATTTCTAAAAACTTTGAAAAAATTCAAAATTCAAAAATTTACCACGTTTTTTAACCGTGAGGCGTAAAACTAGAAAAAGAACTCAAAATAAAAAATTTTAAGTAAATTTGTGGTTTTTAGTATGTATTTATGGTTAAATTCAAAAAATATAAGAATAATACAATACGTAGAAAATCAAAATTCAAAAAATTTAAAAAGGAGACAATTAACACATAACAGGTCTGGATTAAGAAAATTTGAAAAAATGAAAATTTCGTAATACGAAGTACAATATAACGTTATTTCATGGTTATTGCCATTCATCAGTTGTACGCATCGATTACGATTACATTGTAAAATAAGAAGAAAAAATTTTTCAAACTAAACAAAATTATCGACTAAATTGTACAAAATTGACTTACCATAACCTCCAAAGATTATCAAAACTGAACTTGTTACACGAGGTATGAATAATTTAAAAATGATTTGAACTAAGAAATTCGTTTACCTAGCACTGCTAGTTTGAAATCCGAAGGCACTGCCCTCTTAATATGATTTCTAAAAACTTTGAAAAAATTCAAAATTCAAAAATTTACCACGTTTTTTAACCGTGAGGCGTAAAACTAGAAAAAGAACTCAAAATAAAAAATTTTAAGTAAATTTGTGGTTTTTAGTATGTATTTATGGTTAAATTCAAAAAATATAAGAATAATACAATACGTAGAAAATCAAAATTCAAAAAATTTAAAAAGGAGACAATTAACACATAACAGGTCTGGATTAAGAAAATTTGAAAAAATGAAAATTTCGTAATACGAAGTGTTCAGATTTAGTATTATTTTTACTATGTATAAAAGAATTGTGAGCGGACCTCGTATAATTGTTAGTTCATATCGGCGCAGCGCATGCTCGTCTCATCAGTATGTCACTCAACTTACAAGTGTTTGGACGCTTGAAGACATTGTTGTAACAAAAGTTTCTTTTCTGTGTACATAACAGCATTAAAATAAATACTTATTTTAATAAAGTGCCTAGCCTAATATCATCATACAGTCCACTGAAAATCAACACCGTTTGGGGTGCAATCCAAACATTGGTCCTTCGAGCCGGATAAGAAACCAGCAAGTAGCAATTAACACCGATTGGGGTGCAATCCAATATATCTACATAGAAGAAATACCTAGTTGGGGTACGTAGTCAACATTTCGAAGCACATTACCACTTGGGGTACGTCACCAAGAAAAGCGATAAGAAAAGGGACGCTACATTTCGCGCCAAGAAAGCAGCCATTGTAGCACAAAGTCAAATCGGAGCGGGTGACGACAACGCCGCCAATTTGAAAGCATCTCAACTACTTGGTAAACAAATCCTTTCTTATCTAAAAATTCCTAACTTTTTGTGTCTTTGCATGCATATGTCAATTTACATTAGTGAAACATTACGGGCCAAGATAATCGCCTATTACTCGATAAATATAAATAACGTTAATATTATTTGTATTAATTTCAAATTATCTTGCAATTCATCCATTTTCAATGGAAAACTTAAAGCACGAACGAGGTGTTTTAAAAGCACAGTTGACGCGATTCAAAACGTTTCTTACAAAAACGCAAGAGTCAATTAGTAGTAATAATGTGATACTTACATCAGATCAAATTAACGAAATTAAAGGTAGACTTGATATAATTTCTAGCATTTTACCTAAATTCGAAATATTACAAAGTCAAATTTCCTTCAATTGTCTTGATAGCGAAGCAGAGGATGAAATCATGGCACAGTTTGAAAATTTATATTTTGAACAAATTTACCTAGCAAAAGGCATCGTAAAAAGATTCACGCAAGGGTCAATCGAAGACTTACGTTTACCTGGTACAGGTGGTCAAACCAGAAGTCCGTCTGTGGCTAGTAATCATAGCAATCACAGTGCAGCTAACAGCAGCACAAGTACAAATGTTAGCAATAACAATGCAAGGCATTACATTAACTTGCCTAAAATCAATTTAATTAAGTTTAGCGGAAGCATAGATTCGTGGTTAGAATTCAAGGCAATCTTTCAAAGCCTTGTTCATGAAAATGACACTCTAAACGAAGTTCAAAAATTGCATTATCTGAAAGCAAGTCTTACCGGAGAGGCTAATGCGGTTATCGGATCGCTAGATTTCACTGCTGCGAACTACGAGGTCGCTTTTAAAGCGTTATCTGCACGTTACGATCAGCCGAAATTAATAATAAAAAATCACTTGAACTATATTATCGAGCTGGACGCTCAAAGGAAGGAATCTTCTCAGTCATTGAGAAAAATCAATGATTCCTTATCGAAGCACGTATCTGCCGCCAAATCAATGGCAACAAGTGAGCAACTATTTGAGTGTTTAATTGTCTATTTAGTCTCTAGCAAATTGCATATTAATAGTGCTACAGAGTGGCAAAAAACATTTAATAAAGGTATCTCAATTTTGCCTTCTCTAGATGAATTCAAAGAATTTCTAACATCGCATTCAAATCTTTTAGAAACAATTGAGAAAATCCAGACAACGCCATCGGTGGCAAATAGTAACAAAATTGCATTCAAGGCAAAGTCATACGTGGCTGGATTTTTGTCATGCTCATTGTGTGAGGAAAATCATTACCTCAACCAATGTGACAAATTCATAGCGCTTAGTGCTCAAGCAAGAGCAGACAAGGTACAGGAATTAAAATTATGTTTTAACTGTTTATCTAAGGGTCACCTAAAATTTCAATGCAAATCGAAGTATACTTGTAAAACGTGTAGGTCAAGGCATCATACGCTTCTTCATGCACCTGTGCAAAAGGTGAAGGTTTCTACACCTGTAGCAAATGTCTCAACTGTTGCTACCGAGGATGAGCCTATTCAAACGATATCAGCTTTCTGCGCCACTGCCTCACAAGTTTTATTACCTACTGCTTCTGCTAAGATTCTAGATGCATCTGGAATCTACCAATCGGTTAGAATCTTACTCGATTCTGGCTCACAGTCAAACTTCATTCGCACCGATGTTTGTCAAAGATTAAGGTTGCCCACTCAAGGTGCAAATATTTCAATAACAGGTTTAAGTAACTCAAACACACATGTAAGGTCGAAGTGTGAACTCGAGCTGATTGCTCACAATAACAATTTCAAAATTAAACTTTCTTGTTTAATTATTAATGAAATAACTGGAAGCATACCAAGCTTCAACCTAAAGAGGGATAGTTTTCAAATACCTAGTAACATTCGTTTATCTGATTCTCGATTCAATATACCGGGGAAAATTGATCTCTTGGTAGGTTCTCCCACATTCTTCGAGCTTCTTTGCAATAGAAAAATCAATTTAGGTCACAACCTTCCTATATTGCAGGAAACTCAGCTAGGTTGGATTATCGCTGGCCCAACTAGTTCTAACGAAGGCAGCCAAGTGCAATGCCATGTCAACACTACTATTGATCTTCAAGATCAAATAACAAGATTTTGGGAACTAGACAGTTACCCAACAGAAAAGGTTTTCTCTTCCGAGGAAAATATTTGTGAATCGCATTTCATAAATAATACAAATAGAAATTCAGAGGGACGTTTTGTAGTGACAATCCCATTAAAGGAACAACCGATAGTTCTGGGCGACTCTCTTTTTACAGCACAAAAACAATTTCTTGCGTTAGAACGTCGATTGCAAGCCAATCCCAAACTTCAAGGAGATTACCGAAATTTTATGAAGGAATATCTAGATTTAGGTCATATGTCTTTATCTGATACAACAGTTATACCTTCTTACTATCTTCCACACCACGGGGTTCACAAGTCAAACAGCTTGACAACCAAGCTCCGGGTAGTCTTCAACGGTTCTTCGCCAACAACGACAGGGAAATCTTTGAACAGCATTCAAATGATTGGTCCCACAGTACAAGAAGATCTATTTACGATTTTAATTCGCTTTAGGCAGCACACTTATGCTATATCTGCTGATATAGAAAAGATGTATCGTCAGGTAGAAGTAGAGCCAAGTCAACGGCCTCTACAACGCATTTTATGGAGGTTCGCGCAGACAAGCCCCATAGAACATTACGACTTAAATACGGTAACTTACGGAACGGCTTCCGCCTCATATCTTGCCATTCGCTCTCTCAAACAATTAGGTGTAGAATGCGAGGAAAAATTACCTAAAATAGCTGAAATAATCAAACGCGACTTTTACGTGGACGATTTACTTTCTGGTGCTTCTACTATAGAAGCTGCGCGCGAAATTTGCGAACAAATTTCAACGGTTCTAAATTCAGGTTGCTTTAAACTTAGAAAGTGGATTTCTAATAATCCAGAGGTACTAAAAAGCATACCTGACTCGGATGTACATCCTGGTATTTTAGTCATTGGGGACCATGAGCAATCAAGCACTCTAGGCCTCACGTGGTTATTTCAAACTGATCACTTTATGGTTTCTATATCTGATACGGCGTCTCCTACAATTACTAAGAGACAAATGCTTTCTGAAATATCTCAGATTTTCGATCCTTTGGGATTATTTACGCCATGTACGTTCGTGGCTAAAGTTTTTATGCAAAAACTTTGGCTTGAAAAATTAAATTGGGACGATCCTATTCCTATCGATATGGAAAAACGATGGATCTTGTACAGGTCAGAACTTTTAGATCTTAAAGATCTAAAAATACCGAGGCACGTCACGTGTGTAAACCCAACTTCCATTCAAATTCATGGGTTTTGTGACGCAAGTACTGAAGGTTACGGTGCTTGCATTTACATTCGTTCAATAAATACAGAAAATCAAATTTACACAAATTTGTTATGCTCAAAATCAAGGGTTGCACCTTTAAAACCCACAACTATTCCGAAACTTGAGCTCTGTGGAGCATTATTGTTAAGTAAATTATTAAAAACAGTTTTAAAGGCGGTAAACTTGCAACATTTCTCTTGTTACTTGTGGTGCGATTCAACCATCGTTCTAGGGTGGTTGAAGACCAGTCCGAATCTTTTGAAAACTTTCGTT
Source organism: Cantharis flavilabris (assembly GCA_949152465.1). NCBI lineage: Eukaryota > Metazoa > Arthropoda > Insecta > Coleoptera > Cantharidae > Cantharis > Cantharis flavilabris. The sequence continues at coordinate 27,001,392 of OX424437.1, read as the reverse complement.
TGCAATCGAGTTGCGGATATTCAAAATTTAACTGAGAATGCCATCTGGAGGCATGTGCCAACGAAAGCGAATCCAGCGGATTTGTTGTCGAGAGGAGCAGCTCCTCAAATCTTAAAGAACTCCACATTGTGGTGGAACGGGCCATGTTGGCTACAAAAGGAAGAAGCTTTTTGGCCAAATCATAGTTTTTGTCTTCCAAAGCTTCCTGATCTAAAAAAGGAAATGAAGGCTCTTGTTGTCAGAAAACAAGAATCATTTCAGTTCAACAACTACTCGAACTTAAATCGACTCGAAAGAGCAATCGCGTTTTGCTTGCGATTTAAGAATAATTGCCTAATCTCCAAACACAACAAAATTTATGGGTTTTTGACTCCCAAGGAACTCACTAATTCATTGCATAAATTAATTAAAATTTCGCAATCGGATACCTTTGGTGATGAGTTGAAATTACTTTCTGAAGGAATGCCTGTGAAGAAATCATCTTCTTTAATTGGATTAAACCCTTTCATTGATGACCAAGGTTTAATTCGTGTAGGTGGAAGACTCCACAATACTAAATACGCTTACGACAAGAGACACCCTCTCTTAATCGATGGGAAACATCCCTTATCGAAACTTATTGTCACTCGTGAACATCTTAAAATGTTTCATGCCGGTCCGCAGCTTCTTTTAGCTAGCTTACGTGATAAATTTTGGATTACAGCTGGAAGGAATTTAGTCAAATCAGTAGTTCACAAATGTGTGAAATGTTTTAGATTTTCTTCTTCAATTACTAGACCGATTATGGGAAATTTACCTCCAGCTCGTGCTGAAAAATCATTTCCTTTCCAGCATGTCGGTATCGATTACGCCGGTCCAATAAATATAAAGGATCGAAAAGGTCGTGGATCTAAAACCACAAAGGCTTATCTGTGCATTTATGTTTGTTTTGCTACCAAGGCAGTTCATCTCGAACTTGTAACAAGTCTATCTACGGAACATTTCATAATGTCATTTCGACGTTTTGTCGCCCGACGCGGCAAACCGACTCATGTTTACTCAGACAATGGTACTAACTTTGTAGGCGCGAACAATGAACTGCTTCAACTGGGCAAATTTCTTAAAAAACAGGAATCGTCAATTCCAGAAATTGTTGCTTGCGAAGGAATACACTGGCATTTTATACCAGCTCATAGTCCACATTTTGGCGGTCTATGGGAAGCAGGCGTTAAGTCATGCAAATTTCATCTCAAACGAGTAATAGGCGAGCAAGTCTTGGTTTATGAAGAGCTATGTACTTTGTTATATCAAGTAGAGTCCATCCTTAACTCCAGACCCCTTGCTCCCTTAACTTCCGATCCAAGTGATTTACAGCCGCTGACACCAGGTCATTTCTTAATTGGACGTTCTATGACCGCATTACCCGATCCAGACGTCAGTCTTATTGCTGAAAATCGTCTCGACGCCTTCCAAAGAATTCAAGGATTTCAACAGCATCTTTGGACACGATGGAGTAAAGAGTATGTTTCAGAGTTGCAGCAAAGAGTAAAATGGAAGCTACATCACTCCGATTTATCTGCTGGTGCTTTGGTCCTGATCAAGGAAACCTCACCTCCTTTGAAATGGCTCATGGGAAGAGTAATTTCGCTACATCCTGGCTCCGATGGTGTCAACCGTGTGGCAACACTACAAACAGCAAATGGTATCATCAAACGAGCATTTTCGAAAATCTGCCCGTTACCTAGTGCGGAAAATTAGTGTTTCTTCGACTATTTCGTTATGTGCGAACATTGTTTTATTTTGTGAATATCTTTTTTCCACAAATGTTTATCTTGTTCATTTCTAGTTTCTAAGTTTTGTTAAACCAACTTATTTTCTTATTTACTGTTATTTTTTAGATTTTAAGTGTTTTTCAAACTCATTTATGTTCAATTATGTTTGCTTGCTTTTGCAAATTTGTTTTTTTTTTTGAATTTATATTTAATCTTTGAAAATGTTTCAAATTTCAAGGCCGGGGGTATGTTCAGATTTAGTATTATTTTTACTATGTATAAAAGAATTGTGAGCGGACCTCGTATAATTGTTAGTTCATATCGGCGCAGCGCATGCTCGTCTCATCAGTATGTCACTCAACTTACAAGTGTTTGGACGCTTGAAGACATTGTTGTAACAAAAGTTTCTTTTCTGTGTACATAACAGCATTAAAATAAATACTTATTTTAATAAAGTGCCTAGCCTAATATCATCATACAGTCCACTGAAAATCAACACCGTTTGGGGTGCAATCCAAACACGAAGTACAATATAACGTTATTTCATGGTTATTGCCATTCATCAGTTGTACGCATCGATTACGATTACATTGTAAAATAAGAAGAAAAAATTTTTCAAACTAAACAAAATTATCGACTAAATTGTACAAAATTGACTTACCATAACCTCCAAAGATTATCAAAACTGAACTTGTTACACGAGGTATGAATAATTTAAAAATGATTTGAACTAAGAAATTCGTTTACCTAGCACTGCTAGTTTGAAATCCGAAGGCACTGCCCTCTTAATATGGTTAAAATACGGTTAAAAAACGTGGTAAATTTTTGAATTTTGAATTTTTTCAAAGTTTTTAGAAATCATATTAAGAGGGCAGTGCCTTCGGATTTCAAACTAGCAGTGCTAGGTAAACGAATTTCTTAGTTCAAATCATTTTTAAATTATTCATACCTCGTGTAACAAGTTCAGTTTTGATAATCTTTGGAGGTTATGGTAAGTCAATTTTGTACAATTTAGTCGATAATTTTGTTTAGTTTGAAAAATTTTTTCTTCTTATTTTACAATGTAATCGTAATCGATGCGTACAACTGATGAATGGCAATAACCATGAAATAACGTTATATTGTACTTCGTATTACGAAATTTTCATTTTTTCAAATTTTCTTAATCCAGACCTGTTATGTGTTAATTGTCTCCTTTTTAAATTTTTTGAATTTTGATTTTCTACGTATTGTATTATTCTTATATTTTTTGAATTTAACCATAAATACATACTAAAAACCACAAATTTACTTAAAATTTTTTATTTTGAGTTCTTTTTCTAGTTTTACGCCTCACGGTTAAAAAACGTGGTAAATTTTTGAATTTTGAATTTTTTCAAAGTTTTTAGAAATCATATTAAGAGGGCAGTGCCTTCGGATTTCAAACTAGCAGTGCTAGGTAAACGAATTTCTTAGTTCAAATCATTTTTAAATTATTCATACCTCGTGTAACAAGTTCAGTTTTGATAATCTTTGGAGGTTATGGTAAGTCAATTTTGTACAATTTAGTCGATAATTTTGTTTAGTTTGAAAAATTTTTTCTTCTTATTTTACAATGTAATCGTAATCGATGCGTACAACTGATGAATGGCAATAACCATGAAATAACGTTATATTGTACTTCGTATTACGAAATTTTCATTTTTTCAAATTTTCTTAATCCAGACCTGTTATGTGTTAATTGTCTCCTTTTTAAATTTTTTGAATTTTGATTTTCTACGTATTGTATTATTCTTATATTTTTTGAATTTAACCATAAATACATACTAAAAACCACAAATTTACTTAAAATTTTTTATTTTGAGTTCTTTTTCTAGTTTTACGCCTCACGGTTAAAAAACGTGGTAAATTTTTGAATTTTGAATTTTTTCAAAGTTTTTAGAAATCATATTAAGAGGGCAGTGCCTTCGGATTTCAAACTAGCAGTGCTAGGTAAACGAATTTCTTAGTTCAAATCATTTTTAAATTATTCATACCTCGTGTAACAAGTTCAGTTTTGATAATCTTTGGAGGTTATGGTAAGTCAATTTTGTACAATTTAGTCGATAATTTTGTTTAGTTTGAAAAATTTTTTCTTCTTATTTTACAATGTAATCGTAATCGATGCGTACAACTGATGAATGGCAATAACCATGAAATAACGTTATATTGTACTTCGTATTACGAAATTTTCATTTTTTCAAATTTTCTTAATCCAGACCTGTTATGTGTTAATTGTCTCCTTTTTAAATTTTTTGAATTTTGATTTTCTACGTATTGTATTATTCTTATATTTTTTGAATTTAACCATAAATACATACTAAAAACCACAAATTTACTTAAAATTTTTTATTTTGAGTTCTTTTTCTAGTTTTACGCCTCACGGTTAAAAAACGTGGTAAATTTTTGAATTTTGAATTTTTTCAAAGTTTTTAGAAATCATATTAAGAGGGCAGTGCCTTCGGATTTCAAACTAGCAGTGCTAGGTAAACGAATTTCTTAGTTCAAATCATTTTTAAATTATTCATACCTCGTGTAACAAGTTCAGTTTTGATAATCTTTGGAGGTTATGGTAAGTCAATTTTGTACAATTTAGTCGATAATTTTGTTTAGTTTGAAAAATTTTTTCTTCTTATTTTACAATGTAATCGTAATCGATGCGTACAACTGATGAATGGCAATAACCATGAAATAACGTTATATTGTACTTCGTATTACGAAATTTTCATTTTTTCAAATTTTCTTAATCCAGACCTGTTATGTGTTAATTGTCTCCTTTTTAAATTTTTTGAATTTTGATTTTCTACGTATTGTATTATTCTTATATTTTTTGAATTTAACCATAAATACATACTAAAAACCACAAATTTACTTAAAATTTTTTATTTTGAGTTCTTTTTCTAGTTTTACGCCTCACGGTTAAAAAACGTGGTAAATTTTTGAATTTTGAATTTTTTCAAAGTTTTTAGAAATCATATTAAGAGGGCAGTGCCTTCGGATTTCAAACTAGCAGTGCTAGGTAAACGAATTTCTTAGTTCAAATCATTTTTAAATTATTCATACCTCGTGTAACAAGTTCAGTTTTGATAATCTTTGGAGGTTATGGTAAGTCAATTTTGTACAATTTAGTCGATAATTTTGTTTAGTTTGAAAAATTTTTTCTTCTTATTTTACAATGTAATCGTAATCGATGCGTACAACTGATGAATGGCAATAACCATGAAATAACGTTATATTGTACTTCGTATTACGAAATTTTCATTTTTTCAAATTTTCTTAATCCAGACCTGTTATGTGTTAATTGTCTCCTTTTTAAATTTTTTGAATTTTGATTTTCTACGTATTGTATTATTCTTATATTTTTTGAATTTAACATTTAATATAAATGTAACTTTATCGTTCAATAAAATATTAACCATTTAGCAGCATTTACATTAGGTTATGGGCCCCTTGTGCCTCTATCGCTGAGTAATTACAAGTAATTTGTTGAACACTAAAAATGTCGTCTTCAAATATACCACAAATTGAACGTCTCAAGGGACGTGAAAATTGGGATCAGTGGAAATTTGTCGTTGAAGCATATCTACAGATGGAAGGTTTATGGTCATGTATTGATGGTACAGAAAAGGACGAGAAGAAACTTGTGAAGGCGAGATCTAAGTTGATATTGCTCGTGGAACCAATGCTGTACGTACATATCCAGACTTCAAAGACTGCGAAAGATATGTGGAGTAATCTAGAAAAAGCATTTCAAGATTCAGGTTTGACGAGAAGGGTTAATTTGCTGCGGAAGCTGATATCAACACGCTTGGATGATTGTGCTTCAATGGAAGAATTTGTAAATATCATCATGGTGACAGCAAACAAATTGACTTCTGTGGGATTGGAGGTTTCGGATGTTTGGATTGGAACTGTTATGTTAGCAGGATTACCTGACAGATTTTTGCCAATGATAATGGGAATCGAGAGCTCAGGTGTGGCTATCAGTGGCGACTACGTGAAGACTATGTTGTTGCAAGATGTAGGAGCTAATTCATCATGTAAAGAAACGGCTTTTGTTGGAAGATCTCAATCAAGTCATAAATCATTGGGACCAAAATGCTATGGGTGTCAGGAGTATGGGCACATCAAAAGTAATTGCCCTAAGAAGAAGAATCGCAATGAGAAGAAAGAAAACAACAGTCATAAACCAGCCAGTGAAAAGATGAAACAGATGACCATGTATTCGGCGGCATTGTCGGCGAAGGTACAGTCAGGGAATGAATGGATATTTGATTCAGGAGCTACGTCACACTTGTGTAAGGACAAATCCATGTTCAATTGCTTAAAGAAAGTTCCTGAATTTTCCATTGGTGTTGCCAACAATTCGGTGATGAAGGGTGATTGCCAAGGTGATATTGAAATGACAGTCAAGTTCAACGAGGATAAAACTCAGGACATTGAATTGAAGGACGTCTTGTATCTACCTGAAGTACACATTAACCTTTTGTCGGTTCCGAGCATTGTCAAGTATGGTCACACTATCACATTTACTTCGTCGGGGTGCAAAGTGGTTAATCCAGAAGAAGATGTTGTTGCAACTGGTAGTTTAGTTGATGGGTTGTTTGTGATGAATCAGCCAGAAAAATCAAGTCCTAGGGTACCGAAGAGTTCAAATTTTGTTGGTGTTGCTAAAGCGGAGGAAAATTCGGACTACTTGTGGCACAAACGGCTTGGGCATCCTTGTTTTGAAAACTTCAAGAAATTGAAATACATCACTAAAGGATTGGAAAAGGTTGACATCAAGAAAAGTGATTGTGAAGTTTGTTTGATGGCTAAGATTCCTCGATTGACTTTCAAAAACATCGGATGGAGAGCTAAGGACTTACTAGAAATCATACATGCTGACGTGTGTGGACCTATGGAAGTGTCATCGATTAGTGGTTCCAGGTATGTTTTGGTTATTGTTGATGATTTTTCCAGGAAGGTCTTTGGTTACTTTTTGAAAACAAAGAATTTAGTTGTTGACAAGTTGGAAGAGTTCAGGAAGCTTGCCGAAAATCAAACAGGCAAAACTATCAAGGTCTTAAGAACAGACAACGGAACAGAATTTTGTAATCAAAAAGTAGAACAGTTCACAAAGTCCAACGGCATTATTCATCAGACCACAACTCCATATACGCCCGAACAAAATGGTTTAGTGGAAAGGATGAATAGAACGATCATCGAGAAAGCCAGATGTTTACTAATTGGTTGAAACTTGGAAAAGAAGTACTGGGCAGAAGCGGTTAACACGGCCATATATCTTATCAACAGATTACCGTGCAAAGGCTTGAAGAAAAGTACTCCGGAACAAGTTTGGTCAAGTCGTAAACCTTTGTTGAAGCATCTAAAAGTTTTTGGATGTAGGGCTGTAATTCATGTGCCAAAACAGAAGAGGTTGAAACTCGATCCGAAAGGTAAAGAAGTCATTTTTATTGGGTATTGTGTGGAAACGAAAGCATATAGATTCATCGACCCCAAAACTAAGAAGGTAACTGCTAGTAGAGATGTAGTATTTCTTGAAACCCAGTTTGGTAGCATTGGAGACAAAGTGAATGAAAATATGTTTTATGTCTTCCCTGAACCACAAGTTGAGTTACTGAATGAGAACCCTTTGCCTTTGAATGCTTCTATTGATGAAGATGTAGTTGAACTAGCTGATGATAGAGTTTTATCTGAAGAAGATTACGCTACACCTGATGAAGAAATAGAAGGGGATCCTGGTACAGTTTCGGTGAAAGTTGAAGATTCTGATAGTACAGGCCTACGAAGATCATCAAGAACTAAGAGAGCTGTAGAAAAATATGCTGCGATTAGTTATGAAATTTGTAATCCTTTAGAGTTGTCAGAACCAGATACTGTCCATGAAGCCTTAAATTCGGAACAATCTCATCTTTGGAAGAAAGCGATGCAAGAAGAGTTTGATTCGTTGGTTGAGAATGAAACTTGGGTTGATTGTGTTTTACCTAAAGGGAAAAAGGCCATAAAAAATAAATGGTGTTTCAAGTTGAAAAGAGATTCGAAGGGTGACATCGAACGATTCAAAGCACGTCTTGTCATCAAAGGTTATTTGCAGAGGAAGGGTATCGACTATGAAGAAACGTTTTCGCCGGTGGTGCGATATTCGTCAATTCGCTTACTTTTGGCTACGGCAGTAAAGTACGATTTGGATATTGACCAAATGGACGTGGTTACGGCGTTCCTTCAAAGTGAGTTGAAAGAAGATATCTACATGGAATATCCTGAAGGTTTTGGTGGTGATCCTAATAAGGTATGCAAGTTAAAAAAGTCATTGTACGGCTTAAAGCAAGCCAGCCGTTGTTGGAATCAGAAGTTAAGCAACACTTTAGTGAATTTTGGACTTCAACAATCAAAAATTGATCCGTGCATATATTACAATGTAGAAGGGGAAAGAATAACATACATCGCAATATACGTAGATGACATTTTGATTTTTTCAAATGATGGTAAATTCACGGAAAAGCTGAAAGTTCATTTGAATAAGACGTTCAAGATGAAAGACTTAGGGGAAGCTGCTTTCATTTTGGGAATGAAAATCACAAGAGATAGGACGAATGAAAAGTTGTGGATTGATCAAAAGAGGTATTTGCAAGACATTCTAAAAAGGTTTAACTTGGAAGATTGTAACCGCGTGGATGTACCAGTTGACGTCAATCAAAAGCTTTCGAATGCATTTTCTCCTACTACGGCTGATGAAAAAGTTGAAATGAAAGACATGCCCTATCAAGAAGCCATAGGTAGCTTACTCTACGCTGCCCAAATAAGCAGACCAGATATTGCGTATGCAGTGGGGGCTTTATCAAAGTTTAATAACAATCCTGGACGAGTGCATTGGACTGCAGTCAAACGAGTTATGAGGTACCTAAAAGGAACTCTGAACTACAAACTAGAGTTCACAAATCAAAAGGGTGGTATAACTGGTTTCACTGATGCAGACTGGGCAAATGACCTGGACAAACGGCGTTCTACCACTGGATACGCCTTTATGTTTCAAGGTGGATGTGTTACTTGGAGTTCAAAGCGACAAGCAACTGTAGCACTCTCAACTACGGAGGCTGAATACATGGCGATGTCGGCGGCCTGCCAAGAAATCATTTGGCTAAAAGGATTGTACTCTGAGCTTCTTCGTGAAAATGGGGAGCCAATAACATTGTTTTCCGATAACAGGAGTGCAATAGATCTGGCTCATAATAGTATGTACCATGGACGGTCTAAACATATAGACATCAGACATCATTTCATCAGGGATCTGGTTCAAGAAAACTGTATGAAAATCAAGCATGTTGGTACAACTGAGATGGTGGCAGATGCTTTAACTAAACCTCTATCAAGAAAGAAGTTTGTCGATTGCAGAGAGAAACTAGGATTAAAGGACTTCAACTCTAGTGGGGGTGTTGGAATGAAGACTTGAAAAGTCAAGTTTAATCTAGTAGTTTCTGTTTTTTATGAAGTTTATGACATTTAATATAAATGTAACTTTATCGTTCAATAAAATATTAACCATTTACCAGCATTTACATTACGTTATCATTGTTCATATCATGGATTATTCTCCGATTTTTTGACAGGGCCTCTTTTTTGGACAGGGCGCTAGGCTTGCAGGTTCCTCTAATCTACCGGGGTTGGGTACCCGATTTCAGAGATTCCCCTACAAGTTACCAGAAACCATTACGTGGAGGTGCGAGTAGGAACCCCCTAACCCTTTAATAACAGTTTGTGGTTTAAACATGATGAAAAGCCTTCAAATGTAGAACATGGAATTGGCACAAAACTTGTCTAACCTCGAATGAGAAGAGAAGGTGCAAAAAGCAACAATGGATCGCTACATGAATGATGGCGGCAGGAGCCTAGCGACTCCTTCCAAATGATAACCTACCATAGAAGGGCCACAAAGCAACTAGCGAAAGACAAGAAAATTTAATCACCACAGACAGCAAAACCCAACAGAGAGCTTAGTCGAAGAGATGCGCTGGTTAGTAAGGCAACTCCTGAAAACATCACAGAAAAACATGGTCACGGTATAAGAACAGCACTAAGGGGAGTAAGTGGGGGCCTACTCGTCAGTGAAATACAAAAGACAATAAAAGGAGACATAATAGTTCAACTTGAGGAAAGTCAGCAACTTAGCAAACTAAACAACGTCTTTAAAGATAAAGTATAGATCGAAAAAGATCTTATAGGATTCAAGAAATTTTTTACAATCAGAGACATTGAAGAGTTCACCACTACCGAAGAAGTAGTGATAAGCAGTAAAGACTACTTATCAAGGCACACAAAGTCGAGGATAAGGGTGATGCAATTGCTATCATGGAGAATAAGACAATAGTAAGAATAAAATAGGAGCGCCAAGTAAAAAGGTGCAGATGCTGGCAGCTCGAACATTTAGCGGAAAACTGCACCGATGAAGATAGAACAGAAAAGTGTTTCTGGTGTAGAAAAACCGGTCTGCACGGAGGCGAAGCCCTTTTGCCTCACTTGCAAACTGTATTTTTTGCTATTTTCTACCCAATATCACTTTGGAGAAATTCGTGGGCCAGATATGGAACCTCGGAGACACATAAAACCGCAGTTCAAGCCGATAGTAGTCGGAAGCGACTTAAACGCGAAGACGACGGAGTTCGATGTCAAAGATGCCAGAGGAACCATTCTGGCAGAGGTTCTGGCAAAATTGGATTGCCGCATATTATGCAACATTGGGAACACTCTAACTGCATCAACACACTTAATTCAAGATTGATCTTTCTCCCTCGATAGACAGACCTCCTAAACAGCATTGCCACGTGTGAACAGATCAGAGTGCTGAGCGTGGACATATAGTAGATCGGCGTCTATGCTTCAAGCCCCACATTACCAGGGTTGCAATCAGGGCAGCGGCAACAATGGTGGCACTTGGCAAAATCATGCCAAACATGAGTGGTTCAAGTCAGGCAAAGAGAAGACTGCTGTGTATTGTGGAGTAGTCTGTCATGCTGCACTATTACAATAGAAATGGAGTGGGGTTTTAGTGAATATAAATCTTACCCTGAAGGTGATTTCTTTTTGAAGATTTCCCTACTCCCACCGCACACAAAGAAAGATTAGGTTATTTCATTTCACTATTTTTTAAAATTATAGTATGTTATGTAATTTTTCAAAAGTTTCTCCTAGATGGCACTTATATTATATTCTTATTTAGTAAAGGTGATTGTTATGTAAATGACATAGCTTTACATGTACATATAGTAGTCCGAAACGTTGGCTGCTATAAGTTTTGCTGTTGCAGAAAATATTTGCTTTTTATCATTTAAGGATTTATAAAACTCCAAAAGCATTTTATACAAATTTATTAAGAAAAATGTAATCTCTAAATGTAATTTCAAAATTTTTATATCGTAGTGGTAGTTGGGCAGCAGACTCCTGCATAACTAAAATAATCAACGTTAAGCAAATTCAAATTTAGTTTTATCCGATATTGTGAAACTTACTCATTTTCCAATAAACAGAAGTTTTGAACATAAATATCGACACTTGTAAGCAAAGAATGAACTTGAGAGCAATCCTTGAGCAAAGTACATTTTCCAGCCACCTTTGAGGGAGTGTTTGAACATACTGGATTGACAGTTATTGTTGCATATGGTCCCAATTTGTAATTTCCTAAAGAAAAATAAACACAATAATAATCAGTTTTTGGTAATTTTCAACAGCTGAAATTTTTTTTTAGCGTTTAATAAATACCTGTTGGTAAACTTATGGTTCCATTGTTATTTAAAATGTTCATTAACCATGGAAGAGTGGCATCTAAATTGTTCACATTATTTGGAGATTTAACCAAATACAATTGTGGTGGAGTTGGTGGTAATACGGACTGGAGGTCCCCTGTAAACGTCAGTATCTAGTTTAACATTTAATCCAAAAACATTTGTTGAAGAAATTTCATGTAAAACAAATAAAAAAATTCGCTTACAGGAAGGACTAGGAGGACCAAACTGACCGGAAAACCCAGACTGACCGGGAACACCAGGAAGACCGGGAGGACCAGCAATACCTGGCGATTGATATTGAAAGCCACTTCCTCCTAAAATAAAACAATAAAATTATTGTCGCAAATGTCAACACAAGAGAACAACTGAGCGTGAGCAGTAACTAATTTCTAAAAGCATAATCCTACATTTTTAAAATAAACAATATATTGCTCCTGACAAACTTTCATAAAGTTAAAGACTAAGGATATAATCAAAAGAGTAAGTTAAAAACTAATTGAACTGGTGGGTTACATACCTACACCGTACATTGGCGGCAATGATTGTGGAGATGAAGCCCAATCTGCAAATTAAAAAAAATAAATTAAGAATTCAATTGCCTAAAGAAAAAACTTACAGCCTGGTCCACCAGGAATATTAGGTCTAGCTCCTGCTTCTTCGGCATCCACGGCATTAGTTGCATTAGGTTTCACAACCACTAAAGAGCTTAACGGTGTTACGAACGAATATTTTAAAGACAAATCCAAAGCTTTCTTCTTAATTTCTTCCACGTTATCGTCTGTGATCTCCTTCTTCTCCAACAATTGTTTTACGGTTAAGTACGCCCAAAGACGTTCAATATCGCTGATCGAATGTTCAACCCTTGATGTTAGATTCAACAGACCTGTCGAACTCAATCCTTCTATTGTTGGTGTTCTGAACGTTCCTCCTTAAAATAAAAATGAAAGTGTAAAGTAATAAAGAATAAAATTTAATTTTACCATAAAATCCAGTAACTACAAGTTCCGATCCGCCGTATAAAACCGGGAAGATGGTCTTTGTGACGTCTGTGACTTCGGACGATTCGTATTTAAATACAACATCGGACAACAACGGCGAAGATATTTGGTTATAAAAATCTTCCAACTGCAACGCTGCATCGGCAGCTTCGTAAATATGTTTAGAGAATCCCATGTTACGCAAAGACAATTTTTCCAAAAACTTTTTGTCTGCACCGTAGCCAAACGAGAGCGAAAAAATGGGAGTTTTGACATTTTCGCTTGTGATCTAAAATTATTTTTAATTTACTCTGATGGCATGCAATATAATATTTTGAAACCCACCCTCTTAATAATACTTTCGGTGGACGAATCGCCAACGTTGGCTTCACCGTCGGTCAAAAATATGATGATTGGTTGACGATCGATGTCGTCAATTTTGTTTTGCTTTGCAATTTCCACTAATCTCAAACCCACTTGTAGTGATCCTATAATATTAGTTCCTCCATCTGATCTAAATTCGTTAACGCCATCTTTTGCTTTTTTGATATAAGCTGCCGTTGCTGGAAAAGCAGTTGGTGACTTATCATCCTAAATAAAATAAATGTCAATGCTGTTATTTTTGGTATTTCAGTATTTCTCTTACAATTGTGATTTCTTCTTCGTTATTCATTCCATAGTTACTTCTTACGAAATACAAATGACTTTCTAGTGGCTGATCTAAGTTCCACACTTTCACACTGGTGCTGAATTCCACTAAACTGATTAAATCATTTTCGTGCAACTGATCTAATATTTTTTGCATTGCTTCTTTTAGTTGCGTTATTTTAGTTCCGTACATGCTACCGCTTACATCTAAGACAAAAACCACGTGCTTCGGTAGTGGCTCCAATTCTGTTGGTGCGAAAAAGTGCACAAAGTAGCCATCACGGACCAAAACTTCTCCACCTTTAGGATCACGTTCCACATCGTACTGAACCACAAATTGACCAGCGAGACCATCATCTTCATTAGTATTAGTATTCAATAAATGTGCCAGCTGTTTCTGTCTCTCTACATTAGGAGAAAACTTAACAAGAGCAGAAGAATCGCTCAAAATTTCGATATCTGCTCGGGGATCCAGTTCTTCGTTTTCGTTCCCAACTTCGTTTCCCGAACGCAATGGAGGCGCTTTCAGATCCGTGATTTTCCTACTTTCGGTGATAAGTACCTGCGTACAGAAAAAATTTAAAATCGATCTAACGGAGTAAAGTTTAATCTTACTTCAACGTTAAAATCTTTAACTGGTTGTCCTGGATGTATATTGATTATATTTTCGTATCGGCCATCTTTTCGTTTTAAAAGTTCTTCGTACGATAGATAAAAAGCAGCTTTCGTTTCGGGCTCGATGTTAACGGAAACTGTAAATTTGTTGGAATCCCGAGCGCTTGCGGCTACGTGAGCGGCACCGAAGCCGCTTGCAACGGCCTATACAACGCTTTAGTAATTTTGTTAGTTAAAAAAAGAAGATAACTTACATTATCGTACTGCTTTTTGGCTTCTTCTTTTTCTTTAACGTAAGCGGTATAATTTTTTCCGTCGACCTCCATTATAAACCCTGAAATAAATGCATCTTTGGGTAAAATAATAGAAAAAGTGGCTTCTTGTGTTTCGGTGGCAAAATTTTTCACTTTGCTTGTGATTGTGGTATTTGCAAATCGGTTACTAATGTTCGATTTTATATGCATTTGGTAAATTTGAGGAACCTTCGGGTCTTCTACCACAGTTTCCTAAAATGTTAAAAGGTTAACTAAGACTTTTTCAAAATATTTTTTGCATACATCTTTTCCTTCTTTTCCATTTGTTGCCTCAGTTGAACTTACAACTAAAGAGAGGGTTGAATCGGCAGGTGCCGAAAAAACATTCGCTGTGCAAAATACGTAAAAAAATCCCAATAGTAAATAGCAGTTCTTCATTGTGCTGAACTAAAACAACAAAAAACGTTTTTAATTAGGCTTAATTTAAAATTAAAAAAATGTAATCAGTAATTAAATTATTATGTTTATAGATTACAGCAAGCAAATAAACAAAAAGTTGTCTGTTCTTAAATATCAGGTTGTGTAATACAATAATAATTCAAAATAAAGATAATTTACGAGATGATAATAACATTTTTAGGTATAATAAAAAATTTTAATAATTTTTAATTTCCCTTAAACAACCAAATAAATGTAATATAAAAAATAAAATTAATTTAAATCAAAAACACTTTTCTGCAACTTTTATTTTGTTAACAAATTTAAAAATAAAAATAATAACTTACTCTGTTGTTTACTAGAGATGTACCAAACACACTGAATATATTATCACCGGGTCGCTGTTATATATCAAGGCAACAATCTTGTTTTGATTTAATAATTCGACATAATTATCATACATAGATCAAAGAATATACGCAAATCAATTTTCCGTATGGACATGGATATGATATTTCTTCAAAATTAAGAACTATTTACGTCTATTATTTAGAATCGCTCTAAATTTGCAAAATTTGAAAATTTCAGATTTCAAGAAGTGGAAAATAAAATTTTGCATTGCGTGAACATAAATCAATATCAAAAGAAAAAAAATTTACAATTAAGTAATCTCATTTTTATCATTTTTTTCTTAATTATAAATTAATATAAATATGTTTTTAATATCAAATCGAAGCACTCATAGTTAAAAAATAGATTTATTAAATTAATCAGTGGAGAGCAATAGGACCTTAACGGGGTCTTTACACATACGTAATTATATCTTTGACTTACCTCTGCGACTTACAGGTGATTAGATTTTTTTTTAATTGAAACATAAATTTTGTTTTTAAGTTTAAAAAATATTTATTAAAAATAAACATTGTAAAATAAAAATTTAAAGGGTAAATATTCTTTAATATAAATGAATCGATTTTTTGAACCTGTCTGGACATATTATAATTTATTCTACTTACATAATTTGTTTTGTAAGCATATTTACTACAATTCAATTGCACTATCTTAATTAATTATTGTAGTTTATCATATTTATTGAACTGGTATTTTGATAAACTAAATTTTAAATTTGTTATTTTTCAATAAATTTTCAAGGTGACTATTACAGTATTTTAAGAATTAATAAGGAAATATAATTATTGTTCATAATAGCTTTGATTATACTTATTACTATTTTGTCTTCGTGGAGTTTCTTCGTTTTGCAAACAAAAATGAAAAGATTTCAAAATCACAATCTAAAAAAAAATAGTAACGTAAAATGATGAAGATGCTCCTAAATTCATTTCATTATTTTGGGATTCTACTCCAAATGACGATGACGTTACCAGAACAGGTCTCGACGATAAAAAGATTCGTCTAGTAAGTTCCAGTAACTGCATTCCATCCTTGAAGCTCCCGAAACACTGTTATTCCGTTTTATTTTAAAATACTCTGATTTTAAATGTTTCCATTTCACCCTTATTTGAATGGCTGTCTTTTGAATATTTTTCTGTTGAAGGGAGTGTTGTATCATTTCGAAAACTTGTTTCCCATCTAACAATCTATTTACATTATGCTCCTGCATAATATTTAGCATTTCATGAATTTTGTCATCTTTCGAGCTAAGGCGCATAATATGCACATTTAAAGTCCACCTAACGTCCTACTCCACGTTTTTAGCTTGGTCTAACCTAAGTTACGCTTAACGGCTTAAATGCTTAACGGATTACGTCGCTTTACCTGAGTGTATACATGAAAGGGCTAACTAGCTCGAGCCGACTTAGGTCGACCTAACGGCTGCATATAAACGTGGTAAATGACGTGCTGGACTGGACTAGATCAGTTACGAAGGCACCCAAAGGAATTCAAAAAAATATAAGAATAATACAATACGTAGAAAATCAAAATTCAAAAAATTTAAAAAGGAGACAATTAACACATAACAGATCTGGATTAAGAAAATTTGAAAAAATCCAGATCTGTTATGTGTTAATTGTCTCCTTTTTAAATTTTTTGAATTTTGATTTTCTACGTATTGTATTATTCTTATATTTTTTTGAATTTAACCATAAATACATACTAAAAACCACAAATTTACTTAAAATTTTTTATTTTGAGTTCTTTTTCTAGTTTTACGCCTCACGGTTAAAAAACGTGGTAAATTTTTGAATTTTGAATTTTTTCAAAGTTTTTAGAAATCATATTAAGAGGGCAGTGCCTTCGGATTTCAAACTAGCAGTGCTAGGTAAACGAATTTCTTAGTTCAAATCATTTTTAAATTATTCATACTTCATGTAACAAGTTCAGTTTTGATAATCTTTGGAGGTTATGGTAAGTCAATTTTGTACAATTTAGTCGATATTTTTGTTTAATTTGAAATTTTTTTGCTTATTTCACAATGTAATCGATGCGTACAACTGAAGAATGGCAATAACCATGAAATAACGTTATATTGTACTTCGTATTACGAAATTTTCATTTTTTCAAATTTTCTTAATCCAGATCTGTTATGTGTTAATTGTCTCCTTTTTAAATTTTTTGAATTTTGATTTTCTACGTATTGTATTATTCTTATATTTTTTTGAATTTAACTATAAATACATACTAAAAACCACAAATTTACTTAAAATTTTTTATTTTGAGTTCTTTTTCCACACAAAGGAACTCCAAAAAGCAATGTTTGTTAGAGTTGTAATTTTAAAAGTAACACTAAAATAAACAAAATACCTGTTTTTGTAATGCGGTACGTATACGCACCATTAGCCGTAAATGGGAGGTTACTTTAGGTTTATGGCAATCCCAGAATAAGGTACATAGTTACCTAGTGTTTCCGTCTTTCATCTTCCGTTTCAACTAGGCATTGTTTCCTTTTTCAAGAAACATCCTTACTAGCCCAACTGGCACCAAAGTAGCAGCAACTGAGACGGGAACCTTTATTGAGTAACTATTACGTAACCGATACTAAATGTACGACTTTGATGTATAAATTACTTAGTTTGAGAAATTTTTAGTCTCTGCTACGCAATTTTCACCAATGGTGATTACTCGGTAGTTACATTACTTCGAAGTAACTTTACTGGTAGTGAGGACGTCGTAATTACCTATTCGACAACCTTAAAGTTTTCGGAACTTAGCGGTGGCAAATGGTAGTAACGGTGACTAGCTTAGATTACTAAACAGCAACTTCAAAGTTACCACCACTTTTACGTAGCATTGGTAGTCGCCGCGACATTCTGGGGACCTTGACTAACACTTTGAAGTCGTGGAACTTGTAAGTAATATTTATTAATCTTAATAACATTCCCGCTACCTATGAACGGCTACTACTTGGTGAATATCACCTCTAAAATTCACCAATAGGTAAATTTTACTAACTAGTGCCGACTCACAGTGCGGCCAAATTCGAAAAAGGTGGCCAAAAGTGGAAAATTTAAGTAATTCATTTGAAAATTGGTATCCGGGGGTTTTCGGGGTCGCTGATTACGAATCTACTATCAGAATAGTTATTTCCCATCAATAATTTTAATAAATTAATAAAACAATAAATCCCAACTTTTTTGCCAGACTGTTAGTGTATGTTCCCTGGCCTCTCTTCTGTTGAGTTGTTGGTTGAAGAGGGTTTTCCTCTCTTGCGCGAGGATATCCACCGGTATCAGGGTTGCTAGCACCATTGATGCTTCCGACGACAGGTGCGGTATCCCCTCGTGATTCTCAAAGGCATCTTTCTTTGTACTCTCAACATTTGTTGTGCGTATTTCTGTGTTTTAAGTGCGTCCGCCCATATAGGTGCTCCGTACAGCATGATCGATTCAGTCACCGATGCTATCATTCTTCGTTTCTTCTCCGAGGGCCCTCCTATGTTCGGGAGGATTCTGGCTATTCCCGATGCTGCTCTCTCCGCTTTGGCCGTCGCACCCAGTATATGAGGTCTAAAGGATAACCTGTCGTCTAGTTTAATGCCCAGTACAATCATCGTCCTATTGAGCATTATTGGTGTATCTGTTATTTTCAGTTCTATGTTTCTGTGTTTTCTTCTGCCACACACTAGTACCGCCTCCGTCTTTTCTGGCAACAGGGTTAGCCCCCTGCCTTCCATCCATTCCGCTATTGAGTCGATCATCTCTTTGGATTTCTCCTCAATGTCTTCCTCTGTTTTCCCCACCACCACGATGTTCATGTCATCGGCAAATCCTATCAATGTCACTCCCGGCGGAGTCGGCAGCAGGAGGACTCCGTCATAGCTGACATTCCACAGCATTGGTGAAAGTACCGAGCCCTGTGACACCCCTGATGAAACGGGGTAACTGTTGTTCTGGAATGTTATTGTCCTGTTGTGTAGGTATTCCGAGATTATGTTTTGGAGTGGTCCACTCACACCTCAATCCCTCAACTCCTGGAGGATGACTTTCCAGCTAGCCGAGTTGAAAGCATTCTTGACATCCAAAGAGATGACCAGTACAAAACTCCTAGTCCTCCATGTCCCGGACCTTGCCCGGTCAACGATTCCGGTCAGTAGTTCCAGGGCATGCGTGGTAGACCTTCCCTTCCTAAATCCAAACTGGTTCTGGGCCAGACCCCCCTGATCTTCTATCTCCTTCTGGAGTCTTACCAGGATGAATCTTTCATATACTTTGCTTAGATGGTTGAACAAACATATGGGTCGGTAGGAAGAGGGGGAGTTTGCTGGTTTGTCCCCCTTCTTAATCAGAACCAGTGTGGCGCTTTTCCATTGGTCTGGGAACCTTTCTTCCTTCGCCAACCTGTTGAGAACTTCCAGGATCCACTCGCGTTTCTCCTCGCAGAGTTTTTTGATGAGGATGGCTGACATCTCGTCCGGGTCCGGGGCCTTACTGGTTTTTATAGCTTTAGTTAGCTCCCGTAACTCTTCTTCTTCTTCTTTTTTTTCTTTGAATTTAGGATTTCTATCTTGAGTGTGGCTTTTTCTTTGTGATATTTGGTTTTTATGATCTCGGCCTCTTCTGGGTGAGAATTTTTTACTCTGTGAATCTTCGTTTTGGTTTTATTGCATTTTTTCCTTATTTTGAAGATTTCCGATGTTTACCAATATACCGGTTTTCTATTGTTTTTGATGTATGGTATGCATGATTGTCTCAGTCCTATTAGATATTCGTCTATCGCCACCTCGTCATATTGCTCCAGATGATTGAGTTCTAGGTGTCTCTTTAGTTTGGTTTCATTGAGACTCTTCCATGCCCATCTGTTCGGGTTTTTTGTTACTTGCTTGGGTACTGTGACTTGAAATGCTATATAGCGGTGGTCGCTGTAGCTTTCTTCGTCGAGGATCTGCCAGTTTTGTATGTGCGGGCTTACTTCTGTGGTCGCCAATTCAAGTCTAGTACCGAAGTGTATGAGCCCCTCTCGAATGTGTGTCCTTCTTCGTTTATCAGTACAATGTCCTGTCCCGCCGTGAGTTCTGACAGGATTCTTCCTCTATTGTCTTCTCTAGGGGATCCCCATTGTGGGGACTTTGCGTTAAAGTCTCCCCCTATGATTATTTTTCTCTTCCTATTTTGGATGTTTTGAAACAGTGCCTCTAGGTGTTCGGTGGCTTTTTTTTCTGTGTCATTTGGCGAGAAGTATGTTGAATAGAGATCTATGTGCCCCAGTTCTATCCAGACATATATTAGGGCTATTTTTGCATCCATTTGTCTTGCTGTGTGATTTAGTAGTTCTTGTGCTGTTCTACTACAGTTGAGGTTTATCTGAATTATTTGTGTGTGGGTCTCTATGAGTTGGGAATTTGGCCCGACCCTTGCTTGTGGGTTGGTTTTGTTGTTATTACTTGGACGTTGGGGTGTTGTGACCCCCGGTTTGCTGTTGTGTGATGTTACTTGTTAGGCCTCGATTTCGTCTTCCAGCTGACGGGCAGTTTCTACTTGTTGTTCTGTGACCCTCTTGTTTGCAAGCAAAGTAAAAGGGATTTTCTGCTGGACAGTCCCTTGCGAAGTGCCCTTGTTTGCCGCTTTTTAGGCACAACTCACAGTTTGCTATCAGGTGCCCCAATTGCCAGCACCTTTCGCATCTTTTCTCTGAGGTCTCTTCGTGAACTCTACATGAGTTGACTATGCCAATTCTTATGTATTTAAGTTTGTCCATTATTGATACTACCTCGCCCCTAGCCTCCAATCTGGCTATCTGTGTTCCCCGATAGTATTTCCTAAGATCTCTCAGGATGAGATTGGTTTCGGAAATTTTTTTGAGGTCCTCCTCTATTTCATCTTTTGTTGCCAATTCCTTGATGTCTTTGATGTCTTTGATACTAGGTAATCCTAACACCACGCGTAAGATACAGTTGATATAGTCGTAGTATAGGTTTAAGTGCTCTAATAGTGCGATCTCACAAATTAATATTGCAGCCCATTTTTAAAAGCAAGTTTCGCCAAATATAGGAAGTTAAAAGTAAATGATAAAAAAAGACAACAGTGCAGTGTAAAGAAACATGATGTTTTGAATCAGTTACCATCAGCTGCATCATCGTCGATAATATCTAACAATTTACAAGAACAAACGGTAAGGAAATTGATTTATGCATATTGAAATTGATCACTAGTTTAATAATTTATTTTTTTTAGGTTATTAGAACGGAAAACTATCCAGAAGCTATTCAGGAAATAACCAGTAAAGATTTACATAAATCAGATGACAGCTTTCTCATTTCCGAAGATAGCACTTCTCTGTGTGATAATAATGAACCTTGCGATGAACAAGACATGGATACCTCACAAATTTCTCTATCGGAAGAACTAACAACATGGTATCATTCTCATAAAATAAGTCGTAGCGCACTACTTGACCAATTGCTAAAAATATTAAAAATCTCACACCAGTGTGATTCTACCTTCTGATAGCAGAACATTATTAAAAATTCCAAGAGAAGTGCATTTAGAGACAATGGGAAAAGGTCAATTCTGGTATAATGGTATTAAAAACTGTTTGAGTACTGTGTTTTCTGAGATGGACAGATCTTTAACAGTTCCTCTAGTTTTTAATGTAGAGTATTCCACCATTCAATGATTCTACAATAGAATTTTGGTCAATTTTATGCCGAATTGAATATATGTCTTGCTTGAAAGCAATGGCTATTTTAATTTATTGTGGGGAAACTAAACCTCCTCTAAAAGAATTATTCGAAAAATTTCTTGAAGAATTGAATGACATTTTACAAAATGGTTTATATATAAATGGGCACCAGCTAAAAATACTTATTATATATTTTGTATGTGATACTTCACTCAGAAATTTTATTAAAGGTAAAAATATAATATATATTTTGGTATTAAAAAAGTCGCTTATTAATAATTTGTATAGGTACAGTTGGATTTAATGCAGCTCAGGGCTGTATAAAATGTACAGTTATTGGAGAATTCGATAAAAAAGGTTGTCAAATGAGCTTTCCAAGAATTGACAGCCCTCTAAGAACCAACGAGAGTTTTCGTAATAAATTAGACTCGGATCATCATAAAGATGATTCACTTTTAGTGAAACTTCCAATCGATATGGTGGAAGATATTATTATTGCAGACTCCTTACATCTGTTTGATTTAGGTAATTAAACTTTTCTGGTTATTTAAACAAGTACAACATTTTTAATTTTTTAGGTATAATGCGAAAATGTTTATATGGCAGCTATAATTTTCGTACAAAATTATCAGCAACCGAAATAAATCTATTATCGGATATGTTAGAAGACTGCAACATTCGAAGGCCTGTACGAAGATTGAAAAGTTTAAAGTTTTGGAAAGGATCTGAATATCGCACTTTTTTGCTTTATTTGGGCCCCGTAGTGCTAAAAGATTTTTTATGTGCTGAAGCTTACAACAACTTCATTACATTATTTTGTGCAGTTACGATCATTTCATGCAAAACATATTTGAAGTACATCGATATAGCCGATTGCCTCTTCAAGAACTACATTGAGCAGTTCATCGATATTTATGGAATCGATTCCATAAGTAGTAATGTTCATAATGTAGCTTATGTAATTAATGACGTAAAGAAATTTGGAAAATTATCGGAAATTAGCATTTAGCTACTGAAAATTATAAAATAAAAAAAATTTAAGGAAAAAAACCGACTTCAAAAAAAAAGTAAACTAAAAAGCAAAAAAAATAATTATTTTTTAATCATAATTTAATACTTACGAATATTTGTTGTTCCGGTCAAAGAAATTTGCTCAAGAAGTAAATTAAGAATCCGAGTATTAAATTAAGAATCTTGAAAGACTCTTGATTCTAAGAACTAGCTTCTTATTTTTAACATGTTGATTGTTTAAATCAAGAAAGGTATTCTTATTCTATACCGTTTCCAACACTAATTTGTCGACATAAGAAAATTTAATAAAAAGGAATTTCTCTACAGTGTATTGAGTATTGTACCAAATAAGATATGGTAATCTACCAACTAAGTAGGAATACCTCTCATGTATGAATTTTGAGAACGAACAATTCCTCCAATGTACTATTTTTTGTTATTTATTTTAATTAAAATCTAGAATTTACATACAATTTAGTAATCTATAAAGTTCTGTTCTTGAAAAGATGTTAAAAGACAAATTTATGATCTATCCTTAGTATTTCTCTAAAAAACTAGTTTTTTGCTTCTATTGTAAAATTTATAATTTGCGACATTGGAGGTATTCGCAGCTCGACGACGCGACGGTGTATTACTAATAAAAGTAGTCGTAAGTAACATACGCTAATATAAAAAAAAATTGATTGGCGGCGGCAGCTGCTCAATACGTTTCTTAGGCACAAACATTTCGCAAAAATTTCTTCCTTTGGAATATTTATCTTTGGCAAACTGACGTGCAGTAGGCTTTCCCCATTATTCTTCAAAATTGGTTTTAGATAAACTTTCTTCGTGGTTTATAAAATAGATCAAGCTTGCTACGTGCTTACATTTCCCACTCTTGTTGTAAACACAAGTGCAGAAAACACTTACAATTTGGCGATCGGCATTAATATGTAACTTAGTATTGTAATACTGAGATGTTACAGCTGTTTGTCTTGTGATTTCAGCCTTGATTAAATAGCTTATCCCATCTTTTCTGAACTCCTTCACATTGTGTACATGTCCAGACTCAAATAATTTCTTACCTTTGGGTTTAGTTTCTGGCTGAAATAATATATTGTGATTAATTTTTTCTTATTATAATATCCATAATGGAAAAGTTCCGCTTTTATTTTATTTTTAGTTATATGTATAGTACCTACCCATTTTATTTATATAGCAAAATTTTTCAGTTGATAAATTATTTATCAGATTATTTCGAAATTTATTTTTAATAACCAGTTTTATTGGTGAATTTTTTTCAAAAGAGAGAAGTGTCACAACAAAGACACACAAAGCTAAAATATTCAAATTTCCCATAGCGTACTCGCCCATTTTTTTTTTATTTACATTACATCAACACATAACTGAACGAACATCAAAAATATATTAAAACTAAAAAATTATAGGCTATTAGTGTATTTTTATATGGCAACAGTCCGCATTTATTTACTCTATTGAGCCACCACAGGGCAGCAGGAGAAATGCACATAGCGAATACGTAAATAAAATTATGGACAGATTTGGAAGTGATCCAAGAAAGTTACAATTTTTATTTAGAGAATAAAAATAATAATAATTTATGTAGGGTATTACTTATTTGTTACTTCAATAATGGTTAAGTTTAAAAATTTTTGCATAATTTTGGAAATACATATTATTTTGTTAAGACTACATAATAAAAAACTTTTAGAAATATTAAAAAATAATAATAATTACCTATTTCAATAAAACTTTTAATTTTTTATTAAAAAATATCGTCACTTATGCCGCAATACCTCCAATCATCAGTACATCAAATTTTAATGCCCGAAGGCTTTTTCCACACAATTCCCAATGTTTCCTTCCCTACTTACGGTTTTTCACCAATACAAAACAATTATTTTTTAAAGAAGAGTTCTTCGTTCTTGTGGAGCCACTCACAAGGACCGGAAGCACTTTCGCACGACGACAAAGACCTTTCTACCGTGAACCCTACTACCATACCAAATTTGGTCGTGATTGGTTGAACGTTTTAGGAATAAAGCGAGAGACAAAATTTGACAACAGACCGACACAGAATATTTTTTTGTTATTTTTTGCAAATCTTTACGTTTCTGAAGAAAGTGATCTCGAAAATGTAAAAAAAAATTTTGAAATTTTTTTTCGATTACCTAACCTTCAAAATAAACTTTTTTTTTGATTGGAAGTAAAAATACCATAGGAAATAACAAAATGAAATTATATGTATTTGCCACCCACTGAGATTTATTCCTTCGGGCGCCCATTCACCAACCTGCAGAAGAACTTTTAGAAAATTGTTATAAACCTAGTGTTGTAAGTAATATAAGCACTGCCGTTAACATTTCTGTTCATTCCGATAGTACAGTATGTTCAAATCAAAATTCAGAATTAACGAATATAAAACAGATGCAGGTCAAATTTACATTTTTGTTAAAATTTGATTTTCCCAGAATACAAACTGAATTGGATATAATGGTTGACCCGGAACACAGACGCACTATTTTGAAGCAAAATCTATTAGCTTTAAATTTATCGTGTGTGATTATTTTTTGTGGAATTAAAACTATGAGAAATAAGAAAGATAAGACTTACAATATTATTGTAGAATACGCCCGGTGCCAGCATAGTAATTGTAGGTCCTACAAAATTATTTATGAAGCTAATGAAATCAATATCGCGATTAAAACGTATTATGAAGGGTCTACTGACGTAAATCATGAAGGCGAATATTCTTATTGGCTAAAAGGCGAAGAAAGAAAAAGAGTAAAGGAAGAATTAGAAAACATGCTGCCAAACCAATATCGTACTAAAACAATTAATCCTATAAATATAGATATGGTTGTCAAAGGTACCATTGTACCAGAACCCTGAATTTAAATCTAGGCGCCGTGTATGGTGTTACCAGGCGCCACCTATATTGTTATATTGTAACCCTGTATATAGTTGTTAATAAATATGTAGTCTTTGCTGAAAACTCATCACAGTAGTTTCCCAGTACACGTTTTTTATTTTTTTGTTAAGTTAAAGTGATAAGTGCAAGCATGGGAACTAGTGGATATGCCAAGAAATGAAAACATAGTGCAATGTAAGTGGGTATTTAAAAGGAAACATGATAGAGCAAGATTAGTTGCAAAGGGTTTCACCCAAAGACATGGTGTTGATTACGAAGAAACTTTTTCGCCTGTTGTTAGGCACACTACTTTAAAATTGTTAATTGCTCTAGCTGTAAAATTAGATTTAGATATAACTCATTTAGATGTAGCTACCGCATTTTTAAATGGGCAATTAAACGAAAATGTTTATATGGTTCAACCTGAAGGTTATCAAAAGGTAGACGATCGAAATAAGGTGCTTAAACTAAAGAAAGCAATTTACGGTTTGAAGCAATCTTTAAGTTTTTTTTTCTAGTGGAAAGTTTTTTTCCAAAATCTTTTCCAAAGATGAGGAAGTAATTAAACAAGAAAAAAATGTTGAAAATCAGTCCAATTTTCAAGATGATATTTTTGAATTTCAACCTTACGTGGGATCATTAGAGGATACAAAGTTTATTGTAACGCCACATCTCCTTAGTGGTAATCATTGGGTACTAATAATACTGGACATTGCTGATAGCAAAATTTATATTTTGAATCTCGCGAAGAACTATTTCCACATCGTAGAAAATATCTTTATAAATATTAAAAAATACTTTTTTGAAATCAGAGATCGGACTAAAAAATCACACAAATTGAATATACGCAAGTGAATTATTGCTGAATTATCCGATTATTCTCAACGAAACGAAAATTGTGGAGTATATGATGTATTACACTACATATATTTGTTATCTAATATTAAGAAAATGTCGGAATTTTCACCAATTTCGTTCAAAGAACCTTTTGATCCCGAAAGCTTTAGATTAATAATTCAAGAAATTTTATTACGATAATCAGAAATAATGTACGATAAGTGTTTAGTTTGTGGTCAACACACAACTGAAGAATATGTGGAGTGCTCAAATTGTTCAAGGTGGTTCCATCTAAGCAAAAAGTGTCTTCCTACACAGATACAAAAATTAAATATATCTGACGTGAAGGATCCAAATTATAGGTATTCAATTGTAATACATGCACTACTCTCACTAATTCCAATTCATTCCAGTCCACAGAAAATAGCAAATATAATACATGTTTAAGTGATATATCTTTGGAGCAATTTGTAATTCATTATGAAAAGTTCTTAAAAGAAATTTACCAAACTAGAGACACCAACATCAAATGTAGACGTTTATAGAGAATTAAAAGATTGTTACAAACATTTAAAATGGGATTATTCTGTAGCCTTTATAGATCAGGAAAAATCTCGTTTAATTTGTCGATTAATCATGAAACATACTCTAATTTTGGATAAGGAATTTGTCTGCTTCGTACTATTAGGATTAATCAATAAAAAAATCATTTATACATATTTTAGACTAGAAGATAAAAGCCCTATTGATATTGTTGAGAAGTGCAATCAATTGTATAAAATAGAATCGTTCGATTTAGAATATCCGTTAGATATGATGATTTGTAAGCAAACTATTGCCTATATCGGGTGCTAAATGAGTCAGCCGAACATGAGTCATTCCACGTCAGACCGGACAGTTCTCTGACACTAGGTCTCTGATTTTGAAAACAATTGTTTTACCGGTTCTTTGCAACAAATGAATATAGCAAACAATTTTTATTTTATTTTGATCGCTCCTAGTTTAGAAGTTACAAGGGGTTGTAAATCATAAAAAACTGCCAAAAATCGAAAACATGCTCTCCTTCAACTGCCCATATCTCCGGTTCTATCTATCTTACAGACTTCTACAAGACGGAATTTTTTAGCACTTGAATGGCACTTTCTGGACATATTTATTGTATTTCATGGCCATCAATAATTCCATTTGTTATAAACAATTACATTATTCAAACGTAATTTTCGAGGTTGTCGCACGCTCTGAAAATTTTGAAAAAAATACCAGCGTATTCCTTGATCAATTTCCTGTAAGAAACCTCATTTTCTAGAATGGAACATGCATATTTCCAAATAATTTTGTGCGTCGATTGAGACTATTTTCAGCCTGTAACAAACTCTTACGCAAAAGTACTAATATTTGTAAAAATATGTATTCCGTTTCGATTTAGTGTTTTAATTTAATAAACATGTTGAAATTTGTGAAATAAAACTCAAGAATTAAAAGTTTGCAGTATTTGATTGACCCACTGTAAAAAGGTAAATATCAAATTAATATGAAGATTAATACGTTTTCAGGGACGTCTGCTGTTGAACATAGGTGTTGGTTGTTGTAATTTGATCAAAATCGCTGGTGATTTGTCTGATACGTCAGAAAAGTTGTTGTTATCGTGGACGATAAACTTCGGGATTCCTGTCAAAAGGGTCGAGTAATAAACATCATCAAAAGCAAAAAGAATAATCAAGTTCGCAATGTAATAGTCAAACTACCCAAGGGCACCTACAGAAGATGTGCATCAAAGGTCGCCGTGCTAGACATAGTAAGTAAATAAAGTTCGATTACCTGTATGCATCGATTCTAGGAATTTTGTACGCCACCATTTGTTCGACAAGCACTTAATCGACAGCATTTGTGCGACACGGAATTTTGTTCGACATGCGTTTGTTCGACACAACATTTATGCGAATCAGCATTTGTTCGACGTGGAATTTTAATCGACATGCATTTGTTCGACTCAACATTTATGCGAATAGACATTTGTTCGACATGGAATTTTGTACGACAGCATTTGTATGACAGATAATTGCATTTTAAAAATTGCACAGCTGTGCATTCTTATGGAGTGTAGATCTGTTGTTGGCTAAATAGCGCTTAAATGATGAAAATTAATGAAAAATTTTTAAACAATAAAAATCTCGTGTCACGATGTTTGTTACCGAACTCCTCCGAAACGGTTGAACCGATTTTTATGAAATTTTTTGTGTACATTAGGTTGACATGAGAATAGGTTTAGTGCAGAACAAATTGTAAAATTCGCGAAAACGCGGAATCCACAAACGATTAACGGTAACGTTCCTCTGATTGGTCGAATTTTAATCATATAATCCGGTGAAAAAGATACACGTATAGGTGTACCTGTACAGGTACAGGTAAATCCACCAAAAACAACACTCACCGAATTTTTCGAATTGTGTAATCGTGCGGATACTTGCGGATAATCGGCTCGACCGATTTTTATGAAATTTTTCGTTTCGTTTCGGGAACGTTAATTAATTATGTGAAGGGTTCAGGATGGGGGTCGATCCGAATCTTACCCAATCTCACATGGGGAGAGGGGGGTCTCGGCAAATATCACTTAATTTTTTTCCCGCAAGAAACTGTAAAATTGCGAGAGATCTGGGTTATATTAAGTAAAACAAACAATTTACGTGAAATTAGAGGGGGGGGGGGGTCGAGGTAAATCTCACGTCTTGCTGGGGGGGGGCAAAAAATTTCCAAAATCGCCTCACGTAATTAATGGACACTCCCTTTTGAAGAATTACAATCGAATCAATTTTTGGTGGTACGAAGAGTTTGGAGATGGAAAATTAAAGTTTGGCGATAGAAAATTAGAATTTGTTGATAAAATTAGTTATTGTTATAATATTTTTTAAAAGTCTTAGCATCATGGATGTAAAATCTATCTCGACATCAAAAGGTAAGAGAAAATTATGTTTAAATGGTTTTATGTACGTGAAAGATAAAGAGCGCAATGAAAAAACTTTTTGGAGATGCGAGAAATTCAATACATCATTTTGCAAGGGTCGTGTAACCACAACAAACGATGTCGTGATAAAAGAACCAACCGAACACAATCACAGTGGTAATGCTGTAAAAGTTGAAGCTGAGGAAATACTACGTAATATAAGATGCGATGCCAAAAATACCCGGGAATCTCCTCATTACATTGTATCTAGTGCATACAATACGAAACATAAGGCGAACTAATATTCCTGGTCCGGCGCTTCCAAATTCCAGACAGGAAATCGTATTTCCGGAAATGTATAAAACAACTGAAAGCAATGAACCGTTTTTGTTGTTCGATTCTGGTAATGTAGAAAATAGGATCGTTATATTTTCCACAAGAAGAAATCTACAAATTCTAGGGAACTCTAACCATTGGTATGGAGATGAAACTTTTAAAACGGTTCCGTCTCTATTTCAGCAACTGTACACCATCCATGGCTTACAGAATCACGTTTCTTTACCATTGGTTTAGGCGTTGCTTTCCAGCAAAAGTGAACTGTGCTATATCGAATTTTTAAACGCTATAAAACAATTAGAACCCAGCGTATATACAACGTTTATGGTTGATTTTGAATATGCGATGACGAATGCGTTAAGCGCCGAATTCCCACGGGCAATAAAACGGGGATGCTTTTTTCACTTCGGTCAATGTCTTTACAGGATGTGCAGGACAATGGTCATAAAGTAGAGTACGATAACGATCCGGAATTTTCTTTGAAGATTAGGATGCTCTGGCATTTGTTCCCATAGATTTGGTAGAAAATTGTTTTGACAAAATTTGCGAGGAGAACATTATTCCGGCTCATGCGCAAAATGTATTGAATTACTTTGAAGATAACTGGATTGGTCGTCCGTGTCGACATAATCAACGTAGATCTCCACGTTTTGCAATACAAATATGGAATTGCTATGAATCAGTGGTACAGGGCTTACCAAAAACTAATAATTCAGTTGAGGGCTGGCATCGTGGTTTCCAATATCAAATTTCGGCCGAGCATCCTGACATATGGAAGTTTGTGACTGCTATAAAACGGGAGCAAAGTTTAAATGAGCTACGAACTGCGGTCAAAATCCACCTTGTAAAAAAAAATATAAAGATAGTGCCGAGAGACTTATTCGCGTTGTGAACAATTTTATTCCGAATGAAAACGAAACTGAGTATTTGCGAGGAGTAGCTCACAATATAGCATTTTAAATTCCAAGCTATATTGTACTTTTAAGAGCTTCAAATAAAAACTATGGTTTATAAATAAAATATATTAATATTTATATGTATTATAATAAAAACTATAAATAATATTTTTTTGTAATAATCGTTTTAATAGTGGTAGAAAAGAGTATAACTCTCCAAAAAAGAGTACGTCCTCGTGTCATGTCGAAAAATGTCTATTCGCTCAAATGTTGAGTCGAACAAATGCATGTCGAACAAAATTCTGTGTCGCACAAATGCTGGCGTACAAAATGCCGGACACGGTATGCATCCCAACATGGAAATTAATAGAATCTTTGAAAAAAGAAGAGAGTCTAGCTCAAGTGAAAAAAAATCAATTTGATCGCGGCGAAAGGAAGAACAACAAAATTTATAACAACATTAACAAAAATATTGTCACGTTAATTGAAAATTATAACGCTGATCGTAAAATTGACTTTCTGAAAGGAATTGCTTACAAATCTTCATAATTTTTGAATGTTGTTTTGTTGAATTTGTGATAATTTGTCTTTGTGTTATATTATTCATATTTTGCAATTAATAAAATTATTATCTGAAGTTTTTTTTATAATAATAGTATAATTTAGTTAGAGATCCATCGGTCAAGCTTAGGTCATTGTTAGGAAAGGATAGTTTTTTAATATTTACCACTGTTAAAAGAGAGATCCAGCAGGGATGAATTTACCGGGTGTGAAATTACCACGGGCCAAATTACCAGGGACCAATTTACCGAGAATCAATTTACCTCAAGGATCAAATTACTGGGGACTAAATCACCTAGTGTAAAAACAAATAAATTAAAACAAATATATAACATAAATAACAATTTAGTACTTACAATTTCTGCCACTACCGCACTTACACTTCTAAACATTTTTTCGACTGTTTTTGTTTTTTTTCAAATTTTCAATTTCTTTAAATAACCGCGTATTCCTACTTATATAACATTAATTAGGTATTTTTTAAGTTGGTAGAGGCAGCATTGTAAGTACAGGGGAATATTCAGGGCCACATCTTTAAACTCCTAAGTACTTTCATCGGTAGGCGTGGTACATCAATATGTTATTTCTGTAACAAGAGTTATATGTTTTTTTCTCATCAAATACAAAGAGATTCCAACTTTACAAAGATAAAATAACTGAAATCGAAATTGCTTTACAACTCAAAAATCTTTCAAAAACTCGATGGACAGCTCGAGCAGAATTAGTTAACGCAGTAAACAAATCATTATATAGAGATGCTAATGTCAAAATGAAATGTCAAATTTCAAACAAAGCGATGCCAAAACCACAACAGAAGCTTATGGTCTGTACAAGAAAATTATAACGTTTGATTTTATAATTATTGCAGTCGTGTTTATGAAACCTATTTTATTTAAATTAAAGTATTGGAATGTGTGGCTTTGAACATTGTTGATGTCATAACAGATAGCACTTGTATAAAATCAACTGCAATTTCATCAGAAATAGTGAGACGGAGATAGATAATTTAATAGAGAGCGCAAAAATATTATTCGGAGAAAAATTAAATATTAATTGTGAGAATGATTTTAACAAGCATCATAATAGACCTAAATTATTGGGCGAAAATCAACAAACCCAAGTGGTTCACAACTTCCTGAATTCATTATATTGGCAGGAGTTTTTATTGATATTAGATACGCTTTCAAATTTATTATCATCTAATGTACAAAGTTGTATAAATATTTTAAAACCCCGTTTTCAAATTTTCTACTTTCCACTAAATAGGCAAAATTTTAAGAATGAAAATATCAGTGCGTTATTAGAAATGTACCTAATATGAATTTTTTGCAGGCAGAACTTGAAATTTTATTTGATAACTGCAAAAATACTACAAAAATGGAAGATATTCTTACTCAGCCACAAAAGATGAAGTGGCTTAAGTTGACTTACTAAATAATTCAGTTTGTTATGACAGCTGGCTACTCTGTAGCAACAAACGAGGAAAATTAGTCTTTTAAAATTCATTAAAAACGATATTCGCTCTAGGATGGTCGATGATAGATTACGAGAATATTACTGATAAGATTAATTTAGAGGGTACATTAGAGTCAATTAAAGAACAGAAGAATGATAATTATGCAATATTTATGTAACCTACTATAATACGAGAACATCACTTGCGTGTTGCTCGGAGGGATTTGTCCCGCACGCTATTAAAAAACGAACCTCTCGCGATGTTAAATGGTGTTAAATTAAAAGGTTAAATGGTGTCTCAGATACTTTTCCATTTCGGCGACGCGCATGAATGGATTAACGAGATTCCGGGTGATGTGCCAGGGTATAGGTAACGCGCATGAATAGATTAACGAGATTCCACCCGCTAGGATGTGGTTAACCCTTTGTTTACCTTTTTTTTATTGCTTTTAATCAATTAATCGAATTACAATAATTATTTGAAATAAAATATTTTCCTTATTTTTTCTGAAATTTTCTGAAAGTCCATTTACTCCCACCTTACCTCCCACTTACTTCCTGCTACGTGCGAAACTTATCAGTAACCTTTCAATTGCAGTCGGAAGTGCACGTGTTTGTTTTACGCTCTGCATTTTTACCGGTTTTCTTTGTTTTTGACTGTGCCTTTTTGGTTTATTTTGTGAGTGAGGATTATTTGTTTTTTTTTAATTTTGAAGTGTTTTTCCCGCGTTTTTCGGTAAATTAATTTTCTTCCCTCGTGGTGTGTGTTAAATTTGTTTATTTTGTTACTATTTAGTTATGCCCAAGCGCGGTGACAAGCGGAAGGCCGATTTGCAGCGAGAAGTGGACGATTTGCGTGAGTTTTTAATATTTTCTTGCTTTTTATGAGTTTTTCTACCTTTTTTTTTCATTGTAGTGACTCCTACCCCTACGGAAACGATCCTTCCCCCTCCTCCTGTCCACACTTCCTCTCCGATCGTTGTGTGTTCCGATGACGATTCCGATTTTATTATCACGTCCCCGGCACAACGATTACGCTGTTCCCGCTTGGTGTCGGACTCGGACGGCGAGGACGCTCCCCCTATCATTCCACCCCGCGCCACCTCCACTCCCATGCATTACTTTAATAAATCCGCGGAAGTGGCCGCATTTTTTGATTGTGACCTCTCGCTGCCGACGAATACGAGTTTGGCTCCACCCCCGGCACCCCTAGGTAAGTTTAGTGCACATTTTTAATGATTTTTTAACTTTTTTGTGTTTTTTCTATTTATCCAGCTCCAGCTGAGACGTGCGACCCGTTCAACGATTCGTTGGATTTCGACGCGGTTGCCGCGCACGTCGATGCTATGGGTACGTTTTTTCATCCTTTTCTTTGATTTATCCTTTTTCATGTTCTTTTTTTTCACAGAAGCTCGTGACAACTCCTCCCCGACGTTGTCGCAATTTGCGGACCTTCCTACCATTTGCGGACCGTGTGATTCTCGCCGTTCTGCGCCGCTCAAAGCTTCGCGCACTGCCCCTCCTGGTATGTTTTTCTGGTTTTTCTTCTTTTCATACTTTTTTACGTTTTTTTCTTGTTTCAGCCGTCGCTTCCACTTCCGGTGCTAAATCCCGATTTGGCACCATGACATCCGTCGAGGTGGACGCTCTGGCGGTGCGGTCTATCCCCGCAAACACCCGCCACGGTCACGCGAGCCGCCTCAAGGACTTCGAGGCTTTTATGCGTGAGCGGGGATTCCGCATCGACGGCTCTTCGACGAAGGAGAGTTTGGCGGTAATCCTGCGGGATTACGCGGTCAACATGCGCCTATATTTTTGCGCCTATATTTTTTTTTTCAGAATTTAAACTTTCTTGTAATCCGTTTACCGACGTGGAGTTCAAGGACGCAATCCTAGCACGGGACAACAAACGGCGGGAGCTGCAGCGCGACCCCTCCAAGCGCTCCCAGGGTTCGGCCCCCCTCACGATTGCCGAGATTGAGCTCCTCTACGGACTGTATCCTGACACATCCGACGGGCTCAATCGTCGGTTTTTCCTGATTGCGGGGTATGAGCTTGCTTGGAGGGGCAACGAGGGGTGCGCGGCGAAATTCAGCTACTTCAAGTTCGAGTTGGATAATTTCGGCCGCGAGACTGGGCGGATTATTTACAATCCCATCACCCATAAATCCGCCCAGGGTGGTGCCGCCCCCCTCGCTTCCGACAAGTGGCTGCACCTACGCCGCTTCCTCGCCGTCGCAGGATGCCGACTCCGCCCCGTTCACCACCGAGGGTTGCCTCGCCGGCCGCTCCCGCCGCCGTGCCACCTCCGACCACCACAGCTGCCGCCACCACGCCCGCAACCACGGATACCACCCTACAGTTTGGCACCCTGCCAACTGTAGCGGGTGGTTTGCACTTCCACATTTGCCAGATCACTATCCACAATTTACACAATCAACCCGCCCCTCCTTCGTCCTCCGCCTCCCCGCCCCCATGAATTCCTAGTTTTTTTTTTTATATATATTTATTTTTTGTTATATTTATTTATTTAAATTCAAAAAATATAAGAATAATACAATACGTAGAAAATCAAAATTCAAAAAATTTAAAAAGGAGACAATTAACACATAACAGGTCTGGATTAAGAAAATTTGAAAAAATGAAAATTTCGTAATACGAAGTACAATATAACGTTATTTCATGGTTATTGCCATTCTTCAGTTGCACGCATCGATTACGATTACATTGTAAAATAAGAAGAAATACCTCCGACCTCATACCTCATGTAACAAGTTCAGTTTTGATAATCTTTGGAGGTTATGGTAAGTCAATTTTGTACAATTTAGTCGATAATTTTGTTTAGTTTGAAAAATTTTTTCTTCTTATTTTACAATGTAATCGTAATCGATGCGTGCAACTGAAGAATGGCAATAACCATGAAATAACGTTATATTGTACTTCGTATTACGAAATTTTCATTTTTTCAAATTTTCTTAATCCAGACCTGTTATGTGTTAATTGTCTCCTTTTTAAATTTTTTGAATTTTGATTTTCTACGTATTGTATTATTCTTATATTTTTTGAATTTAACCATAAATACATACTAAAAACCACAAATTTACTTAAAATTTTTTATTTTGAGTTCTTTTTCTATTTATTTATTTATTTTTTGTTATTTTTTGAATATATATTGTTACCCCTATTTTGCCTTTAATTTCTACTATTTATATTTTTCTGGCCATTTTCTAACACTAACGCATGTTGCTCGGAGCGCATCTCGGCGAAAACTTGCTCGGAGCACCTGTAACGCAACTTGCTCGGAGCAAAAAAAAATTTTTGGTAAAAAAAACGAATTACTAATTAAAGCAATTCGTTAAATTAAATTTAAAAAAATAAAAATAGGAAAGACAAACTTAAACTTAAAATTTCATTATTTTTTTCAGGAATAATCTTACTTATCGCCAAATCTCGCCTGGCGTCGAGATGTTCTTTACAAATTAAATTTTTTTTTTACATGTTAGATAAATTAATAGTTAAAAAAACTGTTTTTTAGGAAAACAATATCATATTATGTTAATAACCATAACCATATTAAATAATTACAAAAAGTTGGCAATTTTTAATTAATTCAGTTGGCAAATTGAGGATTGCTTCCCCCTCAAGAAAGTTGGTTTCAAATTACGGTGTTTCTGAGGAATTTCCAAACAATTACAAGTGCCTATTGTGAAAAAAAATTCCAATGATTTTCAAGTGTACACAAAATTTTCGAGATTTTACAATTATTTTTACAATTTTACTGTATTTTAAAAAATATTTATTTTAAAAATCAACTAAACATATCTTTAAGCGCTTAAGAGAACCTGGCCAGTCAATGTCAGCTATTTCAGAGCTGGTTACTGTTGCATCAGAGTTAAAGAGTTGGTTTATTAATTGAATTTCGGCGTTTTCATCTTCATTTTCAACCAGCACTTCGATAGAGTCAAGAAGCTCCTTCTCTTTCGAGTCAAAGTTCAGGATTAGTGGTGATGTATTTTCAGAGGACTGCCAATTGCAATGTTTGTAAATAGTTTTGCACATAAGTCCTGCTTTTTGGCACCCGCATACTTTCGTGCAGCTTTTCTTCCAAGCACATAAGATGGTCTGAAGAATCGGATATGGAAAAACTCTTAACTCGTAATGAATCCGTACTTACTTACAATTTCAATTTAATTCGTGATTTACATTAAATGAACGTCACCCTGCGGAAAAATATTAAGTTAATCTAACACGTACAGATGGTATAGAAAGTTTTGTTTATAAACCAAACGTTTGCATTATTTTGGTGTTTTATTTCGTGAATTATCATTTCATCGCGGTTTTACGATAAAATAAGTCAGAATCAAACTCAAAACAACATCAAGTGTACGTAATAGTCGCCATGTTGTTGACATTTGGTAGCGTCACGAGCGCCACCAACGGTAAGATAAATCACGAATACCATATAAATTTTTCATTACATTTACCTACACTTTCTAAGGTTATCGTCAGGGCCGTATCTGAGGGGGGGTTTTGGGGGTTCAACCCCCCCCCCCCCCCGAAATAAAACTCGAGATAAAATCCTAGAATATAAAATATAATAAAAGACTTTTAAACAACTTTTTTGACAAAACAAAGAACTTTTAAACAATAAAATATTTAAAAAATTATTTTAGTATCGCGATTTTCTAACTTTGCATTAGAGCGCTTGACCTTGAAAATTTCAAAAATTTTCGCCTGCAGCGCTTAATCCTGGAAGTAAACACATTATTTATTTATCGTTGAAGCCCCCCCCCCCCCCGAACAAAAGTCCGAGATACGGCCCTAGTTGTCATAATTTGTATTTTGTATTGGGAAAACTAATGGAGTCCAGATTCGCAGAGTAGAGGGTGACACTAGTAGAGGGTGAATGACCTAAAACATGAAAAGCTTTATCTCGTGATCTATTTGACGTAGCAAACCCATCTGCCGGCCGAATTATACCCTAATAGCACGCTTCGTCCTCAATACGTACAAATTTCGTTCATTTTATGTACATTCGTCCATGTACAAAACTCGGACGAATATATAACGTATTTTAAAGTATGTACCTGTACGTAAAAGTAAGTACGTACATATTTCATTCGTTTATCGTCCATCTTATGTACATCCGTTTACGTACCTCGCGTGGACGTACGTATGCTGTACTTTAAAGCACGTACGTCGTATGTACACTTATGAACCTGAAGTTGCCGTACATATCTTGTACTTTCAAGTACGTACCACGTATGTACGAATATCTACCTCAGATGGACATTGAATTCTCCCAGATAACACAGTAACATATTTTGGACATATCTACGACGAATATTTTTATCCAAATGGACGTACCACGTACGTACCGGTATGCAAGTCGTACGTACTGGTTACGTAATTATTCATACAAATGTGTACGTACTTTGTGCAAATATTGCACATGGCTAGTACGAACCAGGATGTACCACTTTAGTACAAGATTCGTGCATTATTTGCACGAGGTAGAACCTAAAAATTTGTTCATCTTCTTTCGTAAGAGGTACATACAAATTTGTACAAATAATGGAGGTACTGAATTCATCCATCCTTGTACATAATGTACGTCTCAATCAACATTTTGATGCAGAAAAAAAAGCAAATTGCCAGCTAATTGATTTGTTTTAAATTTTATAACAACATTTTTAAATATAATATGTGAATTTAAATTTTTTACACATCAAATTCCAGATAGTAGTTTTTATTTATCAAATAATTAATTCAATTTTGTGAATTAATTTTTTTTTGTGCGAATGTACGTTTCTCTAGCAAACATTGTATGTACCCCGTGCAAACAGAGTACGTATCTAGGACAAATGTTATCTGACAAAAAGACGTACCATTTACGTACCGGTATATATGTATAGTTCATTGCACGTACCCAGCACCCCAAGTAAAAAACATTTGGAACATAAAAAGGGGGAAATTTTTTAAATAATAAGAGGAAGATGAGAGCGTTACATAGTGTAAATTGGTTTGTTTTAAATACGCTCATTGGCGAATTTAAGGGGGGGTGATAACAACCCCCCCCCCCCCTAGAGCTAAATAAATATCAATTTCTACATCGAAACAATTTTAATTAATTAAAAAACAAAATATAAATTTATTTTTGAATTACTACTCCTTTTTATTTTTCATATTTAATAAATTTTTATTTTGTGACTCTCCCCCTTATGGTAATTGTCTGGATCCGCTACTGAATAAGTGACGAAAATTCAAAATGAAAAAAATGTAAGAAAATTACTATCACACAGATTGATATATTGCTGGTAATTAGGTAGAACAATTTTATAGTTCAGATATGATCAGGTAAAGAGAGACTAAAATAAACCGAAAATTTGCCACGTGTTTCAGTCATAATTGTTTATAATCGATTACAAAATTTCATACACACGAGACTAAAAAGTAGAAATTTCTTTTTTTAATCGACTGACACGTGGTTTAAGTAGTGTAACTTAACCATATGTATCAATATTTTAGAAAACCCAAAAAACACACCAGAACTAAAATGTTGTTAATTCATCATAAATTGTGATACATATGTGATTACATGTGATAACTTTAAAACATTTTAATTCTAAAACGTGTGTGAATGTTTTGGGTTTTTAAAATATATAAAAGAAAATTTTTATTTAATCAACGAAAAACATGAAGCGCATGCAATAGATAATAGTAAAAGTCTCCCACGATTTTCGTTTAAAATCTTAAAGTATTTTTATAGCTATTAAAAATTTAGGTTATAAATATGTATGGGGCTAGTAATTATTAGTAATGAAAAACGTGATTTTATATTAAAAATTATTTTTTATTTAAATAATTTTATTTATCAGTTATCATTATGTGTGCGCCCAGGTTGTTCACTGCATTCTCATAATTTTAATGTGTATCAGAGATGGCGAAGCAGATAACGAGGAAGCTTCGCAACACGAGGGTAAGTGGTTCGAATCCCAGTCCAGAAGGTAAGTAAAAAAAAATTAATTTACTAAATTGAATTTAATATTACAGATTATTACAAATAAAACCTGAACCACCATCAGAAGCATTTTCGAGTACAGAAAATTAATTATCAAAATCGAATTTAATATTAAGAAATTATTCTAAATAAAAACTACCATCAGAAATTTGATGTATGAAAAATTTAAATGCACGTATCGTTATAAAATATATTATTTTTAATTGTTTAAAAATATTGTTTTATTTTTAAAATTTATTTTAAAAACCTACATTATGTACAAGGTTGTCCGAATCAGATACCTCCATAATTCGTACAAATTTGTACGTACCTCCTACGAATGTACGAATCTCGTGCTAACGTGGTACGTCCTCGTCCGTACTAGGTACGTGCAATATTTGCACAAAGTACGTAAACATGTGCACTAATAATGGAGGTACCTTATTCGTACAACACTGTGCATGATGTACGTACTGGGTACGTAAACAGTACGTGCAACTTGCATACTGGTACGTACGTGGTACGTCGGTTTGGATCAAAATATTCGTCCTAGATATGTCCAAAATACGTTATTGTGCTATCTGGGTAGGAGTCGTCATTTAGAAGATGCGGGATAAAATGTGATTAAAATTCCCAAATTTCCCAATTTTGAGAAATATTTCGGATTTTTGAAGAGCTGTAACTTGGAAACTACTGGAGCTAGAAAACTCTTTTTAGTCTCAAATGGTAGAAAATTTAATGTGCTTTATAAAGGAATGGCATAAATTTTCTGTCAGATGCTTACTTTGACCGTTATTTGGCAAAAACTGAATATAGTAAAAAAATTTTGTTGTTTTTTTTTTAAATGGCGGCGCCCGCGGTAAAACTTTTTGTTGGATTTTCAGGGCATCAACCCGTACAACATATAAAAAAATTAGCTCTACCGAAATTAATGTACCTATTCGGATTTTTTTACTCTAATTATTTCAATAATAATTAATAAAGCATTTATTACTCATACAGGTTATTCATTTGAAGACTTCTAGATCAAACACCAAATAAAAAAGTGTTAATATAAAAAACAAAAAAAACTTTTAGTGTTTTTGTTAATTAAAATTTGCATTGCAAGTTTACTTTGATCTAATGGTACTTTTCACCATCTCATTCGGCAATACTCTTTGGTTTCGTTAATTAGCAATGAACTAAGTAAATAACGATAAAACATTTAATTTTAATAATTTATAGAATACAAATAAATTAATATAAATTACGCACACTATGGTGGTGAAAACTTTAGATCAACTAGTGTGAAACGAACAACTTTAATTCGTATGGTCTCAACACGACTACCGATTGTTCAAGGATGGTAAAATTGTTCGAAGCGTAAATCTACTATTAGTAATCGTTAACCAAGTCACTTTAACCAATATTTAAAAACGCATAATGAGGCTTTAAATGTCATCTACCATTAAAGCCGATTGTTAAAATTATTTAGATCGATACTCCCCGACTACCACAATAGGTTCAAATTGATTTCGCCACGAAATGAAAAGTTGTTAGTCCGAATGAGTTTTTATATGAGCTTCCAAGTTCGATTTATAAGTGTATTTATTATCACAAATTCCGCACACAAAAGGTTTCTCGCCGGTATGAGTTCTTAAATGAACCGTTAAATATCCTTTCCTTCGACATTTATAATCACAAATTTGACACGCGAACGGTTTTTCACCCGTGTGAGTTTTTAAATGTCGTTTCAAACTTCCCCTTTCTGAACCTTTGTAATTACACATTGCACATGAAAATGGTTTTTCGCCAGTATGAATTCTTAAATGGCGTCTCAAACTGACCATTTGGGAACTTTTATAGTCGCAAAAATTACAAGCAAACGGTTTCTCGCCTGTATGAGTTCTCATGTGTTGCGCTAAATTTTTCTTTGCCGAACATCTATAATCGCAGCTTTTACATCCGTAAGGTCTTTCTCCGGTGTGAGTTCTTAGATGATCTTTAAGCGTGCCACTTCCTGAACATTTATAATCACAAATTTCACACACAAAGGGTTTCTCTCCAGTATGGTTTCTTAAATGAAGCATTAAATACCCTTTTTGTCTGCATTTAAAGTTGCACAGATCACATGCAAAGGGTTTATCGCCTGTATGGGTTTTTAAATGTCGTCTCAAATTGAACATCATGGAACTTTGATAATCACAAATTTTACATGTAAAGGGCTTCTCACCAGCACGAATTTCAAATAATTTTTTGTCTCGATGAATTATTCCATGATTTCTGAGTTCTGATTTGTTTGTAAATTTTACCCCACATATTCCGCATTTAAAATGTTGAAATAATTGTGTTTCAATTTCTTCGATTGGTTCGATTTTAAGAATTGACGTATCCTCTTCTTTAATATCTATAGAATGATGCAAATCTTTTATCCTTGTATCAAAGTAGTCATCATCTTCATCCGTGTGTTCTATTTTGATGTCAACCTTCGAAACACAGGGAATTTGCAAAATATTGCATTTATTATCCAAATTTTCTAAATCTGGAGAATTTATCGATTTGTCCATATTCACATCAAATATTAATTAACTAATTTGCGAAAAACTGAAATGTTTTGTTGATTTGGAATTCACTCCTGTCAGATTTGTGTAATATTTGGTAGGTACGGTAGGTTCCTATAACATTATTTTCGCCTGGCAGTGTCTCACACCACTACATAATGGTGCGGAGTCCGAATATGATTTATGAAAAAAAAAATAAATGCAGACTAATCACACCATCGAAAAAATTAATTATATCTGGTATCCCTCCCATAATAACAAAAAATAATATCTTTGAATCCACCTTAAATAACCTTAGATTGAAAACGGTTAAATTAAAAAAAAAAAATTTAATTTATTATATAGCTAACCAATCAGATTTAAACATGGTCGTCCGATGTTGTCAGTTCTTCATTTCATTACCACAATGTTATAAACTGACAAAGTTGGTTCACTTTTTTAAAGACCTTAAAGCTGATATATATATATATATATATTTTATTTATTCAATTTTAAACTATATACATTATACAATGTTAATAAATAATTACAAATATATCATCTATTATTAGGTTAGACCCTTTGTTAGAATTAATTATTTAAAGTAGTTATAAGTTTTACGTGAACAAATTATTTTAGTTTCAGGACAAAATTTTCAAAAACCTGATAAATTTACTTTTATAATTTAGTAAAATAAAATAAAAACGGAAAGGAATAGAATAGGAAGAGGGACAGGTTTTTAACAGAGGTCAAGTGATCTATAATTAAAAACAATGCATTACAATAAAAATCGCAGCACTTCACATCACCACACTTCGCGTCACAACACTTCATATCACAACTTTGACAACACTTCACATCACAGCATTGCACTTTAGTTCCAGGAAGGATCGACTACTCATAGAAATTAAAACGACGCACTAAGATTGATTTCAATAATTTGTCCTTTCTCGGTATAGTTACGTCAGCCAGGTCATAACTTCCAATGCCCCGAATCAACTCGTTTTCGTGATTTGAACAATTTTTCAGTAGTTTCTCAGTGGTAAATTTTATGAAGTCTCCAACAAAATCTATCGCGTTATCGTCGTGCATATGTGTAATTGTGGTATACATCGTATAATTGTTGATAATTTTAAGAAATTTGTTTTGTGCACGTTGTACTGCAATTAAATTACTTTTTGCGGCGGTTCCCCAGATACTACAACCGTAAGTCAGAATTGACCTAGCACAAGTACGGTACAATAGTAATTTGTATTCTTTCGGCAGGCTTACATCGTGCTTGATCAGTGGATATAATAGGTGAAGTACAAAGCTTGCTTTTTGAACTCGTTCGTTTATCGCTTTTTTCCATGTTAACCGTTGGTCTAGGATTAAACCAAGATATTTTATGTCTTTTTGCAATTCGACATTTACACCATTGATTGTTATATCTACTGATGAATTCCTTCTGCTATTTGTAAACATTGTGGCTTCGGTTTTGTTTACATTTAATTTTAGCTTCCAGTCGCAGAAAAATTTGTGGATTGATGCAAGATGCTCATTTATGTTTTCTACAGCGATTTCCTTAATTAAACTTGATGAATAAATTACTGTGTCATCAGCATATAGCGCAAGATTAGTGTCCGGGTGCTTAGGAATATCGTTCATGTAGATAGTAAATAATGTAGGCGCCAAAATCTAACCCTGCGGAACACCTGCAGGAATGTATTTCAACGAAGATGTGGCTTCCATTAAAGAAACATAGAAGCTACGACCATGCAAATAGTTTTGAACAATTTTTATTAATACGGTTGGAAAATTCATTTGTGACATCTTATAAAGTAGACCTTATTTATGCCACACCGTATCGAATGCTTTTTCCAGATCTAGCAATACCATTCCTGTGTGATGGTTATTGGTGGACTCCAAGACCACGTCTTCAACTACCCTAGCAAGCTGATGAATGG
Organism: Cantharis flavilabris; assembly: GCA_949152465.1. Taxonomy (NCBI): domain Eukaryota; kingdom Metazoa; phylum Arthropoda; class Insecta; order Coleoptera; family Cantharidae; genus Cantharis; species Cantharis flavilabris. The sequence goes on along the minus strand of OX424437.1, from coordinate 26,957,419 downwards.
TGCCGTGACCCTTTTGAAAACCAAATTGTTCATTTATAATCAGACGATTACTCGTTATGTGGTCCACGATTTCCTCTTGAATGATTTTCTCAAGAACTTTATTCATAGATGAAAGCAAGCTTATCGGACGATAATTCGTAGCTTCATTCTTATCTTTATTAGGTTTAGGAATTGGCAGAATTTTAGCTATTTTCCATGCTTGGAAAATAACAAAGCTCTATACATGCTCGAAAAATATAATAAAGCTGTACTATTCCTTTTTTCGGAAGATGTTTGAGGTGCTTGTTGCTGATTTTATCATCTCCAGGAGCCTTCTTAGTTTTTAGCCTACGAATAATCCTTTTAATTCGATTTGGAGTAATAACAATGGTATATGGTATTTCGTTCAAATTTTCTGGCATGATGTTATTATCCACTAATTCTTCCATTGGAGAAGGTAAGTTTATAGTAGTTTGGTACACTTCTTCAAAGATGTTGGCAAATGTTTCTGCCTTTTCTTGATTAGAATAGTGCTTGACGTTTTTATAACTAATGGTTGGTGTAGGTTCATTTTTCCTTCTCAACGCACTGTACACTTTCCATAAAGAATTGTCCTTTGTAGTTAAGCCTCTGGTTTTATTTAGCCATTCTTGACGTTGAATAGTTTTTATTCTTGCTTGTATATCATCGCTAAGTTGATTTTTTTCTATTCGGTATTCAACTTGACCTGTTTCTAGCCACCTTCGTCTCGCTTTATTACGTCTTCTTTTGAGGTCGTCAATTTCTACATCTGCTACAAAGTTTGTTTTAATAATTTTAGATTTAGTAGCTATGTATATTATGGGAATCTGTAAGTGCTTTGGTGAACTTAGCAATTTCATCGTCAATATTTTGAATATTATTGATGTTGGGTGAAATTCGAATTCTGTTGTTGCATTCGCTTCTGAATTTGCACCAATTGGTTAGTGGAATAATAATCTTTGATGGAATCTGAGAGGTGATCAGTTTTAACATGACAGGCCAGTGGTTGGAGTTTAAATCATTGATGGCTTCTGGTTCTGAATAATTTGCTATGCCTTTTACCAAGAACAAATCTATAGTGGAGGCCTGTAAACCGGGCGGGCTGAAAGGGTGGATACAAAAGCAAGTAGTTGTTTGCATCGCAGTGAGCCTTTAGTACGTTTCCATTTCTATTAGGATAACGACAGTTCCACTGAGTATGCTTGGAATTTAAGTCGCCGCCAATGATTAATTTCTTATATTTGTTCATGATACTGTCGAGCTCAACCGTGGTCAATTTCGTCAACGGTGGAACGTACAGAGCACCCACGTAAAATGGTGTACTTAAGTTAATTTTTACAACCAACAATTCTGCCGTCGTGTTTACTTGCTCAGTTGGTTCGTGAGGTAAACCTTTTCTTATTAGAACCGCTACTCCACCACCCCGGTCGCTTAGTCTATCCTTTCTGTAGATGTGGTAGTTTAGCGATTTTATGTTATCTTCTGGTTTTAACCACGTCTCTGTTACCAGAGCGATATGTACATTATGTTCATTTAAAAATAATTCAAAATCTTGAAATTTTCTTGAAACGCTGGTGGCATTCCAAGTAATTACTTTTAATTCTTCATTATTTAAATTAACCATCGAATTCACTAATACATTTCATAAACGCGGACATTCTAACGGCCCCGTCCTTAGTACTGTCCATGACTCGATTTAATTCGCGCACAGCATTTAACATTTTGCCAATGTTACATTTGGCTTCCAATTGTCGGAATTCACTAAAAAGTGAATTCATGTTTTCGAAACCAGCTTGCTCATTGTTTCTAGAAGTGCTGGCATAACTTGTTGTTGATGATTGATAATCGGATATTTCGGTAGAACATTTTGTTGATGAACTCGCGAACTAGCTAATGCAGCGTATTGCTGATTTTGTGTAACCGGTTGAGATGTACAAAAAGGTTGTTGGCGACTTGGCCTGAGCGACGGAAACTCTTCTGAGCGCAATTGATATCCGCGCGCTTTTAAATTTTTTGGTGTAGATTTCATCTGCTTGATGGTTTTGATGTAAACCTGACATTCCTTCGAACTTGCAAGATGGGGCCCTTGACAGTTCACGCATTTTGGAGTAGTAATCTCCGTAATTGGACATTCTTTTGATAAATGATTCCCAGCACATTGTCGACAAGCAGCGCGGACATTGCAGTTATTAGCTGCATGCCCATACTGTTGACATCTATAACATTGCGTAAGCCCCTTTCTAGGTCTGTACTTTTCCCAATAAACTCTAGTATTGGCCACGTAACGTATAGCCTGTATTTCTCCAAAGGTTGTTTCGTTCTCGAATGCAATTTTGTATTTTGGGTACATATTATTTTCATTATTTAAGAGTTTGCAACTCAGAGTGCTTTATGATTTTGCAGTTTTAAGCCTGCAAGAACGTCTTTTTCGCTTATGCGATGTAAGCCTTTTAGTACAGCCATGGTTTTTTTTTCACTATCAAGGCTGTACGTGTAGAATTGTCGATTATTCTTTTTAAGTTCTACTTGAACTTTCTGAAAATCTTCGATGTCTTCGGTAACAATCTTTACTTTGTTACCTAAATATTTTAAGTGAAAATTCTTTTTCACAACGGCTTTAATATCATTGGTAAAAGTCACATGATTTTCTGGTAAATTTGGTACCACAATTGGTTTAGGTTTAACACTTTTTGTATTTGTGTTAATAATTGGGTTTTGTGTTACCTCGCTGGTCTCCATTGTTTCCTCATTTTCCAAAACGCTAAATTGATTTGTGATGTCAACGTTATAATTTTCTTCTAAATCATTCTTAGATTTTTCTGAATCGATCTGTTTGCTTGAGGTTGCAGTAGAGTTAGCGGAAGCGATAACTCGTTTAGATTTCTTTATTTTTGCCATGTTTTCATCGTTTGCGAAATTGCTTTCGCAAGTTTTAAGAAAATTGTTTATTACATGCGAAAGTTCTTCGCGATTTTTAGTGTTTAATTTTGTTTTGGCCTTAATTGTTCCAAATAATTTAAAACACACTTAATTTTAAAATTAAAAATGTTGCACAACAATTTTAAATAACCATCAACACGTCACCGGATGCACTGTAACACACGCTTGTAAAACACGTCTGTATCATAGCACTGCTCGACACCGACCTTAAAGCTAAATTGGCTTGAGTGGTAATCTTGACGGCGAAAAGCCATTTACGAGGCATTTAAAATCTCCTTTACTGAGAATGGAAAGCTATTGTGAAAAGTATTATTGAAGTTTCAAATTTACCTGTTCACTATTATTTAATTTTTTTACCATTTGAAAATTTGATCAAAAGAAAATTTTTTTTTTAATTAAAATTTGACTTTTGGCCCTCGAAACATTTATCCAAAAGTAGAAGAAAGTAACACAAATAAATAATAATAGTACTAATTTATATTATCTCACATATAACAGATAATGTGCAATTTAATAATAATAATGTGTATAACTTGCAAGTTATATATTTAGTTATATTATTTATTATTACATTTTCATATCTTGGTCAATGATATTTAATATATTTTGCGTTCGATTCCACAAATTTTCCGCATTTTTTGCACTATACGCAGTTTTGGACATATACGCCTTTTTACAATCAACAAAGTATTTGCCAGTTTCATTAACAACTTCATCAGAAGATGCCAAATAAAGTAGAGTTTGGGAACCTTCCGCACAAGTTTTACAAAAATATTTTTTAAATATGTATGCAGGAAGACTTAGGAATCCGGGAGTGGCATTCCAAATATCGGAAGTGATTAAACCCGGATGAACACAGTTTACAGTTATATTGCTGTCTTTAAGACGTCTTGCCAATTCCCTTGTGAAACAAATGTTGGCCAATTTTGAGTTAAAGTAATTGCACTGTGGAAAATATGTACTATTATTGTTTAAACTATTCGCATCTATTGAACCTAAGAAGTGCATAATAGAAGAGACAACTACGATTCGACTGGGTGCAGACTGTTTCAATAGATCTAAAACAGAAATTTATTACAATAAATTAATTTCTGTTAACTTGAAAACTTACCAATAAGAAGATTAGTTAGCAGAAATGGGCCGATGTGATTCGTTGCCATTGTCATTTCGATTCCATCGACACTTTTAACATTTTTTGCTAAACAAATTCCTGCGTTATGAATTAATACATGCAATTTAGATTCAGTCGAATTAATATCATCAGCAAAACTGCGAATTGATTTAACGGATGACAAATCAATATTTTTCAGTAAAACATTTTGATTTTTTGTTTCTTCTATTATTTCATCTATAAAGAAATATAAAAATTTACAAATTTTGGATTTTGGCTTTGATCTGTTACTTTTTTGACTCGTACTTGGGGGATCGTTTTGGTATGAAATAAAAATAATTCAGATAAATTTTCAGCTTCTTATCTTAAAGGGTTTTCGTGTTTTTCAAAAATACCGATTTTTTCGATTTTATTTATTTTTAATAGTAAAATTCAAAATTAATGAATGGTGATTTTTTTCTAATTAATAAATAAATAAAAGCAGTTTATCAAGATTTCGCAAAAAAACGTAATCTTTTTTTTTATGTTGAATTCCTGATGTTTTATACCACATTTGGTTGATATCCCTTCAGTACTTCACGAGCTATTCACTCTTGAAGTTTTAACTTTGACAGGTTGTAATTTTTGACAGATGATAGATAGAAAGTTAATTTCACCTAATCTGGACAAAGCTTTTCAAATTGTTTAAAATAACCTATCACAAGACAAAATCGTTTTTAAAAATCTTGTGTTATTTTCTTGTAGTGGCACTCCTGATTGACAGATCGCGACTAAAACCATATTTTCATCATTCTACCGTAAACTCTACTACAGGAATAAAGCGAGAGACAAAATTTTACGATCGACAGACAGACCGACACAGAAATGTTTTTTTATTTTTTGCAAATCATTACGTTGCTAAACACGGTGATCTAGAAAATGTAAAAAGAAATTCAAATTTTTTTTGATTACCTCACCTCCAAAATTTTTCTTTTATGACAGGAGGTAAAAATTATATTAGCTACAGTAATACGTACAACCTTTTGTTTTTGAGGAACATAAATAAATACATAAATAAATAACAGAGTTAACTCGTCTCTATTTAATTTTGTTTAAAAACTGAATAATAAAAATTTTACGAGTATTATAATAAAAATATTAAATTAATGTTTTTTAAAAAAGTAATTATTGCTTACTTTGAGCTTTTCTTCCAGTTTCCATATTTCTGCAAGCCAAAATCACCCGTGCACCTTTTTGTGTTAGCGCCTTAGCAGTTTCTTTTCCAATTCCACAATTTCCTCCGGTTACTATTACAGTTTTTCCGTTCATTATTATCTGAAAATCAAATAATAGTAAAAAGTAATGTTGGTAGGTACTTTAAAAAAAATAAACACCGTTTTATAAAAAATTTGATTTTTAATAACTGATGCCGTACAGGTTGGTTATGTACGGAGGATTACTAACGAGTAAATCAAAGTGAGCTGTTCATCAAATTTATACCTATAGTCCATCCCAGATACTAAAAATGTAGGTGGCAGGTCAAATGCAAAACCACATTCAGATAGGGAAACGTCATTTTAAAAATTCAAATTGAATGCGCTATATGTGTTGCCTAACTAACTAAGAATGTTTAAAAGTTACGGCATAATTTTACGAAACTTATTTTCACAAATTTACTTCAATTTTAATGAAATAAATAAAGAAATACTGCATAGAAACTATTTAATATAATACATAAAATTAAATGTTATCTGTCACCAACACGCAAATTTCGCTAGTGTGAAGCCGCCTAATTTCTAACCAATGATAACATTTCGAGGTCATCTTTCTAGTACAAATTCTTACTATTTTCTTAAATGAAATGGACTATAGGTATATACTAAACTACAAAATTTACTCTGGCGTGCACTACCTAAATTTTAATTTTATTTAAAGCCTTAATTTTGTTTATTCATCATTTGCTGTTCTATTTCGTTTGCTAAATATTTTAATTTTAAGAAATACTTACAAGATTTAAAAATTAAATTTTTAAGATTTACGAACATTGGAATGTTAATCTTGAATTTATAAGTTTATTTTATTATATTGTTATGAAATGTTATCTTAATAGTAATGCAAAATTACAGTATAACAACTTTAACTTTTCATAAATTCCAATGCCATCCAAACTTTGAAATCGACGACTTTATTAAAAATTGAAAACTTGCGAGGGCCCACTATAATGAGTATATCGGCAATAAATTGAGATTACAGTTTTTTTGTGATTCTAGGAGCCAAAAAAATTATGTATTTTGTATGTATGTATTTATGTATGCATAATGTGAATTTTTGCAAATTAGTTATTTATATATACAGGGTGCTGAATGACTTAGCCGAACATAGGAAATTAACATGTAAAAACTTATTTATGCAAATTCCTGCTTCCCTAATTATTTTAGAGAAAAAATGCAAGACACAAAAATAATGCAGCAATATAAACTACGAATGATAAGAGCATTATATTTCATCTAACTTTTACTTATAATCTAATGATACCATTTGTAGTTTATATTTCTGCATTAGTTTTATGTCTTTCATTTTTTATCTAAAATAATTAGGGAAGCAGGAATTTGCATAAATAAGTTTTTACATGTTTATTTCCTATGTTCCGCTAACTCATTCAGCACCCGGTACATTAAAATGGTTTACCTTCATCTATGCTAAAATCCTAATACTTACTTTTGATAACTTTAAATTTTGTGACACTTGACTGCTGTGGAACGCTACTAGTTGAGTGCCTCTGCCGGCGCTAGTGGTTACTGCATAAAAATGGCACCTTATTGTGTCGTATTTCGCGTAGTTAAGAAAAACAACAAGATTCCAAAAAGGCAACATTTACAATTTATGCACATTTAATGAAAATCAAATTTTGTGTTCGTGTAGAGTGACTGGTTGAGTGTATTCGATAATCCCCAAATACAACAAGTAAAAAATACTTCAAATTACAACTAAATACTAACGCAATGTGCTTTTAGGTTATATGAATCTTCGAGGGAACCAAGTTACAAAATACAAAAATGTTTCTACCTTATCTGTGCGAACTTCATATGCCAATTCCTACGTGCACAAAATTTCCATTAAATTTATTTCCTTTACCGTGGGATAATCGTTTCATACGGAAGAAACTACTTGCACTTCACTTTTGAAAACCAAAACAGCAAAAACCTGGTAACTTATCTTGTAATTATAATCAGCTTGATTAATCTTCCATTTAATTTATTTCAATAATGTGATGTTCAAAAATTTTCATCCGTAACCTCAATTTTGACTTTCCGAAAAGTTCACGTAACCTATAAACTCGAATTGTATTGCAACGAACGATGCGTGCGGTAACGCGTTCAAATTTACACTAACTAGCATCTTTTTCCGGCCGTCCTTTTATAAATTTTCTCTTTTTTACCTACTTGATTCTTAAAAATCGCTTCTTTTTTAAAATTTTCAAATCCATGATATTGTATCTTTGATTTTCTTTTAAATAGTTCTTTATTTAAAAAGGAAATACAATTTTAATGTTGATAACATAAAACAAAAACTCAATTCATTATATGACATAAAAGTGTACTTGATAATAAAACGCATTATTCAAACATAACATTTCTTCCCTCCTTGGGGGTATTGATGACTGTGTACTTTAACTTGGACAGAAACGTTGTGGTGGTCGTCGTCGTCGCTCTGAGCGGCGGAGTATTTGTGGGACATCGATTGGTGGCGGGGCTACTTCTTGTGTTGTCTCTATCCGTTGTTGTTGAGCTGGAAGCTCTGATGTTCGCATCTGTTGCTGTTCAACTGGAGGCTGCTCTGGTGTTTGCATCTGTTGTTGTTCAACTGTAGGCTGTGTGATGTTGCTTCCAAATACATGGGTTCGTCGATATGGTTCGATAATGTCTTCATTTAGGGCTGTGCTTTCCTGTCATTGTCGTATTTGATCTATATGTCGTTTATAGCTTTTCCCATTGTAGTCAATTTCGTAATGTAAGTCTCCCACCCTTGTCTTGATTATACCTGGGACCCATTTGTCCATGTTTGGGTTGCCTGACATGAAGTAGATGAATTGGGTTGGTTGAAGCGTACGGAAAGATGTGTCATGTTCAGCTTGTTGTTTTTCAGTTATACGTGTGTGGATATCTTCTGGCCTGACCAGATCCAGGCGTGTCCGTAGGTTACGTCCGAGAAACAACATTGCTGGTGGTTGTCCAGTTGGGTATCCGGACAATTGTTCGCCGGACGATTGTTCGCCGGACAATTATTCGCCGGACAATTCTTCGAATAGGTCAATTATTCGCCGTATAATTGTTCGCATAGGACAATTGTTCGCCGGATAATTATTCGCTTAATTGTTCGCATAGGACAATTGTTCGCCGGAAAATTATTCGCCTGATTTTTCGTTTATAGATAATTTACCTTATGAAATGTACCATATACCAAGAACTGTTTGAAAAACATACTACAATAGACACAATTTAAAACTTTGCTGAAGATTAAATTTTTATTTAAAAAATAATTATAATAATATAAAATAATAATAACAATAAATTTAACAAAAATAACAAAATAATAATAATAACAATAACAAAAAATAATAACACATCAAAAATTATAGTTGTGAGCTAAGCCACGTAGGTAATCAATCAAATCGATTGCGCCATACTGATTGACAATACGAGCAGTGCGTTCGGCGACATCAAGGTATTTCTTTTTTCTCAACGGAGGCTGTTGACCGGCAATGTATTGCTCAATCAGAGCTTCATTTCTACTTTGCTCCAGTTGGAGACTTTTTATGAATTTCCAAATCGTCGGATGATTTGCACCAATGAGTTCCACTGAAACTTAAATTTTGTAGGGGGGGGGGGGAGTTATTTTTATTGTTTTATTGTTAAATTTTCTTTTTGGCATTTTTTTACAGTTAAAGGTTTTCAAAATTTTCAATTTTATTGTTAAACGACACAGTTACCAACTTGAGCTAATTTCTAATAAAAAGCTAATAAAAAAAATATAGATTTATATATAGAATACTGAATTTGTATTTGACCGGGAACAGGAACATTCTCCTGATCTTCTCCTTACACACATCCTGTCAAATAAGTACGTCGCTATTTATAAACGTTCGGGAGATATGGTGTCACAAACATATATATAGACGAACAAATAGCGAACAATTGTCCGGCGAACAAAAGTCCTAGGCGAATAATTGTCCGGCGAACAATTGTTCGGCGAATAAAAGTCCTGTGCGAACAATTGTCCGGCGAATAATGGTCCGGCGAACAATTTGCGGCGAACAATTGTCCTAGAATCGTCCAGTTGTGGCATGTGGAGCTTTCCTGTATTGTCTGAGGAATTCATTTAAATTTTGCTGAATTGTACCTGGCGTCGTTGCCATCGCTTTTAGGGAGTTCTTCACCGACTGGACGTAACGTTCTGCTTGACCATTAGTTGCTGGGTGATATGGTGCGATAGTTTTGTGATGTTTTACTCCACTTGATTGTAAAAATGCCTTGAATTCGGACGAAGTAAACTGAGGACCATTGTCGGAAACAACTGTTATTGGAGTGCCATACGTTGCAAAGAGTTTATCAAGAATTGCAGTTGTCGATGCGGTTGTGGTTGAAAGAGTAGTTTTAACTTCAAGCCATTTACTGTATGCATCGACTACTATGAGTAACATTGTACCTGCGATCGGGCCCGCATAGTCGATATGTACTCGTTGCCAAGGTCCTTTCGGATATTCCCAATGGTGATCTTGATATTTAGGAGGAGCGTGTGCGTGTTTAGCACATTCGGAACATGACTTTGCTATATTTTCGATGTCGGTATCAATGCCTGGCCAAAATACAAATGAGCGTGCTATACCTTACATTTTCATAATACCCACATGAGCTGCGTGTAAATCCTTCAAGATTGCTTGTCTCAGAGATGGTGGTATTACAACTCGGTGTTCAAATAGTAAACAGTTTGCAGCAAGCATGTAGTTAGATTCCGGAGATTTATAATTAAAGCGAGATAGATTCTGACCTGATTCTAGTAATTGGATAATTTTACCTAAGAGGGGATCCTTTCGTGTTTCTTTGGCTATATTTTCGGAACGTACAGGCAATTGGTTTACTTGATGTAACATAAAATGATCAAATTCATCTAATTCTTCTCCCCTTACAACAAGGTTGTTGATTTTATTGATGCAATTTGTTAACGGTGCGCGGGAACAATAATCAGCATTTGCGTTATCTGTAGCAATTTGGTGATCAGCAGTGAACAATTTATAAAAATCAATTTCGTTTAAAAATTTTGAAATCCATTCCCTTCCTAGTAGTGTGTCAAAATTTTCTTCCACTACATATAAGTCGACACAGCGTGTTGTGGATCCCAATGTGGCGTTAACCGGTAGTCGACCAATGCATTTGACACGGTGGCCAGTATAACTTGAGAACTGTCGATTTGTGTGCTCTAGCTTGAAGGTTGATTTGATGGACATGAGGGTATTTTTGCTTATAATGCTGCATGGTGCTCCCGAGTCAAATTCCATTTGCAAATTATGGCCATCGATCGAAACGGTTACTAATAACTTATTGGGTGGATTTAAAGAGTTGATTACTTCTACTCGGTTGAAGTTTTGTAAACAATAGATCTCTTCTGCGGGTTCCACTTCCCATGTGTTCTGGTTAATTGTTCGCGTGTTCATCTTGGATCTGCACACTCTTGCAATATGCGACTTTTTTCCACAGTTATGGCATGTAGTGTTTTTAAATGGACATTTGTCACGTACATGTTGTCCTCCACATCCTTGACAGCCTCGCTGTGTTCCTGATTGACTTTGTTGCGATGAGCTGTAAGTTGCGTTTTGTGGTTGTTTCCAGTTTTGTGATGGCATTCGGTGCGATGCTTGATTTCTTATTTGTGGTGGCGTGTATCCTATTTGATTAGTTGCTTGTAATATCGGTTCATTGTTGAATTTGACTTCCTTTGTTATGAGTTGCGTCGCTTCGATTGTTTGTGCGATCTCGTATGCGGTTTTGAATGTTATCGATTTCTTGGTGATAATTTCGTCACAAATTTCACGAGATTTCAATCAATGAAGAAGTTGTTCGATCAACATTCTATCGAGGAAATCTCCATATTCGCAAAAGGCGGCACCTTGTTTGAAACGTAATGTAAATTTTGCGATAGTTTCATTTTTTTCTTGTGTGATTTGACGGAATTTTATGCTTTCGACGTATTTATTTCTGGTGCGATCAAAATGGTTTATAAGTGCCTTTCGCATTTCATCGTAGGGAATATCTTCGGGTTTTTTTGGACTTATTAGAAACTTTAGGGCATTGTTTAGTTCTGATCCCATATACACTCGTGCATAGTTACCATGTTGCTCATCGGGAATTTTACTGAGTTGCAGCGCCCAGTCAAAGCGGTTAAAGTAATCTTCGACTGTCGCCCCTTCTGTTAGCAGAAATTCGCCAATTAAGAACGATGGTGTCCTTGGTTGCACCACTGTTGCTCTCGGATTTGCACTAGTTATTGCTTTTGTGATGAATGTTTGTAAGGTATCAAACATATTGGTCATCGATCGTAAAAATTCACTTTGTTCTTCCATATTTGATATTCTTGTATTTTTCTTCTAATCCCACTTCTGACACCACTATTATGTCTTTGATTTTCTTTTAAATAGTTCTTTATTTAAAAAGGAAATACAATTTTAATGTTAATAACATAAAACAAAAACTCAATAGATTATATGACATAAAAGTGAACTTGATAATAAAATGCATTATTCAAACATAACACTCTACACTTTTCTTGCGACTGTAATGTGGCTCAAATTTCATAGCAAATTTCATCGAGCACAATATATCAAAATCATAGTCTAGATGCGATAGAGACCGTTTTGTATAGCGATCGATTAAATTTGTGCAATAGCCAACAGCTCCTTCATTATTGCCAAATTTTAAAATATGCTAGGGTTGATCAGGTTTTCTAGTGTTCAAGAAAACGGTGCGGCGGGAACTTTCTCTCAATCTAAGATGGCATAACCGATAATCACATTCACAAACTGAGACCCGTCTTTCATTAAGAATCTTCATACAGATTGTTACCTCTTTTTACAAATTGCTCTGGGAAATCGGATCTTCCGCTTAACCTCAGGTGGTGAATTCTACGACACTTATGATAAGCAAAACACTGGAGTAAATAAAAGCCATTTGTTGTTAAAAATGGGATATAATAAAAAATAAATAATAACTATTTCTACACTAAATTAGAGATTACAATATTTTAACTAATGAAAATAAAATTATATGTCTTAATCCTGAAATAAACTAACTAAAAATAATCTTGAAATAAATATTAGAATTTAAAAATTACTAGCTAGGGCGTATATGGTACATTTCTAATTTTTTATTATTTAGCGCACAATAATGTTTTTATTCAATTAGCTCACCCTTAATTGTTTATTACTATCCATAAGACGTGGTGCTGTTGATGATTTAAAGGTGATCTTCTAATGAATATCCAAAATGTGTCTAGGACCGCACTATTGCTAATTAATTGCACTAACGCGCACTTTACTATAGTTTTTATTGTTTATATCTATTATTAATCCTCCACTGCTTAACTACAACTTTTTTAAATATTGCTTACAGTAATTTTGAAACCTCTAAATAATTGTTTATTTATGATTTAGAATTTATTATTAATAATTTGATAAATTGCGTTGTCAAAGTCGCCAAAAAATGTATAAGTTCACTATATTTAATTGTTTTATAAATTGCACTTTAATACTCGAAATTAGACTAACTATCAAAAAACTCTCTACTATAACAATTGATCGCTTTACTATAAAAATTATCGACTCTCCAGTCGTAATTCTCAAAGAGAACCCTTCGGTCGTAATTCTCCTAGAGAACTGTTGAATTTTTCAAAATAAAAACTAACTATTGTTACGTTTAGCTGCAATGTGGCGATAAAGTAAATTTTTTGTGGGTCTGAAGGTTTTATTTATTGCGGCCAGCTGCAAGACAGCGTACCCTTTCCTGCAGGTTTGGACAGGCAAGACCCCCTGAACGCGATGGTTGAGTGGAAGGGAGCGCTCGAACCATGGCATTCTATTGCGAACTGTCGCGGTAAAAAGACATCTTTGAGTGAGATCCGTGTGGTTTCATGGCATAGGCCGTATGTTTTGTGCTAGAAGTTATCGCTGAGATTTTTGTTGTTTTCCTTTTTGCGGACTATAAACTTTAGAAGTGCACGTTGATAATTGTGGTCCATGTTTTGGTCAGCACCTGAGATTATCGTGCTGACTTCCGCTACCGCTTGCTACGCTCAAGCGTTGTCGTTTCGGGCCAATTATTGCACTGTTGACCATTACCGCTTGCTACCATCCAGCTATACCGTTCGGGTCATTCGAGTTAGTTCGACTTTGGCTTCACCCACATCAACGGTGACATCGGAACGCCGTTCCCGTCAGGATCGCAGCGACGTTCACGCATACCGGGTGATACCGTCACTCCAGCCATCTCCACCCACCGAAGCTAACCATCAGAAAACCACAAATGTGAGTACTAACTTTAATTATTATGTGAAGTGCTTCGAATATAAATTTGATAAAGACGTTTCGCCAATTGCCTTACAATTACTATCGATACTGTGCCAGTACGAAGGCCGGTACACTTTGTTTATAACTTCAGTACGAAGATTGTTGGTTGTCGTATTATTAATAATACTTATTGTATCCAAATTCAAAAAATATAAGAATAATACAATACGTAGAAAATCAAAATTCAAAAAATTTAAAAAGGAGACAATTAACACATAACAGGTCTGGATTAAGAAAATTTGAAAAAATGAAAATTTCGTAATACGAAGTACAATATAACGTTATTTCATGGTTATTGCCATTCTTCAGTTGTACGCATCGATTACGATTACATTGTAAAATAAGAAGAAAAAATTTTTCAAACTAAACAAAATTATCGACTAAATTGTACAAAATTGACTTACCATAACCTCCAAAGATTATCAAAACTGAACTTGTTACACGAGGTATGAATAATTTAAAAATGATTTGAACTAAGAAATTCGTTTACCTAGCACTGCTAGTTTGAAATCCGAAGGCACTGCCCTCTTAATATGATTTCTAAAAACTTTGAAAAAATTCAAAATTCAAAAATTTACCACGTTTTTTAACCGTGAGGCGTAAAACTAGAAAAAGAACTCAAAATAAAAAATTTTAAGTAAATTTGTGGTTTTTAGTATGTATTTATGGTTAAATTCAAAAAATATAAGAATAATACAATACGTAGAAAATCAAAATTCAAAAAATTTAAAAAGGAGACAATTAACACATAACAGGTCTGGATTAAGAAAATTTGAAAAAATGAAAATTTCGTAATACGAAGTACAATATAACGTTATTTCATGGTTATTGCCATTCTTCAGTTGTACGCATCGATTACGATTACATTGTAAAATAAGAAGAAAAAATTTTTCAAACTAAACAAAATTATCGACTAAATTGTACAAAATTGACTTACCATAACCTCCAAAGATTATCAAAACTGAACTTGTTACACGAGGTATGAATAATTTAAAAATGATTTGAACTAAGAAATTCGTTTACCTAGCACTGCTAGTTTGAAATCCGAAGGCACTGCCCTCTTAATATGATTTCTAAAAACTTTGAAAAAATTCAAAATTCAAAAATTTACCACGTTTTTTAACCGTGAGGCGTAAAACTAGAAAAAGAACTCAAAATAAAAAATTTTAAGTAAATTTGTGGTTTTTAGTATGTATTTATGGTTAAATTCAAAAAATATAAGAATAATACAATACGTAGAAAATCAAAATTCAAAAAATTTAAAAAGGAGACAATTAACACATAACAGGTCTGGATTAAGAAAATTTGAAAAAATGAAAATTTCGTAATACGAAGTACAATATAACGTTATTTCATTTCATTATTTTGAGTTCTTTTTCTTATTGTATCGCCTAGTTTAAGTAGTTTTAGTTCATTATTTTTGATCCGTGGTCGACCCGTTACTTCTTTTAATTTATCGTTTTGCCGCAAAAATTGTAATGTGTTCATGTACAACGTTTTAGTGTACACTTTTCAATACATATTAAATACCGGTTATTTATTCTATGTCTTTGTTTTGTATAACCATTTTATTTTCAGTTGTAAGAAAACTTTGTAAGTGGTTTTGGTGTGTGAGGATTGCTGGAGGACGCCCTCGTTTCGGCTCTCGCAGACGTCGATTCGTATCTGTGAGAGACCTTGCGGTTTACTTAGTAAAGATTCACGCCCTGAGTTCCGCTGAGCTATCGTCATCTATAAGGGCATTCCGCGTTTATTTTAATTTAAAAAAGTCAATAAAAACTACCGTATCACTATCCCTTAAAAATCCCCTCTACCTAATTATAAATTTACTAAATTTGTTTTTCCTAAAAATGGTCCAAAAATAAATTAAACGTTACGTTTGGAACCCGGTGTCTATTAAAATTGTCATTCTTAAATACTTTACGACCACTTCAAGTAGTCAGAAAATGATCGAGGTCAGGCGGGATCGATAGCAAACTTAATATGCATCCGCCGGTCTTTACTATACTAAGATGAAAAGTATCCTATTTAATTTTCGGTGTTTAGCATCAAAGTAAATTTCTAGAAATATAGCAAAACCCTCACAAGAAATTGTCACCTTCCATGCTTTACGATTATTTCTAATGATCCAAAATGATTGAGAACCGGCAGAATCGATATTGAACACATTAAGAAGTCGCCTCCCTTTCCTGCACCAGGGTAAAAGTATTATATTTAACTTTCGGTTTGTGTACATCAAAGTAGACTTTGCCGAAACTAAAATTATTTTATTTTCTTTAAAATACTACTAGTTATGGAAATCAACTTTCCGTAACAAGATCTTGAATAATTTTTTGGAGATATCGGTCTCTTCTCTACGAATTTTTGTTATTGCTTCAGAGATATTTTTGCCCAATTCTGTCGATTCAGTTTCCGAGACATATTCGGCTATATAAATCGCGATCGATTCGTTACACATGGTTGGATATCTCAAATAATTAAAAATTTAAAATTAAAATTTTCTGTTAGATCCCTATATAACAATTGTAATGCAATCATATTTTTATTCAACCATTTATGCAATTTATGCAACAGCCCTCTTATTAAAAACTACTTTTCAGTTCTTCCCATTTAACCACAGGCCCATAGCCAGAGGGGGGCACCTGGGGCACGTGCCCCCCCCCGAAATGTTTAAAAGAAAAAAATTTTGAGAGTAAATTTGAATTTCGAAAATAAAATTTCGAAGAGAATAACTTAACTTAACTTAACTTTAGAGGTGTCCAGGGACTTATAGCCAACAAATATCCAAAAGCTTTATATACACATTGTTTTGCACATTGCTTAAACTTATGTATTAACGATGCTTCAAAAGTACAACAAGTAAGAAACGCTTTAGGAACAGTTTAAGAGGTAAGTTCATATTTTCGAATGTCCGCTAAACGATCAAACGTATTACGAAAAAAGTTGGAATCTAAGTCGTTCTCTGGTTTGAAAAAATTTTGTGAAACAAGATGGGTAGAAAGACACGAATCCATTTCAATATTTGTTGAAGGTTTCTTTGAAGTTGTAAGTGCTTTGGAAGAACTCTTATCAGAAGAAAAAGACAAAAGTGCTTATTCTCTACATAAATCCTTATGCAGTTTTCCGTTTTTAATTACCATTTGTATAATGGAAAAAGTTTTGGGAATAACATATTTTATTTCAAAATATCTGCAGACCGAAAATATGGACGTAACGACCGCTATGAATTCGGTAGAATCAACTACTCAAAAATTGCAAAATATAAGAAATGAAGAGGAGTTTGAATTAATTTTTGATAAAGCATCACAAATGGCACAACAAGTAGGTGTATCTCCGATTATACCAAGAATAGTTGGGACACAAAGGCATCGAGCGAATTATAATATACAAGACGGCGCCGGCGGTTGTAGTACTTATTATAGGCTGTCAATTTTTTTATCCATATTTCGATGATTTACTTATATCTTTTTATGAAAGATTCATGTCTAATTCGCCAATTTTGACTTCTCTTTCTGCGTTGTTACCATGCCGAATTAGCAACTCAACATTTAGTGATGTCAAACCAGCCTTTGAGTTTTAGAGAGAAGATTTAAGTGGAGAGGTGGTTTACCCAGCAATCCTTGAAGCTGAATTCGATTTTTGGAAACAGAAATGGTTAAACGTGAATGATTTTCCAAAGAATCCATTAGATGCATTGGCAAAATGTTCTAAAGAATTTTTTCCCAATGTCAGAATCTTATTAAGAATACTTTCAATATTACCAGTGACTACAGCAACTGCCGAGAGAAGTTTTTCTAGTTTAAAACGAATTAAAACGTAAAATTCTACTAGCGAAGAAAGGCTAAACGGTCTAGCGTTCATGAATATTCATAGAGATATAAATATTGATACCGATATTATTATAAATAATTTTGCGAATAGGAAAGAAAGGCGCTTACTGTTTAAATTATAAAAAAAGGAGCAAACAAATAACTTTTAAAATATGTATTAATGAAAAGAAGATTGTCATAAAAATGTGTATGGTCCAGTGTCACGAAATATCAAATTAATTAGTGAATTAAGTGAAATAAATCAAATTATGCTTACTTTAAGAACAGATAAAACTGTCTTAAATATTTGAATGCCTAATGAAATTAAATATTTTGTAAAATACAATCATCTTTTTGGAAGTTCTTGTTGTGATCCGTTAAAAATCCATAAAAAAATTATAAGTAAATAACTTCTAAAAATCTTGGAGAGATTATGAGCATAGTCAGATCAGCAGTGAAGGCAACCAAGGATCCTCCTCTAATAAGTGCCATAAGAAAGACGCTCAAAGGAGATATCTTAGTAAAATTTGAAGAGCGTTAGCAGCACCATAAGCTGACCATCTTGTTGCAAGACAAGATTGATCCCAAAGAAATACAAGTTCTAGTAGGCGAGAAAAAGTTCCAAGTTATAAAAGACATAGAAGAACTGGCCACATTAGATGAGATCAAGATAGATCTGAAAGCGGTGGCACTAGAAGCGGACCTCATAGTTCACAACCTGAGAAGATATTACCAGGAAACTCAGATCGCGAGGGTACAATAGGAAGTAATAGAAAAGCGTTGCCATAGATGCTGGCTTACGGGACATACGTTAACTACTTGCCAAGCAGAAGAACGGTCAGAGAACTCCTTAAATGCGTCAAGAAAAAACATTTTGTGAGATATTGCCCGGACGAGAGGGACAGAACCGCAAGCTACAACTGCCCGGCAACAAGAAGCAAGAGAAGAGAAAAGACCCTGAGTTGCTCTAGCTCAACATTAATAACAGCCACGGGATACGGATTCGGATACGTTTGGATATAACTGGGAGGAATCGACTTTTACTCAGTGTACCCCTCATCAAAAGAAACCACAGAATATCTAGAAGCACTGTTCCACAACATCAAAAGCAGGAAGAAAAAAGTAGTAATGGAGGGACACTTCAACGCCAAGTCCCTGCAATGGGGATCTCCCACAGAAGATCAACGAGGAAGAATCCTGTCCGAACTTATGACGTCGCACGAGATGGTACTGATAAACGAGAAGGCCCATTCGAGAGGGGCTGGATACATAGCATTTCAAATTGCAGTATCCAGATAACCACCCAAAATATGGATCGGATGGGCATAGAGGAGCTTCAATGAAGCCAAGTTCAAGAAATATCTAGAACTCAACCGCCTGGAGAAGATGATTATGAAGAAGAAACTGCAACAAAACCAAACGAAGGATGTACCGAGTGGCGGCGACACATCCGGAAGAGGCAGACGTATTGTAGACCAAATACAAGGAAAGAGAGGTCAACATTAAAAATAGAAATCCTCAGGTCTAAGAAATTGAAGTGGGATACCCTCTTGTTGGACCTTGCCAATGATGTGGGAGAGCAAGGCTATAAAATAGTGTGTAAAAGTTATAGCCACGCTGTTCCCAACACATCTCTATTTTGTGAGAAAGGCCACGACAAACATAAGCCACATAGAAAAACTAAAGGAAGAAGACCTGGTAGAAGCAACCAAAAACATAAAGACTAACAAAGCACCAGTCCCAGATGAATACCAGCCATATTGATCTAAAGACTTTGCGAACAAAAACCCAAATGGGTTCTAGCGGTTCTCAATAAATTGGCGACCGAGGAGAGATTTTCAGCCCAATGTAAGAAAGCAACACTGAACACATCTTGTTCAGACTCCAGAAGGAAATAGAGAAAGGAAAAAGCACATTGAGAAAAAATCGTAGCTGAAGTGGATCAAGACGTGTGAGACATGGGCTACCGAATCGTCACAAGGTTGGGCCGTCGGAACATCCCGGGCATGACTCCAGACAGACAGAAGCGTTGTCGACCCTAAATTTCTGGATGAAAAACCACGGACTCCAGATGGTGCTAGAAAACATCAAGGCACTCCTTCCTATAGGAAAGAGGAGGATTCCAAACATCCACTTCACGGTGGAGGGCAAAGTCATCACCCCGAGAGAGACTCTTTTGAGTCTCCGCGTCAGATTAGACAAATGCATGGGGTACAAACACCTGCTAAAGGTCGCAAATACGGCTGGTAAAACTCAAACTGCCCTGCAAACTCGGTGTTGTTGTACGGAGTCCTGGTGTGGCACGAAAGTTGAAAAGGTTGGCATACAAAAAATATAGACGTTTGCGATCTAGAGTACATTTTGAGTGCTATCGGGATCTCAGGAATTACCTTTCGGTTGCAGTTAAAAGGGAAAAGAAAAGCTTTTCAGACAAAGACAAGTTAATATATTAACTATTAGCTTACGATAAATAGCTCAAATCCCAAAAAATTGTAGCGGGACCTATCATCTTAGAGTGTGCATGCTTGCCGGCTGGTCAGATTTCTGGACATCTGTGTGAGAATCCTGAATACGTTAATTCTTTTTTCTCTGCTCTGTGCCGAAAGTTTCTGGCCAGGCGGAGTTAGATTTCGAGAGTGTAGTGTTTCCTGGACTGGAATCACTCTCTGTTCCGTGGGTTACGCCGGAGATATTGAATGAGATTATCGCGACTTTGCACTCCGAAGCTATTGGGCTGGATGGTATTTATTTGCAGTGAGGTGCTCTGCAACATTCTTAATTTCTCTTTCGAAACGGGTGAAGTGCGGGCCTAATGGAAGATATAGCGTGTAAGACATCTTTCCAAGGTTCCGTTGACTTTTTCGAGTTTTTTTTTGTCGAGTCTTTTTTCAAAATGCTTTGGCTGAGCACTTGGCACTGCACAAGCTTCTGTCGCCTGCTAAGTCTGGTTTTAGGCTCCATCACACTATATAGCGACCTCCTTGCTGAGGCTAACGTTGGATGTCTCATCAGCTATCGATCGTTCCGATGTAACTTTATTTTGGGTAAACATCGTTACTGTAGATGCTGGTGGTTGACATTTCGGGGAATGTATCTCTGCCTTTGTTAGTTTCTCGAAGTGCTCCACAAAAAAGTATCCTTGCCCTGCTGTTGCTTATATTATACACATCTGATCTTGAGAAAGTGGTGGACCCGGACTGCTCTTTGGATCTGTATGCGGACGATTCCTGAATCCGAATTCCCGTATCCTCTCCTCCCTAAGAACTTGGATGCTGCAATAACTCGGTTGAATCGTTACGTGTATGGTCTTTGGTAAATAGTTTGATATTAAATCAGACAAAATCGGAACTGATAATTTTGGATAGTCCCCGGCTTGTGCGTAGAGCGCTCGATGAGATTGTTAAAATGGTCGACTCTGCCCGTAGTTTAGGGTTTGTCCTAGACGGAGAATTTAATTTTCATCAAAATGTTAACCGCAAACTAATGGAATGTTATTGTAAACTGAGATCGTTGTATCACTTCAATACCACATTACCTGATCATGTGAAGTGGTCGATTGTAAGCAGCACAATTCTTTCCAACATCGAATATGATGCCGCGGTTCTTACGATTTTCTCACTCGGGAGTACAAACTTCAGAGACGAGCTTCAAAACCCCGAGACAATAAGGAATCTGCAAACTCAGGGACTGGGGAAGACCCTAAATAAACTCTGCAACCACGTCATGCCCAAAAGAGGTACTACGGCAAAAAAATAGATTTACTGGTGGACGGAAGAAATTGCCGCAGCGAGAAGCTGTTGTGTTTCGCCGAGAAGAAAATACATCAGACTCAGAAGAACAATAGACAGACTTTGAGGTACAGCTGACGGCAATAGGAGGTTAGATGAGACCCTAGCCGACTGAGCATACACCATATAGTAACAAAACGAATAGGAAAACCATCTATATTCCAAGTCTAACTGAGACCCGTCTTAAGGTGATTCCAAATTAGCTGAACGGGTAGTGGTTTAATGCCCACTTTGCACTAAAGCTCTAGGCTTATTGTACCCCGTTTTGTTAAACTAAATTTTGTTAAAATGTTTAGGAAAGTTATTAGTATTTTGATCCACAGTTTGATGTTCACCAGAGAGCTGAGCTAAGAAATTCTGCCGAGTGCGAGATTTGAACCCAGAATTTCCGCTCATAACTCAACTAGCGATCACATCAAGCCACCACTGTGGTCCTTAGGGTGATAGTCGATGCTCTCTTCCCGGTCTACCCGAAAATACTACACCCCCGAAAACCCATTGTAGAGCAAATTCCACCATTTAGCAAAGAAGAACTGGCAGAAGCTATTAAGAGAATGGGTTTGACGGGTGCAGGCGGTAGTCCTACGGGAGATGGCAACAATTATACTGGAGGCCCTTCTGGAATTGGAAGAAAGCGGGACTGGCCCTTGCACTTTCCCAGCTCATACAAGACCATTTGTCTGCTCGACCATGTTAGCAAGATCTTCGAAAGACACCTCCTGAGTAGACTCCAGCAGAATATAGATAGATCGGGGGGCCTCGTAGATATCCAGTTTGGTTTTTGGAAGGGAAGATCCACAGTAGACGCAGTATGCGGGATAATCAAACATATTGCATCAGCGAGGGAGAGTACCTGACGAACGAGGAAGTTCGTGGTCCTGGTAATCCTCAACGTAAAGAATGCTGTCAATTCTGCAAGGTGGGACGTAATTATAAAGGAATTGGAGGCCAGGAATATATCCCCTTACTTGATAAATATCATCGCGGCATACTTAAGCAAGAAATATGTACATCGTCGTGGAGGAACACTTATGGCAGAACACCGTCCAAGTATATAGTGGAGCACCACAAGGATAGGTGCTTGCCCTTAAACATCATTTATGACGGAGTCCTTCGTATTCCAACACCATCCGAGGTACTGATCGCCGGCTTTGCAGATGACTTCTCCATAGTGGCTGAGACTCGCACAGAGAGCAAAGTTGAGGTCTTGGTAAATGGAACAGTGGCGCGCATCTGCACCTGCATGGGCGCTAGAAGCCCTGCCATAGTTTCGGAGAAGACGGAGGCAGGAAGACGAAGGAAGGCTTCCCGACTGTTATTACTGATTATCATGGTCTCAAATGGTTGAATAATATTAACCACCCTATTGGTAGAATTTCTCGTTGGGCTGTACGCCTACAACAGTTTAATTTTGTTATCGTACATCGTCAAGGTCGCGACGTTGGAAAGTGTTACCCTATAAAACTAGCCGCTCAGAAATACTTAAAACAAGTCACGACATCCCATCATGTACTCATGCTGGAGTTCATAAAACATTAGCAAGGATTGCGTCCAAATATTATTGGCCTCATATGCAACGTGATATAAGAGCTTATTATAGGTGTCTAATGTTTGAAAACGAAATCCTGTCAAAAACCGAAATAGGAGATCTACTTAGTAAAATTCCAAAGTCGTACTAACCTTTGCAATTAATATACGCCGATATTATGGGACCCCTTCCCCGAAGTTCAAAGGGATATTCTTACATTTTAGCGGTGGTAGATTGCTTCAGCAAATTTAGTCTGTTGTTCCCGTTACGATCGGCTACGGCCTCTTCGAAGATCATGTCATACTTATATTCGAAGCACCGCATACCATAATTGTTGATAACGGCGTACAGTTAAGTCTAACTTATTTCGCACATTGGCCGACAAATTCAACATCGATATCGCTTTTACAGCTAATTACCATGCGCAAGCAAATCCAACCGAAAGAGTAAATCGGGTAGTTAAAACCTTGCTTTCCGCATGTGTCGCGGAAAATCAGAAAACATGAAATCTTTAACGAAACACGAGGTAACAGAACTTACTCCCAAAGAGGGAGATTTGTCACATGAATTTCTTGCATTAGGATTTATTTTCCGTTTGTCAATTTGAGCGTTTTGTACAGAGGTTTTCCTATGTAACTTAGTTTTAATTATATTAGATGGCGATTGCTGTGTTGTTTGATTTGTTTGAGGAATTATCAATTTGAAATGTGGAATGATAAAGGAGGATAAGTAATTTTTAAAAAGATAAAGCGATCGAATGAATCAAATTTGCTAAAGTAGTTGCTGATTATCGTTTTTCTGAAGATTTTATTGGAATTGCAATAGCCACAGTGTGATCTGCTACTTTCCTGGTTTGGAAGATTGCCGAATTGTTTTTTTTTCCTTTTCTTTTGAACCTTTAAGGGCACCCGTGGAAGATTTCTTCGATTAATTCCAGAAATATTGGTTCATCCACCTATATATTATTAGTTCCAAAGAAGATTCAGAGTGGGATAACTCTTATCATCTAACTACAAACTTTGAGGTCAAATGCTTTTGGCTATTACCTCCAATCAAAAAAAATATTTTTTTTTGGAGGTAAGGTAATCGAAAAAAAAATTTCAAATTTTTTATTTTACATTTTCGAGATCACCGTATTCACAAAAATAAAGATTTGCGAAAAATAAAAAATAAAATTCTGTGTCGGCCATTTATCGCACTGAACATGTAATAAATTCAATTTAATTTATATTTTCCAAAATAATTACCATGGAAACTTTTATGGCCAGTCCGATAAATGAAACTTTTAACAATTTCAAAAGCATTTTTTGGCCTTTTAAGTAAAAGTTAGATGAAATCTAATGCTCTTATCATTCGTGGTTTATATTTCTGCATTATTTTTGTATCTTCTATTTTTTCTCTAAAATAATTAGGGAAGCAGGAATTTGCATAAACAAGTTTTTATATGTTAATTTCCTATGTTCGGCTAAGTCATTCAGCACCCTGTATATATTTTCGTTACCCAACTAAAGGTTAACATTTAATTATTGTTTTTCAGGATGTAGCACATAATTCGGCATCTGTCTGGTAATAATGGTAATGGCAATAAACGTTATGCAAATGAAGAAGGGCGAAGATCGCGAACGAAAGCAATTTCTAATGAAGTGCACTGAAATGCTGCAATCTAAACCAAACGATTGCAAAGCACTGGGCCAATATATAGGCACTAAATTAGTTTGCTGAAGCATTATTGACTAAAGTAGTCAATAAGGCTATCTTGGGACAATTGACCGAATTTACGGACTTGATAAGTAATAATCCTATTAATCGTAATTTATATTTACAAGATTGTACAAATTTTGGACCAGTATTACCGGTGACCTCAACTCACTCTTCAGGTACCCGTTCTCCCTTATTGCCTCATTCTTCACAGAATAAAAATAATTATTCAGAAGAACATTCAAATTTTGAGAAAGGTTTAGATAATTTTTTAATTTTGTAGTTTAGTTCATTGTTTTTTTAAAAATTTTTTTTGTTAATTGTTTCCCAAGTAGCATATTAGAAAATGTTCAGTTAATTTTACTTCAACATGTAATTTTTACATAATCTTTAGACGTACAGTGCTCGAAAAAGAAACCAAACGATTGCGAAACGTTTGGACATGTAATTAATAATTTTTTTCAAAATGGCTTTATCAATAAAGGCTCATTCTTCTTGCAAGAAAAAAATTAATTCTTTCTTACTGATTAGGGGTTATTTTATTATTGTTCAGTACAATTTATCCTATAGATTTTTTTGTGTTTGTGTTTAAAAACTTTAACTTGTTTTTAGACTGGGTATTTGTAGCTATTACGCCGAAATTTAGTGTTACACTATAATTTAGTGTTACAAAAATGTAATACAAAAATAAATGTCCACCAATAAGTTTGAAATAATTAATTGTCAAACAGCGAAGAGAGGTTATAGCAAAAATCCTCGTGATATTAAAAAGCAATTGATAGTAGAATTTAATAAAGATCCTTCTGAAAATGAAGATCTAGATGGCAAAATAGAATGTTACAGAAAGAACAGATCTAAATTAAGGAAACGTCTGACGAACGAGTTTAGTAGATATATTCTTCAAATAAAGCGTCTTGTTTTAATGGATTTTTAATAGTATCAATAAGAAAAAATTGATAGAAAATAATACAGAGGAGGGCGACAAGTCATCAATATGAAAGAAATTGTGAAATTGTTATATTTTAAATTATATTGTTATAAAAAATAAAGTATAAATAATAAAGCAATAAAATTCTGCTTTAGCTAGTTAATCTGTGTGTCATAAAGTAACTCCTCGATCTTAGAGAATTCTTTTAGTAACGCAGATTTTCCAGTATTATTAATGTCAGCAAATAAAATTTGAAGGAACTTTTTACGTGCGTGGGACTTCCATGGTCCTGCAATTTGTACCGAAGGACAAGCTTCCACCAAATAAATTTCCGAATTTTAATTTTGTAAATAATTTTAAGTTTGACCTTTTTCTATTTTAAATTCTGATAATTTGAGTGTAAAAATCTTTAATCTAAACAAACTCGATCAAGACCAAGCGCCACAACCAAGGAGCACCATTTACCAAAATCTAGGGGATTAAAACGCATTAGAGGCCGTGGAATAGTTTAAAAAAAATACATCTATGATATAAATATTGGCTAGATTACAGGCTGAGATTGAGGCTTGTGTGGGTTAGCACAAAACCAATTCGGCTTCACAAAAGAGTAATCAGCAATCCACACCCTTAATCATCTCGTAAACATAGTAGATCAAGCAAAAAAAGGAACGTGACGGATGGTTAAATTTGCATTTGTTATTAGGTTATTGTTAGACGACAAGAACGCTTTCAACTCCAATAGTTGGAAAAAATCACTTAATGAATTTAAAGACAAAAGTATCAGCGCTCATCTCTATAACCTTCTTTCTTCTTACCTAAAGGATGGATCTATAACTAAAAAAAGCTCCCAAGCTTCTGCGTCGGACAGCATGTCCTCAACCAGGTTTTCGTGTTGGAGTTGGGAGTCCGGAGTTTCTTCGATCTTCTTCCCAGTGAGCGCAGGTGAAAAATGTGTGTTCCGCTGAGTTCGGATTTTCCCCGCAGTATGGACAATTAGGGTCTGTTTTTTTTTCATTTTGTACAAGTAGGACTCGAAAAACCCTTGTCCTTGTGTAAGGAGTGAGTAGTGTGTACTGGAAAAACATTATTGCGTTTCAGAATACATCATCAGTAAAAAACCAATCAGTAACCTCAACTCAGGAAATGTCCGCAAAAATTCTGGAAAACAAGCAGATAAAACCGCCCGACGAAACTATGAACGAAACTACTGAACTGAATACAGGCACCAATCTGGAAGAAGATCGCCTTAACGCTGAAATACAGAAATGCATGAAAGACGCTAAGGAGCTTGAAGAAAGAAAGGCTGCTTTGGAAAAGCTAAGAAAGTCAAAAAAGGATGCACAAAATCTTAAGAAAAAACTTGAAGCCAAGAAAAGAAACAGAATCATAGAAACATCCAGCGACGATAATGAAGAACCAACCCCGGAAAACCGGAAGAAACCGAAAGAAGATCTCCCGAAAATGGAGGAAGACGACACCACTGAAATACTCAGCGAAGAAGAAATCCAAATAGGAATGAACGGCACCAAAGACAGAGAATCAGAAACAGAAGAACCCAAAACCAGCAAGAAAACTACACAAACAACAGAAACTCCCAGCACCATAAACCCACTAGAAAGTAGTAACAACCCACCAAGTATGGAACAGGAAACCGAAAAAATGAAAATAGAAACACACAACGAAATGGAGGAACGCATAACAATAATGGAACAATTCCAACTAAACCTTGGAATTTTTCTATCCAAAAGCAAGGAAAAAGGGGACAGAAAGGAACTCATCCTCAAGGAAGCCGCCAGCGTCTCCCATATTTTCCACCTAATGGCAAGGGAAACCGCAAGCCTCAAATCCCTGAAACATCCAAACAACGTAAGTAAAAACTTAAATACATCTAACCTAGACACCAGGAAACTGGAAACCATCATTAAAGCTGCGGTTTCAGAGGTTAAAACCCAGGAAGTAGGCCCAACCCTTAAGGTGAAGCCACAACCCCAGAATACCACCCCTGAACCCAACGCAACTCCTGCCAAAATACAAAACCCCCCAAGAGACTACCTGGCGGCTCTTAAGGCAAGGGCGACAAACCCCATACAAGGTCCCAAGCCAACCAAGAAATTCCAGATTCTAGTCTTCCCCATGGAGGGCTGCCCTGCAAAATCCTCGGAAGAAACAAAAAAGATCCTGACTCAAATCCCACAATCTTCTCTAAAAATCAAAGCTGACCGCCTCTTCCTAGTCAGAAACAACGGTGTCCCCATCGAGTCCTCAGATCAGTCCTTGCACTCAATAATCAGAAATCCCCTTCTATCAGGAAAACAATTAGAAGCCAGACTTCCATCAGAAATCTGGCCCTCCATCTCCATTCACATGGTAGACAAAGATGTCACCAAGGATGATATTATCACGGAAATCCAAGGTAGCTTCCGTGAAGCTACCACTCTAGCAGGGGAAAAATGGTACCGAACCATTAACCCCATTTTCACAAAAGAAAAAACCCACAACAAGTGGATTATAGAACTACACCCCATAGTTAAATCTGCAATACTCAAAAACGGCAGAATCCATATGAACTGGCGCAGCTACAGGGTCTATGAATACATAAACTGTAGCAATTTCGGTATTTTTATAAAAAAACACCTTGCTCACCACACCTGGGATAGATCTCCCCCAGTATTAAATAATTGTGGTGAAGCCCAGATGGAAAACCAACTCATAAATGCGGAGGCGAGATGGTCGGTTCTGAAAAATAAGAATTTGCTTCCTTCGAATACAATAAAACTCCTTCAACAATTAACCGTATAATGAGAATTAAATATGATACAACAATTTCCAATTCGATAACAAAATAAATCGTTCGCCACAAATAGGGAAACATCCACGTCGCCAGCCGATGCAAAACTACACCTTTCCGCAATTGAACAATTGAACGCAAAAAAACACTTACCAAGGCCTGGTTCGTTTACAAAGTGGTAATTCGACAGAAGCTTGTTTACCAGTAGTGTACTGCAACCGCAACCCACACAAGCTCTTGACTCGATGACTTCCCTGGCTACTGCTGATGAAAAAACTCGGCTCGATCGCGAAGCTGCTTGCAGAATTCGTTGCGTCGCACAAACAAGAATTTCACTACCAAACACTTGATCGTAGCACAGAACTGACTCCTTCCAGTAGTCGTCGATGGTAAGTAAAAATTCAGAAAGATGCAACATACGGCCACACACCGTTTTCAAAATCGAACATTCAATGTTGCTGCAAATTGGAGGCAGTTTGAGTTATCAGCGCCACGGTACAAATCCCACAATTAAGGTTTCCGAAGTTAACTAAATTACGAGGTTTCGTAAATCCAAACTTCGCTGAACGATTTCTTCTCAGGCTTACTCTTTACAAATATTCGGCCCTATCTGAATAATCTTCAGCCAACGAAACTAAAACACGTCTTACTTCCTCGTCGTGCGCTTTTAGAATCCCTAACCTAGCTCGGCACACGTCCTTCTACGATCCCTTGCGCATGCCTTACTAAGCATAGGCGTACTAAAAATCGTCATCAAGGAATCGCGCAACAATTGACAAAAAATTGTTACAAAACCTTGTAAGATGCTTTAAATCTCAAAGGTTCGGACACACTACGAAGTACTGCAAATCAGCGGAAGCCTGCTCATACTGCGCATCAGGAGAGCACTCCACAAGTAAATGCAACATCCTCGAAGACAGTACTAAGCATAAGTGTGTGAATTGTATCAGGGCGAAATACAAGGACGACAACCACTCCACAGCCTCCAACATATGCAGAGTGTACAAGGCCCGTCTTGGCAACCTTACACACTCACTCTCCAACTTAAACAACCTGGATGGTTAACACGCCCCTAATCATGCAGGTAAATCTCAGGAACTCACAAGCGGCGACAGCGGAAGCCCAACACTTCGCCGCAGAACAGGGCATACTCCTCCTAATCCTTCAAGAGCCATACTGCTACCAGTCCGACTCCGGAAGGTTTCGACTTCCATCCCACCACAATCTCCGCACTCACTGGAGAACGTTTTCAAACCTGCATCGTAATTAACGACGCTGCGGGAAGCGATCTCACCTTCACTTTCCACCCGCAAACCTCCAGCAAGTACATAACCGTAACATCCATTAAGTTTAAATATGCCAGGGAACCAACCTTTTTTATAGGAGTATACCTTCCTCCCTCAGAGGGAGATATCCACAACCCCCTGGCAGATTTAAACAAAGCACTTTCAGCCACAGGAGGACGCAAAACATACATATGCTGAGACTTCAACTGCCGTTCCCGCATGTGGCATGACACCACGGACTCCAATGAAAGAGCACAAACCCTCGAGGAATTCATCCTCCAGAAAAATCTTTTCATCCACAATCTAGCCGGACACCCCCACAACTTTCAATGGGACTCTGGGAAGAAAGAGCAACATAGACCTCGCCTTAGGAACTATGTCCACAATAGCTGAAACCCAAGACTGGAAAGTAGAGGACCATGTGGCCGACTCGGACCACAGGGCCATCACCATCCGAATAGACTCTAGGGAAGCGGAAATCCGGGTTGTAAAACGTCGCAATCCGGATACAATCCCAATGGAAGAAGTCAGTAAATTCCTTGAGCCCTGGATAGCAGACAACGAGCCTCACTCAGTCACGCTGTCCACGACTAAAGAAATTGAAAACTTAGTAGAAAGTCTGCATCAATTTATCGGAAATCTTATCCAAACAAAAGCGCACTATAAGAAAACCTACGTTGGTCGGCCCGACTGGTGGACGGACAACGTAGAACGAAATAAGAAAAAATACCTAGGCAAAAAAACCATCTTCTACCGATGCAGGATGGTCGAGGACAGGCAACCCCTCTACGAGGAAATGATGAGCGCCAAGGAAACCTTCAAAACCTCCCTCAAGGAGGCCAAAGAAAGAGTTGGCAAAACTTCGTAGAAGAGGATCTCACCAAGGATCCCTGGGGTATCACATACAAACTCGCGGCTGGGAAATTTAGGAATAAAGAGGTTCTGACCTCCTTCAATTGCGACGAAGGTGGAGGCTTCACCTCCACCCCGGAAGAAACACTTAGTCTATTACTAAACAAACTGCTCCCAAGCGATAATCGAGCCACCGACTCATGCGTAGATCACCAGACCATGAGATCGGATTTCGAAAGCCTGGGACCAGTTTGTAACACTGAAGAAATAAGGATGGTGGATGCCTTAGAACTCGACCGCCTAATCTACAATACACAGGCAAGACGAGCACCCGGTTTCGACAACATACAGGGATCTTTTCTCAAAAAGATCTATGTAGTTATCCGGGAAGTGCTAAGGAACACTTACAACAATTGTCTTCGGGCTGCCTACTTCCCAAAACTGTGGCAAAAAGGAATACTCATCGTACTCCTTAAAAACCCGACCGGAGAGGTGGGCAATCCGAAGAACTACAGATCAATCACTCTACTCGGCGCTTTCGGTAAAATTCTAGAAAACATAATCAAGGTCCTTGAATCAAAGATTCCTTATCACTCCCCCAAACAATCCGGGTTCGTAGAAGGGAAGTCCACCATCCGCTCACTTAACCAATTCATGGAACAACTAAACATACAAGAGCTCAGACGAGTCAAGCCAAAGGGAGCCTGCAGAGATGCTGTCTTCAAGGCAGTCATCTACTACGACATCTCTGGGGCTTTCGATAACCATTGGTGGCCAGCCCTTTTCTCTGTTCTCAGGAGAAAGGGACTGCCCCATAAACTCATAGCAATCATTAAAAGCTATTTGAGCAACAGAGTTGTTACCTTCAGCTCGGGCCTTATCACTGTGAGCAAACTTTGCTCAAAAGGATGTCCCCAGGGATCGGTCTTAGGACCACTCCTATGGAACTCCCTTCTCGATGACTACCTTGACTCCCTTCAGGAGGAAGGAGTTGAAGTCGACGCCTATGCGGACGACGTAAGAGCAGTAGTAACTGCCAGGAGCAGAAGGGAACTCCTGAAGAAACTCCAAACAAACGTCGACAACTTAAACAAATGGTGCAGCAAAATGAAGCTGTCACTCTCTGAAAGCAAAACCAAAATCATGTGCTTCTGGCCAGACAGTGCACAACAATGACATCCAAATTTTTCTCAACAACAGCAAGGTCCAAGTAGTTGAAGAATTTAAATACATAGGCGTGTGGGTAGATCGGAGACTTACCCTGCAAAAACACGTTAAATACGTCTGTGGTAAAGCGACGACTCTAGTTAAAGCTCTTCAACGAAAAGCCAAAGCCAGCTGGAACATTCAATGCCAGGACTCGGTGCGAAGGATCTACCAGGGGGCAGTCGTCCCCATCGTGGCTTACGGAAGCGAGATCTGGATACACAGGGTCCAAGACAGGCACACCAAAGCCAGGCTCCTATCGACCTATGGTTTCTGCAGTAGGTTAATTTGCAAAAGTTATAGAACAGTCTCCTCAGAGGCTGCAGGAGTCCTGGCCGGGATCCACCCATTGGACCTGGAACTACAAAGAAGAATTGCTTGGGGAAAACTCAAGAAAGGGCAACAAACGTATTTCTTAGGGCAACTCTTTGACCCTACCCAATTTCAGCATAAAACACATCTTGGCAACGCAATAAAAAAGAAAATTATTGAAACCTGGCAGGAAAGGTGGGACAATGGGGTATATGGAAGAATCACCCATTCTTTCATTCCCAAAGTCGACCAACCACCACCTGCCAATGGAACATTTGAAATAGCACAACTTCTGACAGGGCACGGAGAATTTGGAAGACACCTGAAGCGTCTGGGCAAGATAGCAAACGGAATGTGCGCTGCATGTGGGCTTTTGGATGAACCGATCCACAGAATCACGGAGTGCGACCTCTACAAGGACGAGCGGGCCGCGGTTGAGACCTATCATGGAAGAAACCGACCCCTAAGCTTGGATGAATTGTTCAAGAAAACACCACCGGATCTGTGGTATCCCTTCCTGGCCCACAAAGCCGAATTCGAAAAAATCACTGAAGAACCCTCCCCCGAGTCAGATTTCCCCCCTGACTCCTTTTCTGACCAATAAAACACCCGCAAATCTTCTTCCTCTCTTCCTTCCAACCCCACCCCCTCCCTTTCACCCCTTCCCACCTCCTCTCTTCCCCTTCCATCTACCCCCCTTCTCTTTTTTTCTCCCTTTCCTCTCCCGCTACCTCCAAAAAACTTGCAAATCACCCTGTATCCCAATCACCCCTCAAGAAAAACGGATACAGATACAGGAATTCTCAGGATTTCAGGTACACCCTGTATCCACAAAACAGGGACCTCCAACCAACAGAAACACAAATCAAAGTAACCAAGGCGCGAAACTTGTTGAAAAGATCAACCAGGAAACAAATGGTACAAAAACCGGGAAGCAAACCAAATGGAAGTAGGTAAAAACAACCAAACCAAGGACGAACATAACAAAAAGCAACCAAAACACATTGAACCAACACACAAAGGAGAAACAAAAACCCCTGGAAATTTAAAGAAAATGAAAAACCAAAAACAACCTGTGGACCCAAACACACCTAAGAGCACAAAACATCGCATAGCAACGAAAGGGTGAAAGGCCCTCCCAAACAGAACCGAAACAAAAAGTAGTAACGAAACCCACCCATCAAATCATGAAATTAAACTCAATCCGACCAATTAGTCGGTTGGTAATGTTTTTGTAATTATTTTTATTATATAAATAAATACTTAATCTGTCCTTGTGTAAGCTCGTACGTGGTTTCTCCGTGCTTTCTCTCGTACGAACGTATTAAGTCTGGATTGAGACGGTACGTTCATCTGCCCTTCTCCGAATTGTTCCATCTAGTCTGCCATAATTTTAGTTGCCTCTTGCCTCCTTTCTCTTAAGGTCTTTCCGTTGGAACGTTTCGCCTTTCATTTGCGAGAATGTCCACTGGGACCATGGATGCCAGCACCAGGGATGCCTCGGCCGACATGGTTCGGTAACCTCTGGTCACTCTTAATGCCATTTGGATGTACTTTTGGACAATATATCAAAATTATAAATTGCAATATTTTGGATCAAACGTCAAAACAAACTTGGATTTTTCACATGAAATAATATAAATTTGAAGGAAAAATAGATATAACTTGGTTGTTAACATTCATACGGTCAAAACTGATCAAAACTAACATCACTTGGAGGTACTTCAACAAGAAAAATTTAAATTAAAATTTTGGAAATTTTACAATATAATTAGAAATTTTCGACTCAAAATGAATAAAGCAGATGAAATTAGAAGAATATGTAACGCTGTTAGAGCAGAAATGAATAAAAGTGGAAATCTTAAAACAGCCATCAAAATTATAATCAAAGAAATAGAAAATCTTAAAAATGACTTATTATGAAAACATAAAACAGTCAAAATAATAACAAAACGTACGCAAAGATCACTAAATGCGACAACGAGAAAGACTTGCCCAAACTTTAATATTTTCGTCAAAATCATCAGTTAAAATAACCAAAGAGAAATTAATGAGAAGGTGGAAAGAGGCAATTTCTTTTGAAAGAAAACCTTATGCGCCTCTTTCCATAAAAAAACAATCAAATAATAAAATCAGAATCGAATTATCATCAATCGAGGAGAAGGAGGACATCAAGAAGACAATAAAAGACAATCCAAATTTAAGTGTTGAGGAACCTGTGTTTAACAACCCGCACGTAATGTCCCAATACTCAGATACTAATTTAAATGTTGTCAAATTAACTAGCAGCGGTACTAGTACGTTGGGAGCATATATATCGAGCCAGACCTGAACCCGAACAATACGCTAGTAAAACTAAAGACTTCCTTACCAACATTAAAGAATCGCATGTTGTCATTGGCGGAGACGTGAATGGGATCAACCCCACGTGGGGATCCCATAACAGTGATAACCGTGGTGTACATATTCTCAGCATTGCACATTCACACAATTTAAATATATGCAATGAATGAGACACATCAAAAGTTAAAGTCACGAGAAAAGGTAATCTCTTAACGTCGATTATAGACGTCACCATGGCCTCCGAGAGAATCGTCAACTGGTTGTCACACTGGAGCGTCGACAAATCGATTTGTCCGTCATCCGACCAAAACGCAATTACATTCAAAATTTTAGTAGAAAACGAAATTAATAAAAATCTAATTAATTCCACATACCTCTTTCGAAACAAAATTGCCAATTGGGAAAAATTAAAAAAAAAAATTAAAAGAAAATCTCGATCAATCAAAATTATTAGATACCAATTTCGAAAACATATCTTCCTTCGACTTAGACTTAACCCTGGAAAAATTCACAGAGGACATTCCAAACTCATGTTTTGCTTCAATGAAAATACGTGGAAAGACTTCTAGAACATTTCTACCCCGACGACAACGACGATACAAGACTTATATCCGATTTCTTCACTTAGAGATATCCACCCGATAAGTATAAACATACCGATAACCAATCAAATTAATCAAGTGACCAAAAAGACAACCGTTTTGATTGGTTATCGGTATGTTTATACTTGTCGGGTGGATATCTCTAAGTGAAGAAATCGGACATTAGACACACAGAACTTCGACACATGTTTAATTCGCCCTACATATGAGACACTACAGATGAGGAGGAGTTCACGAAGGGCGAGGTGTTGAGCGCGTTAAGTTGCATGAGTCCGAACAGACCATCGGGCATCGATAATAATCTCACGTCCGATATATGCATTGCGTTTGTGGAGGAGTATTCAAAATTTTTAACAAAATTATTAAATATAAAAAGATTGGTGTATTACGGCCAACAACATCAGGTATGGAACTCTCGGCAATTTGGCTTCAAAGAACAAATCGCTACTTTCGACGCATTACGCAATGCAATAAATATTATCAGGCGCGAGAAGAGGCGTAAGAGGTTAATACTTGGTGTATCTCTGAACGCTTGGTGGCCAGCTCCTTTTAACAGACTTCGAAATATTAAATGCCCACCGAACATATTGATATGTTTTTTTTTTAAGTCAATAAAAATTGTTATTATAAATTTCGCCGACACTTAACTAACTTTGTTTTCCGTTCTTACACAATCCTCTATATTCCCATCACTTATTTACTCAATAATTAAACAAAATTGCACCAAAATTTCTCTTTATTATCACAAATCATTTCAAATTCATCGGCACTTGTTCAGTAGTGGTGTTTGGAGTATCGTTAATGAATCTTTCCACCTTGTGTAATTCATCGGACCATTTTAAATTATCATTATAAGATAATAATCTTAAAAATTTCGTGACCTCGCACACATATCTTTCAGAAACGTTGGTCTGCGGATGCCTAATTGCGCAATATACGACCTGGATGCCTAATTCATTCCAACAATTTTTAAATTTTCGGTTATTGAAGTATGTCGCATTGTCTGCTAAAATGGTCTTTGGCTTGATTACATTGTTCATGAAATCTTTTAATCGGTCAATCGTGATGTCCGTCGTACATGCTGCTGTTGGATATAGTTTGACAAATTTGCTAAAGACGTCGACAACTACCAATATGTTTTTTAAAAATTCGTGTGTATCTTTGATTGCCGACCGACATTCATCAACATTAGATTTTAAGTTACTGTAATCTTTTTGAATATTCTCACAATTTTTTTCTATGTGTATTTTTAATTTATCATTTAAACTTTTTTCTATTTGTTCGTGTTTCTTTTCAATAGCTTCTGTTCTTCGTGCATGGGATTCGTGTAGTTGTCCCCATTCTTTGTTTTTGATTTGTATTAATTTTTCTTCCATCCTCATAGAAATTTGCTCTCCTTGTTCTCTCAAATTTTTGGCTATAATCTCATTAATTTCCTCTTCATCTATTATCGATGGGTATTCTTTGAACCTTACATCAGTAAATTTTTTGTTAATTGATTCAAATTGTTTTGAACAATTTGTTTTAATTGCTTCGATACTTTCTTCGTTGAAATTTACCTTGCTTTCTAATTCTGTTATTTTGGTTGATATTTCTCGCCGTATTTCTTTATTTTTTTCTTCAATTTTATTTGTTAGGCTCATTTGTAATTCATGTATTTTTATACCTATGTTTTCATTTTGTTTTTCGATTTTTTTAGTTAGTTTTTCTTCAATTTTTTCTAACCTTTCGTTGGTTTTTTCGATTGTTTGTTTGTTCGTAATTATTAAATTTTTTATTTCATTTTTGTCTGCTTTTCTGTTTTCTTCTGTTAATTTTCTATTTTGTTCTGCTTTTTCTTCTGCTAATTTTCTATTTTGGTCTGCCTTTTTTTCTGCCTTTCGCATCATGTCCAAAAGTAATTCGAGCTTATCTTCCCTAGACTTCAGCTCTTTCTCAATTTTTGTTTGTGGCGATTCACCCATTTCCGTGGTGCCCCTTCTCGTGCTCTCATATTCGGGATTAAATTGTTCTTCAATGGTTTCTACCAATCCAGAATCTTGTTGTTCTGCTGTTTTTTCTGTTGTTGTTTCCATTTTTCGATGTATTTATTTGTTTGGTTTTTACTATGAGTAATCTTAATCTCAGGGCTCTTGGTCGGTTCACAAATTTTATGCACACTTTTGCGGTTATCAATTTTAAACGCACTAACACTTAACACATTTGTAAATTTTTATGCACCATCTGCCGATCATAAATTTTTTATTCACAATTAAGTTTATATTTTTTTTTTTATGCACAATCTGGCGTTCATAGATTTTTAATTCACAACGACGATTATCATTTTTATGCACAATCGAGCCCCACGTTGCATGCGACAATTGATATGTTTTTTTTTATAAGTCAATAAAAATTGTTATTATAAATTTCGCCGACACTTAACTAACTTTGTTTTCCGTTCTTACACAATCCTCTATATTCCCATCACTTATTTACTCAATAATTAAACAAAATTGCACCAAAATTTCTCTTTATTATCACAAATCATTTCAAATTCATCGGCACTTAATGAAAACAAAAATGCGAACCTTTCCGCCATCTTCCTACTACTTTCCTTTTCGTCCAGGTCGCTCGCCGCACCTTTTGATTGCGTCCAGGTCGCTCCTGGACGAGCCAGACATGCGCAGTAGTTTCCAAATAAAGTCCTCTTTTACAAATTCAATTTTTTTTTAATGTTTAAAAACACGACAATATATATAGACTCCTTAAGAGCTATATCAAAGATCGGTCTGTTGAGTTGGTCTACGGCATTCAAGGTTCTGTTTGTGGACCTATCTTTTACTAAAATAGATTTTCGGGATTATTGGACAGGGGTTATAAATAAAACAACTTGTTCAAAAGGTCGACGTTTCGCCCAACTTTATTGTGGGCCTCTTCAGGACTAAAATATGCCAATTAATGGTAGACTTGTAAAATTAAAAACAATCTTACCCAATTAAACAGAAGGTTTGGATGTTACAAAAAATATAGCATATCCCCGAAATTCGTCAACATGTGCTGTATGTAGCATTCGCAAATCAGTTTATAAATTAACAAACGTAAAAACAGATAGTATAAATAAAACCATTAACAGGTCAAAAAAACCAGTCAATCAATATAAAATTTAAAAAAATTACTAACATGAAATAAATTATTGTTGTAAACGTTCAAAATTCACCATATAAACGAACATCTTGCAAGTCAGCTTATCTTCCAATCCCATGCTGTTAATAATTGGATCGAGCCGGAAATATTATAATATTTCGTTTTTTGAAATCACATCCGGAAATAATAGTGTCCAAATCTGATAAAGGTAACAACACGGTAGTTATGTATAAAGAAGAATACAACAAACTTATACAACAGATAGTAGAAGACGAGCGATTATTCAAAAGAATCACAAGAGATCCCACCACATGCTACCAAAATAGAATGAATAAATTCATAAAGAAATTGAGGGACAATAACATTATTGATGATACTCAATACAAAAACCTCGTAAGACACAACTCAGTTAGTCCAAAAATATATGGACTACGAAAGACGCACAAACAGGAACCGATGTTAAGACCAATAGTAAGTTGTATAAAATCTCCATCATACAAGATATCATCTTTCCTGGGTGAGATATTTATGAATGTGTTGACGACTTCCAGTTACATAATAAGAAGCTCTAAAGAATTTGTTGGGAAGATTGCAGAGTTTACATTGCCGGATAATTATGTACTGATGTCTCTAGATGTGGTGTCTCTATTCCCGAGCATCCCAAAAGATATTGTGAAAAAAGCTATAAGAAAATATTGGAGAACCATAAAATGTTATACAGAGTTAAAAATCGAAGATATGGAGGAACTGATTGATATTTGGTTTGCTACAAGTTACTTTAAATTAGAAAGTAAATTTTACACTCAGCAGGAAGGTTTATCAATGGGGAATCCAGCGAGTCCAGCATTGGCGGGTTTAGTAATGGAAATGGTGATAGAAGAAGTGTTGACAACGATCCCGTATGAGATTCCATTCATTTACTTATATGTGGATGACACTATATTGGCAGTACCAAAAGATAAAGAAGAATGGATTTGTAGTAAGTTCAATAAATATCATGAGAAAATCCAATTTACACTAGAAAAAGAGGCTGATGGAGAAGTGCCGTTTCTCGATGTTACGGTCATTAGAACAGAAGAAAACAAAATCATCACGAATTGGTACACTAAACCATCAGCTTCCAACAGATTGGTAGGTTATCACTCTTATCACCATTTCAGTATAAAGAGAGCAATTGTGACTGGCTTAATAAGAAGGGTCACAGATATCAGCCACGATTCGTTCCGTGAGAAAAATAAAAAGAAGATATACGAAATTTTGAAAGACAATGGTTACCCAATGTGGTTCATAAGGGCCACAGAAAGGAAATTGAAAGAAAACTCAAAAGCTAAGACAATGGGAGATAGGGAGGGAGAAAAACCACTTTATTTTAAGTTCCCCTACATAAGAGGCCTAACAGAAAAAATAAACAAGATTCTAAGTCCACTTTGCACACTTGCTCCCTACAATTTAAAAGACCACAGTACTTTACTAACCAAATTAAAAGAAAAAACAAAAAAAAAAAGAGGAATCAGAAGTAGTTTATCGGATTCCTTGCAAAGACTGTGATGGAGCATATGTAGGACAAACGAAACAGTGGCTTAAGACTAGATTATATCAGCACGAAAATGATTGTAAGAAAATCAAAAAGGCAACACCAGGGGAGGTCCAAAGTCAGTGGCAAACATCAGCACTTGTTCAACACCACCAGAATCTTAAACATACTTTTGACTTCGAAAAAACAGAAATATTGGACCGAGAAAATAATTACCTGAAAAGACTAATAAGCGAGATGTTTTTCATAAAGACAACCAAAAACAGTGTAAATTTTAGGGAAGATGTACAGAAGTTAAGTGTTATCTATTGCGATATTTTAAAATAGTTATTAATAATATTATAATATTTCCGGCTCGATCCAATTATTAACAGCATGGGATTGGAAGATAAGCTGACTTGCAAGATGTTCGTTTATATGGTGAATTTTGAACGTTTACAACAATAATTTATTTCATGTTAGTAATTTTTTTAAATTTTATATTGATTGACTGGTTTTTTTGACCTGTTAATGGTTTTATTTATACTATCTGTTTTTACGTTTGTTAATTTATAAACTGATTTGCGAATGCTACATACAGCACATGTTGACGAATTTCGGGGATATGCTATATTTTTTGTAACATCCAAACCTTCTGTTTAATTGGGTAAGATTGTTTTTAATTTTACAAGTCTACCATTAATTGGCATATTTTAGTCCTGAAGAGGCCCACAATAAAGTTGGGCGAAACGTCGACCTTTTGAACAAGTTGTTTTATTTATAACCCCTGTCCAATAATCCCGAAAATCTATTTTATTAA
Source organism: Cantharis flavilabris (assembly GCA_949152465.1). Classification (NCBI taxonomy): domain Eukaryota; kingdom Metazoa; phylum Arthropoda; class Insecta; order Coleoptera; family Cantharidae; genus Cantharis; species Cantharis flavilabris. The sequence goes on along the minus strand of OX424437.1, from coordinate 26,917,177 downwards.
GAAATATGGACGAAAACCAAAGTACTATCTTTTACAACATTGTGCTTGATGAAATTTTAGATATAGTGAAACAAGTATATCCTGGAAGGGATGGAAGCATTCGATCTTGTAAAATCGAGCTTGCAAATAAAACTATTATTACGACGACCAATGCAATTATTATTATATCCGTTGGAACTTCCTCTTGCCCCCCGGAAGAATCGGGAAAATATTCGGAAAGAGTCGATGGTATCGAGTGAGATCGAAGAAAAATAATCGGCGCGACATTTTTTATAAAGCGAAGTTCAGAGTTCATGTTAAATTAGTTAATGTAAAAGCATTGAAGTTAAAGGTCATAAAGATTTTTTCACAATTTCATCCCGCGTGGCCACTTTACTCCCACTCGACTAATACCTTCGGACGCTAGTATATTATACTACAGAAAATCAAACTGGATATATGGGGTCGTATTAATATTGGATCCACGCCAAAAATCTACAATTATTTACATTTTCACTTACATTGTGGGGAATCTTTTAAAAAGATTGAAGAAATCTTTAAATATTTAGTCTGTTTTTGGCGGATGTGGTAGAATTGGTTAATCATGATGATACAAATTAATTGATAGGTCAAATTTTACTAAAAAAACGCTAAACTTTCTAAATCTTAGCGTGAATAGGTTCCGGAACTTTCATACATTCAGTATAAATATATAGAAAACCTACCTATACAGATACCACTATCTCATACAATTCCGATCATCTGTGGATCCATAAGATAGCTAGATACAGATCAATGATCCAACACCTAGTTAACAACCCAATGAACGAAAAGAGCCTAACAATATAACTAGACACCATGTCTAGTTAGTTAATATTAGCTTAAGGTGTAATTTAGCTGATGTTAGACGGTTTTACTATTATTTTAGCCAACCCTGAAGTTCGACGTTCGAGTTCAAAAAACAGAGAGTCGAAAACGAATGCATGCCTTAGGTCTGTCAATTGTCAATCAAACAAATATTGTGAATAATATGACCGAAGCTATTACAAGTATTTCTACCTTAAGACAGAAAAAAATTGTTACCTTTTCAGTCGGCAATAATAATTAGTAATAATTCTTTAAAATTACCATATAATGATCTTAAGGAACGATTTAAGCTAGACTATATTTTAACGTATCGTTTGAACCAAGACGTTCTGGAAAATTTTTTTGCAGTAATTTGATCTAAGGGAGGCCTCCATGATCACCCTGATGCCTTAGAGTTTAAGTATCGTTTAAGGTCTTACATTTTGGGTAGAAATAAAAGGTCTCTGTCAGATGGTAGAAATGTAGATGAACATTCTACTCCCGATTAAATACATAGCCAAGAAATTCAAGGGTAACTTTTAAGTGGGTAGTGCTTTACATCCCTTAGAGCGGAAGCAGCTGATGAAAGCGACGTTTTAAAAGAAGAATTAGATTCTCTGACCTACGATGGCTTAGAAAATTTGGCTGGCTTCATCTGTCACAAGTTAAAAAAGATGGAACCAACTGTTTTCTCCACATCTTCATCAAACAGGCTAGTTATACTTGGGTCGATCATTTATCTGAAGGTGGCTTGTCGAAGCCACCAGAAGAATTAATGATAAATATGGATAAATTGGAACATAGTTTCGAAACTGTTAATTTGGAAGAAATTTTCGATTGTAAAAATTATATTGGTAATTTATTGAACCTAGTTAAAGAAGTTCCATGTAGTTCCATTTTGAAAAAAAAACTTTTTTTGCAATCGGTGAATTATATCTATTCATAGAACAGTTTCGAGAATTTTGTTTAGCAACTTTAGAAGAACTTACAATTTGCTAGTGCTAATCTTGTATTTTGGCCGGATAAAGATATTATACAACCAAGAATGCCCGAATATTTTTATTCGGATTATAACAACACACGTCTCATAACTGATTGCACAATATTTAAAATTGAAGTATCAGCTAGTGTACAAAATAGAGTTTTCACTTACTCTCACTACAAAAACGGTTTTACTGCTAAAATTTTGATAGGAATCACGCCATCCAAATTTATTTCCTTTAAATCAAAAGTAGCAGGAGGGAGAAAATGTGACTCACAGATAACTATTGAATCTAGATTACTAGATTTGCATGAAGATGGAGATATTGTTTTAGCAGATCAGGGATTTCTGGATATTCGCAGTTGAATTAATCAAGCTAGTAAAAACGTATTGCTTGTTCGCACCTTTTCTAGAAAATAAAGTAGAATTCACCAAAGAGGAAACCGAGAAAACCTATAATATTGCTCAAGTTCACATCCACGTAGAAAGAATTATGCAACGATTGCGGACATATCAAATTTTGATCAAGATACCAGAGTATCTATTTAAAAGCATTGATGTTTTACACGAATGCTGCGTATTGGTTAATCTACAGCTACTGATCATTTCAGAAAATAAAAATAACGGAAACATTTAATTTCAGTTAAAAAACACAATATTACAAGTAATTTGTATGTTTTATGAATGTTATTAAAATTTATATCACAGAATCATTCACTTTTCCTATTATTATTACCTATCTAAGACATAAAAAATACCTTTAACTATTCTGGACTATTTTATTTCACAATTTCACGCAATACTGGTAAGTACTCATGAAAATAAAATTTAAAAGTAAATATGTCTTTGAGACCAAAAAATTTGCGACATAGTAGATTTTTTCATAATAATAGAAATGAAAAGTGCAGGTACTATTCAAGCAGTAGGAATCAATACATTGTCAAAAATTATTGAATATTGCATATATTTCATGTCAATTGTCAACTTAAACATAGTGTATCTATGCGCATGTACAGTTAGTTGAGTACACTCACTTCATGAGCAAACGTGTTTTAGTTATTACTCGTCATTTTAATAAATCTTTTTACTACGAAACGTTTACCTTTATTTATACCACAAGGACCACAAATATCAGTTATTTAATAGGTTATGGGACCAGTTCACCAGGTAGAATAAAGTGTCGCGAATCGGTTTTGCGTGTAACGTGTAGTGAACAAGAAAAGTGAAAATGGCGGACAGAATTGATATTAATACAATAAACAAGTTTGATGGCAAGAACTACCTACAATGGAAGTTCCAAATAAATTGTGCTTTACGTGCGAAAGGATGCCTTGAAGTGGCGAGTGGTGTGTCCACTAGACCCAACTCGGAAAATACCGCTGAATTAGAAAGGTGGAATAAGAAGGACGCCGTAGCCATGTTTACGATGACGTCAGCTATGGAACTTGAACAAATCACCTTGATAGAAACCTGTACTAGTGCTAACGAAATGGTGGAAAGAATGGACACCATCTACCAGCAGAAAACAGAAACTAACAAGATGATGCATCAAGAACGCTTTCATCAATATCGTATGGATCCCAACAACAGCGTGGCGCTGCACATTGCGAAAGTGCAAAACCTTGCAAAACGGATACGAGAGGCCGGCGATGTCATAAGTGACACAGCAGTTATGACAAAAATATTAAGTACGCTACCTACGAAATACAAAGGAGTACGTCAAGCATGGTTGTCAGTCGATCAAAGTTTACAAACCGTACAAAATCTAACTTCAAGATTGTTGGATGAGGAAACAAATTTAACCGAAGTCGAACAGGTCGACAACGCGTTTTCAACTCAAGTCAAGTTGAAAACAGCAGCAAATGGAAAATCGAAAGATTGGAAGAAGAAGATCACTTGCTACAACTGCCAGAAAAAAGGGCATTTCGCAAGAGATTGTTCCAATCCTAAGAAAGCAAAAAAACAATCAGATAAAAATGGACCAGAAGGAAATGTTTCAGCATTCACAACCGCCGAAGAAGAAAATTTTTCAGCAGAAAGTCAAGAAAACATTTGGATTCTAGACAGTGGAGCTTCGGCTCACATGACATACAAAAAGGAATTCTTTTCAACGTTTCAAGATGAAGAAAACGAAACAACGGTTGCACTAGGGAACAACCAGAATCTTCAGGTGAAAGGAAAAGGCACTATTAAAATTCGAAAATTGACAAATGAAATTTGGAGTGATGGAATTTTAAACGACGTGCTGTACGTTCCTGATTTAAGAAAGAATCTTTTTTCAGAAGGTGTACTCACGACGAAAGGAATGAGAATTGTAAAAGAAAATAAAGATGCGTACATTTACAAAAAAGAAAAATTGGAAGCCCATGCAATTCGCAAGAACAACAATTTATATCAAATGAAATTTAAAACCGTAAGTAATTATGAAGTAAATGTTGTAACAGACAAGGACAAGATAATGCAATGGCACGAACGCCTTGCACATATTAATTTTAAATTAATAAAGGAGATGGTTGCAAATGGTGAAATCACTGATATAAATTTGAAGAATGTCGACAAAACAATATGCGAATCTTGCTTATTTGGCAAACAGCATCGAATGACCTTTGAAAACGTCAGACGAAACACCAGACCAGGTGAGATAATATATAGTGACGTATGCGGACCATTTTCTACGACCTCAGTAAATGGCTCAAATTACTTTGTGCTCTTTAAAGACGATCACTCGGGTTATCGCGTAGTGTTTTTTATTAAACATAAATCAGATGTGCTCGATTGTTTTAAACGGTTTATAAAAATGTGCAAAACAAAATTCGAAAATTCGGTAAAATGTTTACACGTTGACAACGGAACGGAGTTTATCAACGCAAATTTTCGTGAATTTCTTTATGCAGAAGGAATTGACCTGGAAAGAACTGCACCGTATACACCGGAACAAAATGGCAAAGCCGAGAGAGAGATGAGAACAATTGTAGAATCAGCAAGATCAATGTTATATGGAAAAGACATGCCGATGAACCTATGGGCGGAAGCCGTAAATACATCGGTCTATATATTAAACAGAACGCCTAACAGCAATACAAAGACGAGTTCCTATGAAATGTGGACAGGCAAAAAGCCAACATTGAATCATGTAAAAAATTTTGGAAGCGATGCATACATGCATATTCCAAAACAAAAACGAACCAAACTGGATTCTAAAAGCAAAAAGTTGATAATGGTAGGTTACGATGGAAATTCTACAAACTACCGACTTTACGATCCCAAAACAAAACAGATAAGTATTTCGAGAGATGTCATCTTCGTTGAATACGCAGAAAAAGATACCGAAAGAAGGAACAACACGGTGAAAGTAAACATCGAAACAAGTGACATTGAAGACGAACCACTCGAAATAAACGACGAAAATGAGCAACAACAGAATCAAAGAGCTTCGTATAATTTCAGACAAAGAGAAAATATTCGAAAACCAGCAAGATATGACGATCTTGAAGCGAATTATGTTGAGGTCGACGTACCCGAAACATACCAAGAAGCACTGGAAAGTGAAGATTCAAAAAAATGGAAAGAATCCATCGACGAAGAGCTCAAAGCGTTGGAAAAGAACGATACATGGGATTTAGTTAAAAAGCCAGCAGACAAAAATATAATCGACAACAAATGGGTGTTTAAAGTTAAACGAACAACAGATGGAACCATATCTCGCTACAAGTCAAGACTTTGTGCAAGAGGTTTCAAACAAATAAAGGGGATAGACTACGAAGAAACTTTCTCTCCAACAATCAGATATGACACCATTAGAGTTTTATTAGCTTTAGCAGCAAAACACGACATGGAAATTCAACAGTTCGATGTGAAAACGGCTTTTCTCAACGGAAAACTGGAAGAAGAAATTTTCATGAAACCACCCCTAGGTTTAAATGTCGAAGAAGGGCAAGTTTGCAAATTGAAAAGAACAATTTACGGTCTGAAGCAGTCGAGCCGAATTTGGAATCAACGGTTTAATAACTTTCTTGAACAACTTGATTTTAAACAGTGTAATGCGGACAAATGTGTTTACGTAAATGAATCCAACGAAGTAAAAACTTATGTGATAATTTTTGTTGATGACGGACTAATCTTAAGTAAAGATAAAACTGCAGTTGAAAATTTGATTTCAAAATTAGGAAATACTTTCGAAATAACGGTCAGTTCAGATCTTAATTATTTTGTGGGACTGGAAATAAAACGAGATCGCGATAAGAAAACTGTGTTTATTCATCAAAAGAATTACGTTAAACAAATCGTAAAACGATTCAACCTTGATGACGCGAAGTCATTGAATACGCCAGCCGATTGTAACGTGAAACTGTCCTACCCCAAGGAAAACAAGCAGACGCAATTCCCTTATCGAGAAATAGTGGGCGCATTAATGTTCCTTGCAATTCTAAGTAGACCAGACATTATTTATTCTGTTTCCTTGTTAAGCAGATTCTTGAACAACCCAGACACGTCCCACTGGAATGCAGCAAAACGTGTAGTACGCTATTTAAAAGGAAGCCAAAATTGTGGAATAGAATATAGATCAGACGACCCCGATGGAAAATTAATTGGATATTCGGACGCAGATTTTGCCAGCGATGAAAACACCAGAAAATCAACGTCCGGTTACATCTTCAAGTTATGTGGTGGAGCAGTGACTTGGACGAGCGAACGCCAGAAAACCGTCTCGTTATCAACAACCGAAAGTGAATATGTCGGAGCTTCTAACGCAACGAAAGAGGTGATATGGCTAAGAAATCTTCTTAAAGAACTAGGAGAAATGGAAGAAAAATCAACCACTTTATGCGTGGATAATCAAAGCGCAATTAAATTGATTCGAAATGCGGAATTCCATAAACGTACTAAACACATAGATGTGAAGTACCATTTCATACGTGATAAATACGAGGAAGGGATCATAAATATCTTATATGTACCTTCAAAGCTCCAATTGGCGGATATTACAACAAAAGCACTTAGTGCGCGACAATTCAACGAACTAAAGTTTAAATTCGGAATGCGCGACTTATGTGACAACGATAATTAAGTGTATTGTTTATTAAATATTTTTGTATGTTAAGCTAAGCGTTTATGTAATGTTTCATTAATATTTTTTGTCAGTTAACAATTTGTGGGACTATTGAATATTGCATATATTTCATGTCAATTGTCAACTTAAACATAGTGTATCTATGCGCATGTACAGTTAGTTGAGTACACTCACTTCATGAGCAAACGTGTTTTAGTTATTACTCGTCATTTTAATAAATCTTTTTACTACGAAACGTTTACCTTTATTTATACCACAAGGACCACAAATATCAGTTATTTAATAAAAATACCTCAGACAATTGCTTCTTTCCTAAACTTACGTGAAGCGCAATCGTGTACAGGACATAGTTTGAGACGGTCTTCAGCAACCCTGCTAGCAAATACAGGGGCTGATATAACAATATTAAAACGGCACTGTGGTTGGAAATCATCAACTGCAGAAGGTTACATTGAGAGTTCTGTTCTAACAAACAGATTAGTTTTCGTGTTTCATTTCTACTTTTTAGGTGATTCAATTTCTGTTCTAGATTCTCCGAACACATCACGTTGTATAAATTCTACTGTAACCTCTAGAAACTGAACTATAGAAACTAATAATAATGTATTTTAATTATATTAAAACTGTGAGTGAGTTAAATATTAACCCCACCCATAAGTTACTTTACTTACTAGTGAGTTATATGTTACTTTCCTTATTTAAAACACCATAGTTTTTATTATTTCGAGATATTGGATAAAAACTTTTTTCCCAAAGGGTATAGCCGGGTTTATATGGGAAATCTGCCCTTGCGGCTTTTTCGATTCGTACTTGGGGGATCGTTTTGGTGTCAAATAAAAATAATTCAGCCAAATTTTCAGCTCTTTATCTTAAACGGTTCTCGAGTTTTTCAAAAAAAACTCATTTTTCGATTTTTTTTTTTTTTTAATAGTAAAAATCAAAATTAACGAATGCTGATTTTTTTCCTAATTCTTAGGAGTAAAAGGCATGAAAAAATATTTTTGTGAGGATTCTTAAACAAAACGCCGATTTTTGGCGAAAGAAATAAAATTTAAATCTTACTTTTTAACGCCTTTTTGAAAAGTGTCACTCACCAAATTTTGTCAGAAAATGTCTTTTATACTCCTCTGCACTCATGAATTTTTTCGATTTTTTTGAAGTGGTGCAACAGTATGAAATAAATTAAAAAGTGATTTTTTCTATAATCTTGCGTTTAAACAATTTATATATATTATTTTCTATGGTTAAAAAATTTATAAAAAATTATTTTATACTTTATATTTTATTTTATTTAAATTATATAATTTTTTAAAATAATTAAGAATTACATTATCTAAAAAAACATTTTTAATTGTTTTAGTGTAAAGTGATTGCATGAAAACCATTAGAAATCATATAATTTTAAAATAGTTTGAAAACATTTTTCCGAAGGTCTGAATAACTCATTTTGATTGAGAAATTTTTGTATTCAAAATTAGCGCCGGGTTAGCGCGCTATAATGCCATCTACTGGGATTTTCAATAACTATTGATTATTACTTCTTAGGTCTTGCTTATTTCCAAATAAGCTAACAATAATAAAGTAACCTCTATAGTTTTGTAGTTGTATTAATTTGCATTTAACTCATGTATTAAGTCAGTACATTTATATTGAGACTATTTCTAATTTTCACAATTAAATAGCATTGCAGAGTTATTGTTGTTATTTCATCTCTCATAATTATATGGGATTACACTTTATCGTTAAATAGTGTTACGGTTAATCACTTCCACTAAAGTAAGTGTTTCATCTGTATATACTTTTATATATTTCTGCATTTTTAATACGTACTTTGAATCTTAATTTCGGAATGGATGCTAATAAAAAATGCATCAATTGTAATATTTATTTGCGCAAAACATTTGGCTATAAGAAAGTTATTACGACAATTGATGAGGCTAATATTGCGACAGAAAAAATTGGAAAGAAAGTCTTCATCAATGATGCTTTTTGTAATAAATGTCGAGCAATTTTAACAAGACCACCAACTAAAAATATAAACACTGATAATTCATCTACAGAACAAGTGAGTATCGAAAGCCAACCAATTTTCTCTCAATCGTCTTCAAATACTGTTTCGTCTGTATCGTCAACTGAAGATCCTTCATATGTTTTTGAAGAAAAAATGGAAGAAGAATTAGAATTTGTGGAATTGGGTTTTCCTCGAATCATTTCCACTCATGGATATTGTTGCATTTGTGGATCATCAACAAATAATACATTAGTTCCATTCGAAGCACGCAAACAAGTATTTTCAAAAAGACAAATTTTTATTCCTGAAGGAAATCGATGCTGTAAAGATCATATCATAAAACAGCGATTCTATGATGAAGATATCAATAATTTTCGAATTTATTCGAATACCAGTGTATTTGAAGTTCGTGATTTGGAAAGATTACTTGGGCAGCTGGCTGTTGGTAGTGATTCGTCTATAATTGATAAAATTGGAGATCACTCGTTTTCAGAGAAACAGTTAGAGGTATTTACGGATCTTACATGGGAAAAACTTATAAAACTCCGTGAAATGTTAACATCGATGAAAAATTCTATAAATCGTAATGTCACTCAAGCTCTTGTTATTTTTTTGTTTAAATTACGAACCGGAAATTCTAATGCAGTAATATCCTCCGTTTTTGGTTTAGCTCGGGAACAAATGGTATCTGATTACTGTAATGAAGTGATATCCTCGTTTGAAAAAGATGTTTTGCCTCGGTATTTCGGAATTGATGCCATCAGTAGAGAGACATTACTCACCAATACGTCAAATACTGCTAAGAAATTGTATCAAGTAAAAGATGACCAGTTAATATTTATTTGTGATGGAACATATATTCGCCATCAAAAAAGTGTGAATAATGAATACCAGAGGAAATCATATTCTGGTCAAAAAAAGGTCCCTTTGTGCAAACCATTTACGATATGTACCACAAATGGTTTTGTTATAGACATGCTTGGGCCATATACAGCTAATATGAACGATGCTGAAATTATGAGAATCGTCTTAAATGATCCTAATGGTCTAATTAAGTTACTAAATAAAGATGATATTATTGTAGTTGATCGAGGCTTTCGTGATGTAATAAAATATTTAGAAGAATTAGGATTCAAAGTCTTAATGCCTGCTCTCAAAGGAAAACGAAATCAGCTGACTGCAGATGAGTCAAATAAATCCCGTTTCGTCACCAAAATTCGTTGGGTTGTTGAAGCAGTACATGGCAATATCAAACAGAAGTTTAAGCTTTTAGATCATAAACTGGACAATAAATTACTTCCTAAAACTAGTTTTTTTTGTCGAATCGCTTGCTTTCTACATAACGAATTTGGTACAAGACTTGATTCTGATCTTGATCTTTCTGAGAAAATTATTGCCGCAATTAATTCAAAAAAAGATCAAGATAACATTCTAGCTTTGGAAGTAGAGACCAATCGTTGGGCAAGAAGAAAAGTTCCATTTGCAACAATTACTTCAGATGAATTAACCGATTTTCCTGAGTTAACGGAGCAAGAACTCAAAATTATTTTTACTGGATCATATCAAATGTCTCAAGCTGTATCGTATTTAGCTGAGATGATGAATGAAGATGGAACAATCACACTCCATTATGCGAAAATAACACCGAATATTATCAAACTTGAAGTGAGATCTCGACATATTAATTCGAAAACATATCGTTGCTTTGTTGATTATCAACCAGATAATAATGACATTTCTGGAATTAGTCGATATTGTTGTGATTGTGCTAATGGTAGGCGCACTGTCGGATGCTGCTCTCACATTGCCGCTATTATATATTATCTGTCTCATGCTCGATATTTGGCAAAAATTGTAAGGCCTGCTGAATTATTGAGTCGTCTGTTTATTGATGAAAAGGTTAATATCGTAGTAAATGAAGACAGTGACGAAGATTAACCTTACTTAAAGCAGTAATAACGATCTATTTTGTATGGAATTATTTACATTAATTTAATGTCAACAATTTATGCTAATTTTGTTAAACAATATCAATAACATAATATACTATATAATAACTTTTCTGATCGAAATTTTTGTTTTTATTGTTTTAAAACTGAAAAATGATTCCCAATAATAGGGAAAAATTATATTGTTATCTTTTAAACAAGTTTTTTTTAACGTGTCTATAATCATTTTTCACACTCTTAATTATTTTAAGCAGGATATGTTTTAATTTTCTAAGGTTTTCTCTATGTTTTTTCTCTAGTGGGAATGTATTTTTAGTAAAAAAATAATTTTTTATAAATTTTTTAACCATAGAAAGTAATATAAATAAATTGTTTCAACGCAAGATTACAGAAAAAATCACTTTTTACTTTATTTCATACTGTTGCACCACTTCAAAAAAATCGAAAAAATTCATGAGTTCAGAGGAGTATAAAAGACATTTTCTGACAAAATTTGGTGAGTGACACTTTTCAAAAAGGCGTTAAAAAGTAAGATTTAAATTTTATTTCTTTCGCCAAAAATCGGAGCTTTGTTTAAGAATCCTGACAAAAATATTTTTTCATGCCTTCTACTCCTAAGAATTAGGAAAAAAATCACCATTCATTAATTTTGATTTTTACTATTAAAAAAAAAATAAAATCGAAAAATGAGTTTTTTTTGAAAAACTCGAGAACCGTTTAAGATAAAGAGCTGAAAATTTGGCTGAATTATTTTTATTTGACACAAAAACGATCCCCCAAGTACGAATCGAAAAAGCCGCAAGGGCAGATTTCCCATATAAACCCGGCTATACCCTTTGTTGTTTTCTTTGTTAGACCAGGTACTTCTGGGACTACCCTCGTATTTGTATATATGTGTGTATAATGCATGTATTAACCACCATATCAACCCAACATGTCGTCAATGCGAGACCAAAATTGAGACCTCAGGGCACGTTATCGGAGAGTGCACCGCGGGGAAGGGCTTGAGGATCAGTAGACATAACTTCATCGTCAGAAAACTCGCCCAACACCTTGAGCCCCACAATACGATCTATGAGGAACAGTCATTCATCGCCGAAGAAGGGTAGCGTCTAAAACCGGATTTGGTTATAAAAAATTCAAACCGTGTTGTAATATTGGACGTGACGGTACGATTTGAGAATGACAACTCCTTAGGGGACGCCTCCAAGGAAAAGCTGAGGAAATACGAAGTCCTCAAGTTCATCCTCCGCGAGATGCACCAGACGAACTCCGTCGAAATCATCCCCGTCGTTCTGGGAAGTAGGGGGGCGATGCCTAAGGCCACACTCAATGCCCTCAAAGTCCCTAAAAAGACTCTCAGGGACATCACATACCATGTTCTCAGAACGCCCATTAAGATCATACGCGCCCATATCGATTATTCATAACAACAACATCTTATCTGACTGGTCAAAGGGGATATGATGAGAGATATCCCTAGACCAAACGCTCTCTAATTAGATGGATACCGAGGCAAAGAAATATCACGGCTGGCAAATCTCACCAGCCAGGCAAAAATTGACGAAATTAATTGGATGCCAACATTAAATCTAAAGGCCCAAAAACAAATTTTAAAAGGTTTTCTTAGAAATGTTATACCTCCCCGTAGGGAATCTGCGCATAAAACTGGAAAGCGGATGCATGCGCCAGATTTTGATAACACCTTTCACCATGTAAATGGGAATATTGAGCATTTATTTAATTATTAAATCTATGTATTTCCAATGTATTTCTTATGGAGCTTAAAATAGCGCGCCTAACGGAGGGTTAATAAAAAAATTGTTTCATAACAATTAATATTGCAGGTTTGGAAAGATGTAATGTGGCAAGATTTAGAAAAGAATGGTATCGAAGAAAGAAATGCAGCGATCGAGAATAAGAGGCTGTAGAACCTGATGGGGTTCATTTTATTACTGTTCTACTTGATGGTGGTTGGAGTAAGCATTTAAAAATATTGTTATTTTTATTAAATAATTTTATATTCCAATTTCGTGACCCCCAATATAATAGATAAATTTTTGGATGTTCATCGTGAGTTTTTTGGTCAAATTAAATAAAACACAATTATATCTTTTACTGACTAGTTTCGATTTCTGTGTAAATCCTCTTCTTTGAAGTAAAAGATATAATTGTGTTTTGTGAAAACTCCTGTTCTTAGGAATAAGAAATAAGTACTGTTCGGTATGCATTCGTGCTAGTAATAGACAGATTGAAGTGGCTGATCGGGAGCATTGTAGCGAGGCAATGCATAATCTAAGATATAAAACCTTCATCGCGGATGGCGATTCTTCGGTATTTCACAGTATCAAAAATTAAGTAAAGTATGGCTTAGAAGCATGATACTATAACTTTGAAAGATATGATATTGCGCATGTAGGAGGGGCTTAGGCGGTACATTGCAACGTCACTGGAACGTTCACTGTGGTTCTGGTACGTAAATAAATTCAACAGGCGTATTAGTGACAAGTTAATAAGTAATAATTTTGAGGTGTTTCTGAATGAAATTAGTCTAATTCAAACAGCAGAAAAAAACAGTTAGTATAGTATTTATTTTGAATTTGTTGTGTTAATTTATAAATCGTAGATTATCGCAGTCAGAAATTATTTTTAGGTTGTACTTTTTTTACTAACATCATGAGATGTGCAGTGTTTGGTTGTAATACCGATAGAGATTCAAAATCTTTCAATCGAGATGTGATGATGTTTAGATTTCCAAAGGATCCCCAATTATGCAGGACATGGATTAATGCATGCTGTCGCACTGACAAAATTAATGCCGCAAATGCAAGAATATGTTCTTTACATTTCAAGAAAGATGATTTCCTTCGCAATCTTAGACAAGAACTTTTAGGATGCAACGCTAAAACCTTCCGTCAAATTAAACCAAATTCTATTCCAACAGAAAATTTACCAAAAACATCAAGTTCGAAAATTCTTTCTGCAAGTACGAGATCACAAAGAAACGAAAAAACGAATTGTTCTCGCCTAGTAAATGACCTTCTTGAAGAAAAAAATCGTGTTTCACTTTAAAGCATTACTTCATATTACCATTGCTATTTAAGATCTATTAATTTCCGTAGTAATAATATTGTTAGAACTTTTGATTCTTTTTTATCATAAATGCATGATAACTATTATTTTTTCCTAGTATAAGCATCGGTGAAGAGTTTTGTGATGTGGCTTTGATTGGTGCAGGCAATTCGGTTTTAGAAGATAATGAAAGAAATCATAAAATTATAGAAACTAAAGAAATCGGGTATACTATTAATTCAATTCAAATGCTGCTCACGCTGATGGCGCTTTGGCAGGGTTTCTGGACAAGAAGGTTGATGGCATTATGATGCAATCGAAGATTCCAGAAAGAAACTTGTTGGTTTCAATCTGTCCGTGCAGACTCCCTTACATTTGTCCCCAGTGTCTAGAACAAAGACAATCTACAGCGTGGAAAATAAATCTTACATTGAAGGAACCTCAGTACGTGATCGTATTAATGTACGTTGGGGTTCAAATGGTTATGACACGCCAATTCTCAGTAATTGTCCACAGTACACAGCTATACTAACCAGCAGGGATATAGGTTCAAAACTGGACCGGGTATGGCAACGTTTGTCAACATGACTGGCTGCGCGATCGCTATGTCAACTGCGAACACAATACTTACTAACGACTTGGACATGCGCACCTGGACAGGTTGGGTAGATGGATTGGAGAGGACAATTCAGTCTCGAGTCTATGATGCCGCAGTGAAAGCGGCCTCTTATCAACAGGCTACTCGGACAGACCTGAAAGCAGTTGAAAGCTCAAGAAATGAATGGGACTATGATTGCATTGAGTCGTATTATGGCGTGTCCGCTTTGACAGAAGCCGAGTGGGGTGCAAATTCCAACTGGCCAATTCACGCTGTATATCAATGGATGGAAAAGTTGGAGTTGGGACCATCTATGCCTGAATCTAAATTGGATACCTACGTATATCAGGGTACCTTCTACCAGGGTGTTTTTATGACGCAGAATATGAAACAGTGGAAAGCACTTTTCTTTTCAACAATTGACTTTGCTAGGTATCGACCCTTCGTAAGATCTGAGATTGTTGGATTGATACCTCAATATGAGATGTTGTGGTTGGACAATTGGTCAACAGATAGTACCATATTACACACGAGTCGACCAGAACTCGGGCCATTTTTTACCAGTTCTACTTATCCTAGGTCCCTCGGAAGCAAAGACGCATTAACACCATTTGTTAGCAAGATAATCGGTGCGATTCTGATTTGTACATGGTTATGCAACCATGTTGTTATGACTAGATTGTTATCCTAACTTATAACCAACTCCGTAACAATGCTACCGAAAATGGGTATTCTGTTTACACACGCATAATCATGATGGTTATAATTTAAGCATAAGCAGACGTTGTTAGAAATAGTTCAAATGTGCCGTAGTAGTTGAAATGTAGTAGTAGTTTAACATTCAAAAAATTCAAAAAAATATAAGAATAATACAATACGTAGAAAATCAAAATTCAAAAAATTTAAAAAGGAGACAATTAACACATAACAGGTCTGGATTAAGAAAATTTGAAAAAAATGAAAATTTCGTAATACGAAGTACAATATAACGTTATTTCATGGTTATTGCCATTCTTCAGTTGCACGCATCGATTACGATTACATTGTGAAATAAGAAGAAAAAAATTTCAAACTAAACAAAATTATTTTGAAATTAGTTTGAAATTTTTTTTTCTTCTTATTTCACAATGTAATCGTAATCGATGCGTGCAACTGAAGAATGGCAATAACCATGAAATAACGTTATATTGTACTTCGTATTACGAAATTTTCATTTTTTTCAAATTTTCTTAATCCAGACCTGTTATGTGTTAATTGTCTCCTTTTTAAATTTTTTGAATTTTGATTTTCTACGTATTGTATTATTCTTATATTTTTTTGAATTTAACCATAAATACATACTAAAAACCACAAATTTACTTAAAATTTTTTATTTTGAGTTCTTTTTCTAGTTTTACGCCTCACGGTTAAAAAACGTGGTAAATTTTTGAATTTTGAATTTTTTCAAAGTTTTTAGAAATCATATTAAGAGGGCAGTGCCTTCGGATTTCAAACTAGCAGTGCTAGGTAAACGAATTTCTTAGTTCAAATCATTTTTAAATTATTCATACTTCATGTAACAAGTTCAGTTTTGATAATCTTTGGAGGTTATGGTAAGTCAATTTTGTACAATTTGGTCGATAATTTTGTTTAGTTTGAAATTTTTTTCTTCTTATTTCACAATGTAATCGTAATCGATGCGTGCAACTGAAGAATGGCAATAACCATGAAATAACGTTATATTGTACTTCGTATTACGAAATTTTCATTTTTTTCAAATTTTCTTAATCCAGACCTGTTATGTGTTAATTGTCTCCTTTTTAAATTTTTTGAATTTTGATTTTCTACGTATTGTATTATTCTTATATTTTTTTGAATTTAACCATAAATACATACTAAAAACCACAAATTTACTTAAAATTTTTTATTTTGAGTTCTTTTTCTTTTTTTAGTAGTTTAACAGTTGAAAACGCACATGTCAGATCTTTACAGAAAAAACTTGAAAAGTGTTTGAATCAATTTTAATTTAAAATTTATAAAAATGGGTAAAATTAAGCAGCGACGCGGAAAAAAGACGTCTCACAGTCAAATGGAGACGATTGTTAGTTTTTTATTGAAAAATAAAATTATGTTGAGTGGTAAATGCCACCCATCGAATCCTGAGGAATGTGACAAGTGGGAAGATTTGTGCACCATCCTCAACAGAGAGCCAGGTGGTGCAACAAAAACCACTAAACAATGGAAAACTGTCAGTATTTAAACTTTTATTTAACTATAAAAGTTTATATGAATAACGTAAATACTGTTAGAATGCAAACCGTTAACATGCAGCAATAATTATTAATCCTTCTCAGTTTGTCTCCGAGTGGAAGTCGAGAATCCGAAAGAAGGCTCGTACACACCGAGAAAATTTAATTCAAACGGGTGGTGGTGGTTTCACGCTCCGTGATTTGAGTGAGATTGAAAATCGACTAATGGGTGCAATAGGATGAGTGACGATTGTTGGAAACCAAGAACTACCCGAAGAAATATATCCAGGGGTTGTGGAAAATATGGATGAACCAAATACTGATGTACAATATGACGTAATTACCGAAGAAGATAACCAAATTGGCGAAGAAGATAACCAAATTGGCGAAGAAGAGGACCGAATTGCCGAAGATGAGGAGAGGCCCTCATTTCTTGATATTTCAAATGCAGGTATGTTCGTCACTTTTAGTAAATTTATAGTTACAGTAATACAAAATGAAGATAATTATAATTATTAATTTGTGTTACAGGAAGCAATACAAATCGAAGACAGAGGAAACGTAAAAGAAGTTACGTTAGCAATAAAAGCCAGTTGCAGCAATCTGCAGAGCTATACAGTAAGTCTGCAGAGAAAATAAGTGTAGCTGTAAATAACTTTTCTGCAAGTATTACGTTATTAGCTTCTGCAGTAAATAATCTTGCCACATCTCTTAATAAATAGTTTGTTTAATCTTAATTTTTTCCTTATTTGTTTAATCTTAATTTTTTCCTTATTTGTTTAATAATTTTTAAGTTTAAAATAAATATTTAATTCTTTCGTACTTGTATTTGTAGATTATTTTGAGGTTTTGAGGTAGATATTTAACTAATTAATTCTAATTCACATTTACTGACGTTATCCATTGTTTAAATTTTTCTTGGTTACTATGTATCACCAACGTATGAATGTAATGAAACTACGACATCTACTTACATAAAGTACGACGAGTACGACTACGTAGATTTCGTAAACTACATCTGTATTAAAAATTCTACAAAATTTACAAAAACAACATCTATGACATTTATGACAAAAGTACAACGTGAAATGAATCCCCTTAATAAAATCATTTTTACAACTTTATTGATATAATTGTTGAATTAGGGTTCTTCTCACCATACGCCCTTGTGTCAAAAAATCGTTACCATAATCTTAAAAAATGTATGATTAGTTTTTTTAATTTTTCAGCTAAAATGTTTACCATTTCTGTTAGGTATGTCCTCTTCGGGTACGAGGAAAGGTTCTGCTGTCCGAAGTCCGAAGCCTTGTCGAAGGGAGAGGGCTCTCCAGCAAACCTGATATAAACACAGAAAGTACTTGGGGAACTGTGCCCAAGGGTGGAGGTAGACGAAAGGTGCGGCCGTAGCGTGGAGGCATGTTACCGGCTGATTGTCAGATGTTGTCTGTGACTTTGAGCGGCGATATTATCAAGGAACTTCAGCAGTTCAACGGTAGATATCGAGCTAACGTTCGGGGCTTAGACAAACTGAAGAGATTCAGTCAAGCCGTACCTTCGTGGTTCCCAACCCAGATCAGTTCTTTCAATTTCCCCTTGTACTTGTATTAAATTTATCACTTCCTCAATAGCAGTGGCGAGCGTTTTTATATGTCAATTGTCAATATTGGGCAAATACAATTGGCAAAGACATTGCGCGGAGTTTTGTCCGTGATAGCATCCAAATGGTCAAAATCGGAGTTGTCCTTGGGTGTAGAAGATGAATTTTACAGACAGCATTTAAAACTCTTTAGTTCACACTGTTTCCCAAAGGTATATCAGAATCCAGCGTATGTTTTCTTTGTTCATATTCATGCTCTGGGGGGTAAAGCTCCATACGATAAAAAAGACATTATTGATGATATCACACAGTGGGTGCGAGATGATAAGGTTTTTAACTATCCTGATTATGTCAAACGGAAAAATGACTCTATTTTTATAAAATGGAATGTGAACCAAGATGACAGTAATTTTTTATCTTTATGCATATTATCTTTTATGCACATGATATTCATGCAGATATTTTAAATATTTTTGTTTGTATAATCAATACAGACGTAGATAGCAGTGAAACATTAATTGCTGAACTTAGAGCAAAAATCGCTCATTTAGAAAGTGATTCTAACGCTCTTAAAAAAATGTTTTCATCGCAACAAATTAAAAAATTGAAAACTCCCATGAATCGTCCACGGTGGTCCATTGAGGATATTTCAAAAGCGATAGTAATTCATTCTGCAGGTGCTAGAGCCTACAGATTGCTTTTGAAAAAACGATATCCATTTCCAGCGGTTTCAACTCTCCGATCTTGGTTAAAAAAATTAAAAATAACTCCTGGCATATTGAAACCTGTATTTAATATTATTAAATTAAAAGAGTTGGATGAAATAAAAAGAGTTTGCGTTTTATCTTTTGATGAAATGAAAATTCGTAAGATATACCTTTATGACAAAAGCAAAGACGAGACCTTAAAGCCATATAGTTATGTACAAGTTGTAATGTTAAGGGGACTTTTCTCAAATTGGAAGCAACTAATTTTTTATAATTACGACTGCAAAATGACCAAAAAGCTATTGTTTGATATAATAGATTATGTGGAGACTTCAGGTAAACATATATAAAAAAATTTCTAATATAACTTTGCGTTTTAGGATTTCAAGTTGTGGCAATATCAAGTGATCTAGGTGGAGGAAATAACACAATGATCTCCAAATAAATGTTAATAAGACTTGGTTCACTAATTCCAAAACTGGGCGAAACATTTATGTATTTGCAGATGTGCCGCATCTGATTAAATTAATCAGAAACCATTTCGTAGATTCTGGATTTCTAATCGATAATAAAGAAATTTACAAATCGGTTATTGAGAGAATTTTAGATCTTACTAGCAATTCGGACTTAAGCATTGTTCATAATGTTAAAAATGCAATAACGTGCAATAACGACATGTGGATTTAATAATAAACTTGAAGGAGAAAACTGGAATGTATGTGCTAAATTTTTCAAACTGCACTCAGAGAAAAAGGCATGATTAAATTAACCAGATTAAATTGTTATTCACCAATTTTTGAAATTTAGTATATTTAAACCAATATTAGTTTAATTCTAATGATTTACAATTGTTGATTTAATCAACCAGAAAGTGTTATTTATGCTAGCCTAACATAAAGGTTGATTTTACTACGAAAATTGAAAATTCAACATTTTATTGCTTGGTTTTACTAGTTCTCGTTGTTATGTAACACTTACATTGTTGTATACCAAAATAGGTAGTTAACAATCGACAAATATTGTTATTTTAATGATTTGAATTGGTCATCGGACATTTTATTTTGGTATATTTTACTATTTTTCAGTTTCACTGCAATTCAGTTACAAGTTACAAAGGTATAATATTAAATTAAACGAAATACTTGGTATTCTAACATTTTAATAGTTTATTTTACCAAGCAATCTTGGTACTTTTCATCTGACTCAGTTTGTTTTAACAATTAAAACTGTTGGTGAACAGAAACTTGATAGATTTAAACTATGCTTTGGTTGCATTTTACTAATAATGTGCCCCTGCAAGTAAGATAAAGGCGCATTTAAAGATTGCAACTAACAGTCATCTTACATTCTCCTTGAAAGTTTTGTCTTAAAAGGTGTGGTTAATTTAATAATTTTATTATATATTTAAAAAAATGGAAAATTTGAACCAAGTTTTTGACGTCCTATATTCCAGTGCCCCAAATATTTCCGAAACTAATTCGGATAATAACTTATTAGTTGCGGACAGTGAATTGTTATTACAACTTTTAATGTCGTGGGGTTTTGAATACTTATTGGAAGACTTTGTAGGTAAGTACCTAATTAAGTAATTAACAATCAAGTAAGTGTCTAAGTATCAATGCTTAAAACAACAATTAAAAAATATTCAAAGTTTTCAAAAAGGTTATTCTTTTTGTTTACTTTATTATTATATCGATGTGCTTTTTTGCTACACCTAATAATTGAAAATCAATTTTTAAATATTATTCAATTATCTTAAATTTGAAGTGAATGTCAATTGCAGCTCAAGAAATTACTTTGGAGAGACTTAAATATATAACCGAAAAAGATCTTGATGAACTATTTCACGATAAGAAACTGGGCATCAAAGTTGAATTCCGTCATTTTTTAACGAAGTGGCAATCAGAAAATGTAAGTTACAACGATAATAATTTATGTTTTTTTAAATTATGTTATATTACAAATAAAATTATAAATAACGTTATATTACAAGTAAGTAGTAGGCTGATACTTTGATTTTATTACAGAATATAGCCCTTAATAGTGGCGTTACTGCACCTTCAAATTATACTCAGTTATGGTTATTATATGAAAAAGGAAATCTGGCTTCAACTTCGACTTCATCACTTGGTAGCACCTATTTGTCGTCTGAAGAAACTGAAGGAAGCAGTTCATTTGTATATGTTTCTGTATATTATTTTTCAAAATTCTAATATTTTTTTTGCAGGACTTGATTAAGGTTATTAAAGATTTCCACACAGGAAGTTACGTTTTTCAGATTTTTCGCAGTATAAGCAAACTGAATGACGCAGCTAGAAAAATAATAGTAAATGCTGTTGTAAGTTGGCATATAGAACATAAAAAGAAAATTAGAAGAGAGGATTTTGAAAACATATCTTTAGAAATCGAAAAGAAATTTAATGACGATAAGGTACATTAAAAAATGATTACTACTTATAAAATTTTAAATTATATGTAGTATCTAATATATTATATTTTATTTTCAGTTCATTTACTATAAGAAAAGAGGCTTTAAACAGAATCCTTCGGGTCGTTTGTACGATAAGTATTATAATTATACTAAACGATTAAAAAAAATAGGTTTAGTGAACGAGTCGAGTAAAACTATTGACAATAACAGAAACACCAACAGCACAGAATTTTTAATTGTCGAAAATTTGGAAGAAGAACTGCCTGATGAAGGTAAATTATTATTAAGTTAGATAAATCAGTGTGCATTGCATTAATCCTTATGAAAATAATAATATATTAAGTTAATGTCTTTTTTTAAGAAACCGAGAATTTAAAGGCATGGTTGCAAATTAACAACTCCCCTTGGATAGATGTACAGCTAAATTGGACGAAAACTTTCAAAAAGCGAAGAAATGAAATTTTAACAAATTTTTGTATTACCAAGTGGCCTTTGCTGAAACATTCCGATGGATTTAATTTGGTAAGTTTGAAATGAATTGACAGCAATAAGAAAACACATTTGTATAAATAATAAACTTTTTTAGATTGAAATAGATTTTACTACTCTATTTGGTGAAAAATCGTACGGTTTGATTAGACAATGGTCTGCTAGAAAGGACAAATTGATTGATTTATTTAATCAGAAAATTAAAGATAAACAAAATTTAATGTTATTAAAATTTCTGAACTCTGTAGACAAAAATGAAGGTATAATTAAATAATTAGGTATTGTAAATGTTATAAATTATGTTAAAAATTTTTTTTGCAGCTGTTGGTGACATTATAGTGGCGCTTCTTATTCATGCGTTACTTCCACCTACCGTAAAACATATAACCAAGGAGGACAATATAAAAAGAATAATTGTAAAATCAACAATTAAGGATTCACAGGATTCCATGTTTTTACATATTATACACACCATCAACGACTTTGACAAAAAACTGGATGATTTGAGAAAACAGTTAGAACATCGTAAAGAAACTCTACAGCCCATAATAATTGCAGTTGGTGATGTATTATTAAACATTGATTCGTATTACGTTTTCTACGATAACATTACATACAAATTCGCAAATTGTTTAAGTGCTCTTGATGCATGTTTCAAAATCTTTCATGTGCTAAACTTAAAATATCCGCGAAGTTGCGAAAGTGTATGGACATTTTTTCAAAAATATTTTTATGCTATAGACTTACCCGAAGACTTACCCAAACCTACTCTGTTTATTGTCTGATTTAGCAACTTGAATTAAATTTTTAAAATGCCTGAATGCTTTAAGTGTAAGACATCTGGTACATCAGTTACCAATTGTTTCACTGTTGATAAATTGATAATTCATTTTAAACTTGTGCATGGTTTATGCTCCCATGATAATTTTTATTGTATCGATTGCTCTCATACATATCAATCTTTACGAGGTTTCAAAAAGCATTTTAGAAATCTTAATTCCTGTTCAAAGAAATTAACAGAAACTTTATATAAATCTGATTCTAGAACAGAAAATAGCGATATTTCCGGATTTTCGAATTATAATAATTCTCATAATATCGATAAAGAGACAATAGATAAAGATGATGTAGAAGCACACATTCGTAATATTGAATCTTGTGCTTTATTGTTCACATCAAAATTGTACAATAATTCTAATTATACGAGAAAAGATGCAGAGGAAATTGTTGAAACTTTTAAATGTACTTTGTTAAATACCATAATATCTTCAATCGAAAATGTTATTAATGATAAAAATAGTGACATTATTAAACTTATCGAATTTTGCAAAAATCCATTTAGAAAAGTAAATACGTTTCATAAGTTTATAAACGTTATAACAAGTAAGGGCTTATACGGTGAACCTAAAACTTTTGAAATCAATAACGAAATTGGGCAAGTTATTGTCAATACTCCCGATTTAGATACAAAATCAAGTAAAGGGGCTTTAATGCCACTGCAGTTTCAATTCACAAAATTTTTTGAATTGCCTTATATCTTAGATGATACTCTTCAAAATATGAAAAATCTAAATAAAAATTCGAAAATAAAAAATATTGTAAATGGAGAAATATGGAAAAACATTTCAGCAAAAAATGAAAATAAGCTTTTAATTCCGTATGTGCTCTATTTCGATGATTTTGAAATTAATAACGCGCTAGGTTCTCACGCAGGGCAGCAATCTATTGCAGCATTTTATTATAGTTTTCCGACTCTTCCTCAACATTCTAATTCCTCTTTAGAAAATATATTCACTGCCCTATTATTTAAATCTTCCGATAAATGCTACGGCAACGATGCTTCTTTACATTTGTTAATCAATGATATAAAAGAATTAGAAAAAAATTGGTTGATTAATAAAAATCTTAAAATTCATTTTATTTTATGCGCTGTTGTGGGAGACAATTTAGGTCTAAATTCTATTTTAGGTTACACAAGAAGTTTTAGTGCAAATTATCCTTGTCGTATTTGTAAATGTGATATAACTGAAATTCGTTCTCATTGTGCAGAGGTTCCTTCAAAATTTCGAACTGAATCAAATTATGCCTCTGATGTATTAGTTGAAGCTAATGCTTCTAATAGAGTTAAACTAAATGGTATAAGAGAATTTTGCATTTTCAACACCATTGAATCATTTCATGTAGCTAATAATTATACAGCGGATATAATGCACGACTTGTTTGAAGGCGTATGCCATTATGACGTTACTCAAATTTTAAAACATTTAATTGATACGGATGGCCTATTTTCATTAGAAACTTTAAACAACAGAAAGCAACTTTTCAATTATGGTAAAACTGAAATCGGTAATATTTCACCCCCCATCAAAATTAATCATTTGAATAGTTCAAAATTACATATGTCTGCCCGAGAAATGTGGACTTTTTGTCATTTTCTACCATTGATTATTGGAGATTTAGTTCCAATTAACAATAAATATTGGAAATTATTGTGTTTTTTAATTGAAATGATGGATTTAATTTTAATGTCAGAATTTGATGAAAACAATTTACAATTAATGTATTCAAAAATAAAGCAACATCATTCTCAATATATAAAATTATTTGGTTATTTGTGACAAAAGCTATTATTCAAAATTAAATTTTGCAGCAGTTGAACTTATTGAAAACATCAATATGATGATATTTAACAATAATATTAAATATAAAGGTACACAATATGATATAGGCTTTTACTTGTTATCTAAAGACTTACAATTATATCGAATAGAAGACATTTTTTTAGACTGTAAAGAAAATGTGTTCTTTGTATGCTTAAAATATTCTCTGGGCAAATTCTGTAACCATTTTCAATCTTATCAAGTGTTAGAATCTACTGAGAAGTATTTTGTATTTTCACCTTTGCATTTTAATTATTATTCTCCGATTCATATGTATACATTACCAAATAGCAAAAAGTTTATTCGCCCTAAATATTATTAAGTCTTTCTTACTGTTAAGTAGTACTTAATGTTAATAGTTTATATTTTACTTTTTTTGTGTTTGATTTAGCTATATTTAAATAAAAAAATCGATCATTTAAGCTATTTTGTTTATTTTACCTTATTTTGCTAATATGAGTAGTTAAATAACCATAAACATTGTTCAGTAACCATGTGAAATGGTTATATACTTTAATAGTTGTTAATCAACAAATAAAGTAGTTCAAGAACCGATAAATTAATTACTGAACAATAATTAATAGTAAACCACCTACTAAATTTGTTAACCAACCATTTTTGTTGCTACTTTAACCTGCACTTGGTAAGCTGACAGTTTGTATTTGTCCTGTAACAGTTACCTTGGTTGAATTAATCGTGTAGGAGCTAACCAATCTTTTAACAATTTTGTCTTGGTTAATGAAACCGAGATCCTTGAATGGCTCGTTTTTATATCCTCTTTTTGGTTAATTTTACCAATCTTTATCTTTGAGTGTGGTAGGTTTTACAATTATTACTACTTTGACAACAAATTGTTATTTCTTTTTTTATAATAGTATTTAGGTAAATGATTGGTTTGACTGCCTCAATGTACGTGTACCCAAAGCTGATAATCGTGACAGGATAAAAGCGTGTGGATTATCATTAAACGTACAAGTTAAAATCCTCGACGAAATGACAGAAGTGATGAAAAATATGTGAGTTAAGGGTAAAAAATCTCTTCTTCCTTTCCAACAAGGTATGCTCTCAATCGCACTGTGACAAAAATCAATTTACTTATATTAAATTATTTTAAGGTATTATCACTAACTCGTCTCTGAAATTATTATTTGAAGACTTAAAAGAACGTCTTGGTATCAAATATATTCTAACATATCGCTTGAATCAAGACGTTCTTGAAAGTTTTTTTTGTACCATTCGAGCAAAAGGTGGACTTCATGACCATACCGATGCTCTAGAATTTCGATACCGGCTACGTTCATATATAATTGGTAGAAATGAAGGGTCACTTTCGAAATTTTCTAATGTCCAAGAAGATGACACTCCAAGCTTACCTTCAGATACTATTAATTTAAGTGCTCAATGTTTTCAAAATCTTGCAGAGGACCAGTTAGATGAATAAGTTGAAAATGATGAAATGGATGGATTGGATGACATGGTCTTGAAAATCTTGCTGAATTTATTTGCAAAAAATTACAAACGTCTACTCGCAGTGATGACTATTTTTCATGGGTAGATAATTTGGACGAAGGTGGTTTGACCAAACCCTCTTCTGAATTAATGAGCAAATTGGAGAAGCTTGAACGTATTTTCAATCGTGTCAATACTAATAACCTCCTTATCACTAAACATTATTTGAAAAATTTGTTGGCTCAAAGCAGTGACATAAGTTTTAGTGATGATGAAAAAAACTATATTTCAGAAGTAGGATGTTTTTTAGAATAAGAAATTTAAATAAAGATATAAGTGATAAACCGACAAGTAGAAAAAGGAAACTTGCAAAAATTGTGAAATAAAATTATTTAAAAATATACTGGTGGTCCAATAAATTTATTTAACTTTTAATTAATTAATTTTAACAAAATAAAAATCATTATCAACGAATATTAAAATTTATCTTTTTATGGATGTTTAATACTTCATATAAAAATCGATTTTACAACAAAATTTTTTAAATATATTTTGTTGCAATTTTATTTCTTTTTGAATTACAGCGATTTTAAAAAATTTAAAAAAGCTCCCATAAAAGCAATGTTGATTTGTTAACATAGCAGTGTGTAACAGTAATTTCTTGAGTAACTGTATGTTGTAGTTTTATAATAATATTAAAAAAATTAAACCTATTATGTTCGAGTTTTTTGTTTTATTAGTAACAAAAATTAGTTATTATCAATTATAAATATCATTGGTACGAAAAAATGCGTTAAATGTAGAAATATATGCAATTATGCAAAATATATATATGCAAAAATGTTGTTCTGATGGTAAATCGTCAACTGCTATGTTCCAGTGACGTCTTGCGCGGAGACGGACGAATTTGATATTAATATACTATTGAACGAATAGTACCATATCTTAAATAGTTATAGTATCATGGCTTAGAAGTATGTAAAGAAAAAATTACACTAGCATTTATTTTAATTTTATGGTTTGTAGGTGGAAAAACTTGAATGTACTAACCACGTAATGAAAAATTATGAAAAGTCTTTACTTAGGATAAAAAATGTTAACCAAAACTGCTAAACAAGCAATTTATAATAATGCTCAAGGTTCGTTGAAGTCATTGAGAGGGGATATGCGAAACAGCATAAATCATGTTTTCAGTGACCACTTGAATTGTACAGATTACTATTGTGATCAGGTGGGAGATGTGATTGCTAGTAAAATACCACATTTAGTACATATATTGGGGAACATCATTACTTACACGGTGCTATATATAGTACTTTATTAAAAGCCCCCATGTTATTAGAAAATGAAACAACCAATAGTTTTATGAATGTTCTCGCTCGTTCTATCATGTGCAAGTAGTTACATTTAACTAAGAGAGGTAACTTTGAAACACAAGCAACTCTTGCGGGATTACGCTATGATGCTGGAGCTTCTTGGCATTCAGATCCATGGAAGCAACACTTGAGTTGCAGTCCGAGTAAGTATTTTAAACAATACATAGAAAGACAGAATGAAGAGGATGCTAGTAAGCGCGAAAAATCAGAGCTGACATCAGAAAACCCAAATAAAAGGAAATTATGCATAAAATGGAATTTTCCCAACTGCTTAGGTGCGCTGGATGGGAAGCATGTTGCCATAAAATTCTGACGGTTCCATTTATTTCAATTACAAGCAGTTCAACAGCATCATTCGGATGGCATTAGTGGATGCAGACTACAATTTCATTTATGTGGATGTAGGATGCAACGGTCGTGCCAGTGATGGAGGTGTTTACATGAACAGTACCTTGTGTAAGGGAATAGAAATAAATCTGTTGGATTTTCCAGAAGATCGTATTTGACCCAAATCGACGAAAAAAGTTCCATTTATTATTGTTGCTGATGACGTTTTTCGATTGACCAAAAGCATGATGAAACCAATTGCGGGCAAAGGTCACACCAAGAAGAGAAAGTATTAAATTACAGATTAAGCCGTGCTAGAAGAGTCGCTGAAAATGCGTTTGGAATGCTTTCTGCCAGATTTGAAATATTTATGTTTCGTATCATACAAACATGGATTCTTCTCGTACATTAAAATTAGTTCTGCTGTACACTGATTGATCCACTCGGCAGTAAAAATAATGTAAATATTTTGTTAATTAAATTATTATCGTAATATAGTGAAAAACTCACCTTGGTCATTTCCACCTTTTTCGCGAAAAAAGAAAATATCAAAGTCCTTTATCAACATAAATGTAAAGTATTTTGATTTCGTTTGGCTACACTTAAGATCCGCACTGGATCGGGTTGCCTGATAGTTAGGTACCTGGTCTTTCTAAGGGCAAACCTCATCAGGACCTCGTTCCGACCTTAAGAAATTTCTAGTCGGGAAGTTTTGATTTACAAAAAGTTCTTGGGACTCTTTACGGTGACAATATGTATGCTTATTGGGTTTTCAAGGAAATATGCTGTGTACAATTTTACAGTGTACGATACATTTACCCAAAACGGAATGTGCTTTCTTTGGGAAGAAAAAAACGGTAAATGGAGCCAATATCAATATCATGTACGAAATTGCTGAACAACTAGCATTGTTGTTCATATAATTGTTTGTATAATTATTTACATCAAGTCGACAACAGAAAAACCATCAGTCATATTTCATTGTTATGCGACAACTGCTTCGGCCAAAATAAAAACAAATACTTAATCATAATGATACAATATTTTTTAAAACACGCCGAAAATGTAAAAGAATAATTACTGTTACCTTTCTGGTCACTGGACATACATGACATGGCAGTTGGCTCAATTGAAAAAAATATCGTTTTTTCATGATTCATGTACGAAATTGCCGAACAACTAGCATTGTTGTATAATTATTTACATCGAGTCGACAACAGAAAAACCATCAGTCAAATTTCATTGTTATGCGACAACTGCTCCGGCAAAAATAAAAACAAATACTTAATCATGATGATACAATATTGTTTAAAGCATGGGGAAAATGTAAAAGAAATTACTGTTATACCTTTCTGGTCACTGGACATATATGACATGCCAGTTGGCTCAATGCATGCCGTCATTGAAAAAAATATTAAAAACAAAACCATCTGGGCACCATCTGGTCAATGCACGATTAGAACCTTAGCCTTACGAGGTGATTATATTCCATTACACTGATGAAATGATGATCTTAAACTTAAATTTTCTCCAAAGAAAGTAAAATAATTACTTTTGAGTATGATTATGAAGGGGATGAAAAACAGTGTTCTCTATCGAAAATTTCCTACAAAGTTACACCAAAATGTACCTATAACGATATACTGGCTAATTTTCCAAATTGCGTTTACGTTGTTCTGCCATGGAAGCGTCGATTTACGCACTATAACAGTAGCAGACATTGCTTATGTCATGATGGCTCAACCTTTGGTTACCAATAAAACTCAATTTTGTCTCTGCATATTTAGCAACGATAACTCATTTACTTCCATTGATGTAACGAATCGATGGAAATATATCAAAGCGGTGCAGAACAAAAAGAAGGGAACACATTTTTTTAAGCCAAAACTAATTTATTTCGAGGCGTTGTCGAAGGAAATGTTTCAAACTAATATGCGTAAATGTTGTTTACTGTCGATCAAAAAACAGCCAAAAATATTTTTAGGACTGCCAATTGAAAGTTATTATTTAATTAAGATGTTAGTTTCAAATGCTCCTGCTCTGTTGATAGACATCCTGATAACTACATTAGAAAAATTCGATTAAATGAACCATTTGTTATTGCAGGCATCAACTTTGGCATGTCTGAAAGCGATGCTAGCAAAATTAAAAAAAAAACTTTGTTAGTCATTGCTAGATTACTGCAACAAATAATAGTGTGGCCTGACAAAAAAAACTACATTTACCGATCCCTTTCAGAGCTCGTTACGGTAATGTAGTGTCTATTATAGACTGCCTAGAGATTCAAATTGAAAAACCCAGTAATCCAGTTCATCGGTCCCTAACTTGGTCCCAGTATAAGAGTTGCAACACATTGAAATATCTTATTTCGTGTACTCCAGATGGATTAGTTAACTTCATTTCGACGGGATTTGGAGGACGTACAACGGATGTAACAATTGTAGAAAACTGCGGTTACCTCGACAAATTAACTCCTGGAGTATCGGTAATGGCTGATAGAGGTTTTAAAAACATTGCTCATCTTCTGGAGGAAAAATCATGCATTCTTGTTCGCCCACCATCGGTGTTGACAGGAAAAGCTAGTACAAAACAAGAAGTGAAGGAGTCAAAGAGGATTGCAGCTCTCCGAATCCATGTTGAGAGAGTAATTGGAAGATTGAGGGAGTTCAACATGTTGCTGCCTCATGCTTGTGTGGACAATCATCAAATTCAATTTCTTGATTATGTAATTATTGTTGCTTGTGGAATTATTAATTTACAAGATGTTATAATTAAAACTTAAAAACCAAATTTAAAAATTTTCTTTTAATAGTTCCTTATAATAATTACAGGAAAAATAAAAAATTAAAATTTATTATATTTTTTATTTTGAGTCTTTCAATAAAGTTGGAAATACACGAGCAACCTAGATGATGAAAACAGCATATTTTGAGAGAAGAGGGTATTAGGGAAGAGAACAAACAAGATAAACAAAAAGCGAAGGATAATAAAATTATTATGCTTACAATGGATTTGCAAGCTGTAAAAACTGCCCCACACTTAATGCAACAGCTATTTATTTCAAAACTAAATTGAGTTGCCACAATTTCACCGTTTACAATGTTTCGAATCACGAAACTACTTGTTATTGGTTTACAAAAGTTGATGCAGATTAAGTGTAATTAATATAAATCATAAATTTTTACTTGAGTTTTTCTACATTTTCAACAATTTTTCAAGGGGTGGCAACCTGCAAGCCGAAATTTCAAGGTGTCCATTTTAGATACTTTTGAAAATTTGCTGTAAATTTTTAGTTTTTGAGAATTAAAATGATTTTTTGCGCAGGATCGTGGCTTTATACTTCCCCTTTCCTGTATATGTTATTATATCAACAATATGTTGATTGTATGACGAGTTATGACCAAAAAAGCTATGGGGTGGCAACCTGCAAGCCTTTCCCCTACTACATACTGTAACATTATTTTCGATGATTTAATTAAGCGCAGTTATTTTGTTTACTTTTGTTTCATTGTATTTTGATTTTTGATTGAGTTTTTTATTTAGTTTCATTTATTGATGTTGAATTGGATTATATTTGTAACCATTACACCCTTTTACACTATTTGACATTAAGTGAAATTTCAAGTGCGAAACAATTATTTACGACGCGCCCGGTATAGTAAAAGTGAAGGATGTGTAAACGAGACTTTAGTGTCGGAGGCAGATGTAGAAAATGAAAATATGACGGGACAGGAACAGGGAAATGAGGAAAAAGATTTGGAATTAGTAGGGGATAAGGTATCGGAAAATAGGGATGATTTAAAAATAGGTATGGATATGAGGGATGAAAAACTTGAGGTAAGGGAAATGAGGGACAATAAAATAGGGACTCTCAAAAGGATGCATACTATTATGTCCTTAGATTTGGACGGTTCACCTTTGGAGTCTCCGATACTTACTAGTACCTATATAAAAATTAAAAACATTGAAACACCAGATCAAAATATAGGGGAAAATACACGCGATACAGAAGAAATTTAAAAAAAATATTAATTAAAATTATTAGCTCTTGAAAATACAATAAATATGATTATCAATAACGAGCTACAAGATACATTTAAATCTTAATGTATGGATTTCGCAATCCTATACGTTTAAAATTATAAAAAAATATATTTATGATTGAAAGTGCTTACTGTTCATTGATACGAAAAAATATGCAAATTATGTGAAATAGTTTGCGACAAATGGGCCCTAGTTGTTTCGAATTACTGATTCTCATCAGGCAAACCTAAAAAATATATAATTATCGCGTACAGTATTTTTGTAATGTCAAATAATTTTGAATTTTTATATTTTTTCTATCATATTGAATTGAATACTGTACGCGATAATTATATATTTTTTAGGTTTGCCTGATGAGAATCAGTAATTCGAAACAACTAGGGCCCATTTGTCGCAAACTATTTCACATAATTTGCATATTTTTTCGTATCAATGAACAGTAAGCACTTTCAATCATAAATATATTTTTTTATAATTTTAAACGTATA
This sequence comes from Cantharis flavilabris, assembly GCA_949152465.1. Classification (NCBI taxonomy): domain Eukaryota; kingdom Metazoa; phylum Arthropoda; class Insecta; order Coleoptera; family Cantharidae; genus Cantharis; species Cantharis flavilabris. The sequence goes on along the minus strand of OX424437.1, from coordinate 26,884,873 downwards.
GGATTGCGAAATCCATACATTAAGATTTAAATGTATCTTGTAGCTCGTTATTGATAATCATATTTATTGTATTTTCAAGAGCTAATAATTTTAATTAATATTATTTTCATATTTGCACCGTAATGCAAAAGATTCAATATAAACTCATATCCCATTTTGGGATATTTTAATTACAATTAGGTTTGCATTCAATAATATATATTTTTCTTTTTGGTTGGTTAGATACTTTTTCAAAAAATTTTAATTTTTATTCATTTTGTAATCAAGTTAGGTAGAATTTTGCTTTTATTTTTGTAATGTCAAATAATTTTGAATTTTTATATTTTTTCTATCATATTGAATTGAATACTGTACGCGATAATTATATATTTTTTAGGTTTGCCTGATGAGAATCAGTAATTCGAAACAACTAGGGCCCATTTGTCGCAAACTATTTCACATAATTTGCATATTTTTTCGTATCAATGAACAGTAAGCACTTTCAATCATAAATATATTTTTTTATAATTTTAAACGTATAGGATTGCGAAATCCATACATTAAGATTTAAATGTATCTTGTAGCTCGTTATTGATAATCATATTTATTGAAATTTTAAAAATTCACGGAATAAATCAAAAAGAGATAGAAGATGAAAACTTAAGATCTGAAAATATAAAAAAAAAGAAGTCAAAACAGGAGGGGTGACTATAGATGATATAATGAGGATTTTGAATTTGCATAGCATTGACATGAAACAATCATTTAAAGAGAATAAAAGGGATAACGATCAATTAAACCATAAATTAAAAAACAATATCGATGAAATAAAAAGTTAAATAAAAAATCTGATGTGGACACCACATAACTTCCTTGTAATTTTTATAATAATTGGACAGGAATCTCGTTAATCTATTCATGCGCGTCATTAATTACAACTTTTGGCACGGACAATCGCAACCAAAAATAGGAGGTGCACAACTAGATGCTATAAGTGTCTCAAATCCAAAATTTCAACTTTCTACGACCTACCGTATTTGAGTTATGCGACATACAGACGTCTGTACATACGTACGTACGTACGTACAGACGTCACAACGAAAATAGTTAAAATGGATTCAGGGAAGGTCAAAACGGATATTTCCGTCAAAATCTGGAAATCGAAAAAAATCGGTATCACAATACTTCCTTGTTTTACAAGGAAGTAAAAATGAAATAAAAAGTGAAATAAAAAGTGTAAAAAGTGAAATAAAAAACACTAGGGTAGCTTTAGAAAAAAAAATAGAAAATGAAATTAATAGGATTGAGAAGGATTTGGGAAATTTAGAGCTAAAGGTATTAAAGAATAGTTCAAGGGTGGATGAAATGAATGATAAGATAATTAACATTGAAAAAAATATAGTAAATACGAATATTTTGCAAACATCTTTAAATGAACAAAAATTACAATTAGGCAATAATTTTGAGGAACAAATACAAAAAACAAAAGAGTCGATAAGACATGATTTTGAAATTAAAATTAAAAATTCTCTGGATGAACAAAATCAAAACACAACAATGATTGTTAATACAAAGTATGGGGATTTAGTCAAAAATATCAATGAACATGACGGTTTAATTTTGAATGTTAATGATAAACTAGATAAAGTGGAAACAAAGTTGATAAACCACTCCAGTAAAATTAGGGAAGTAGTCCAGTCAATCGGTGTTTAAAACTGCCGTTTTCGTAACAAAATTGCGGAAGTTTTTTTCTCAGCGGTTCTATATGTATTTTGGGGTGCTGAATTCGAATTTCAAGTTTGCTGCCTTGCAGGAGGTCGGCTTCACAAAGAAAAACGCAAAAAACCTCAAAATTTTTGCACTTTTTTCAGTTTTTTGCTTATATCTTGAAAACTATGCGTTTTTAGAAAATAATTAATCTACATAAAATTAAAGCAGATAAAATTTACTATAACAAGCGCTAGTCAACTTTGATTTTGTAGCAATTGGTTTCAGCTCTGGAGCGCGTTGAAAAACAGAGATTTTTTTGTCCTTTTGCGAAAACATCAAAATCGCCCGCTATCATCGTCCACAACTCGAAAAATATACATGTTATCAAAAAACCCTTATACCACGTTAAAGCACATTCAATTCGCTCTCTTAAAACACGACAGCGCATTATTCTGTTATGCCTAAATGTCCGTGTGCCGAGTCGAAATGCATTTGCCTGTATCTTCCTATTCCGCGCTACGGGTCGTAAATAAAAGAAGAAATCCCCTCGGTAATAATGACAAAAGTAAAATTTTCAAGCAAAATAAAGTTCAAGTCGGCTGCATTTTATTTCCATTTATTTGTGGAGAATATTTTTGTGAATCACCTATCTGGTGTTTCGCAGCCTATCTGCTGTTATCATGTGGTGGATTAGTCAGTTCTGAATAACCAACGTCGCGTGGTCGAATGTTTATATTACTTATACAATATTAATTTAATATTATTATTGTACAACATTTCTTGATTATTAGTGCCGTTTAAAGTTTTTGTTGTTAAGTGCGTGCATGATGTCTCGTCTGGAATGTGCAATTTGTGACAAAGTGTTAGAAGATGGGACACAGACAAGTGTTGTGCGAGAAAAAGGATTGAAATCTTTCGTTCAAGCCAGTAAAAAAAGACAGGATGGTAAGGTAGTAATATTTAAGAAGTATACTGAAGTTGAAGTTCATGACAAATGCAGGAAGAACTACGTGACAGAAAAAGCAATTACTGCTTATTTGAAGAGGGTTCAAGAAAATCCTGAAACAAAACTGTTGCGTTCAAATATCCTTGCCTTTGCTTTTAAAACTAATTGTTTCTTGTGTGGTGAGGAGGTGCCTCAAGACTATGCCAAGAAACAAATTAAAAAACCTCCATCCAAACGAAATTTGGTGTACCCTGTTAGGAAATTAGCCGTCAGAGAAAATGTGCTCACACTCGCTAGAAACAGAAATGACGAATTTGGGCACAGTATTGTACAACGTATAGAGCCAGTTACTGACTTGGTAGCAGCTGATGCGCAATACCATTTTCTGTGCATGAAAACTCTGCATCAGCCGCCACGAATTCTCCATGAAGTTGGCAGACCCCCTCAAGGTGAGGTGGAAGGTGCTATGCAAGCAGTTTACTGTTTTCTAGAGAAAAATGAGGAGGAATGTCAATTCACAATGGAAGAATTGGTGGAACAGATCGAAGGTAATTTCCGTCCGCATCCAAGCACTATTAGAAGACACCTCCTTCAGAAGTATGGCGACGATATTTTGATTACAACAAGGAAACCTTACGTTGTATGTTTCAAAGCCACTGGACACAAACGTATTAATGAATGCTGGTATCGAGATGTTCAGAGATTACCAGAAAAAGAAGAAAAGCTTGCAATAGTTAAAGCAGCCGCTACTGTAATTGTGAAGGACATAAGATCACAAGTTTATAATTTAACGGAATACCCCCCTTCAGATAGATTTCTAGATGAAACTGATGATCTCATTCCTGAGACTCTTCGAGTTTTTATGGACAATGTAGTGCTCAACAAAAAGCGAGGGGATCTGGAGAAATGGAAAAAAAAATCATCAGCCATCGCACACAGCGTGATTAGTGCTGTGCGGCCTTCATCATTCCTCTCACCTCTTCAAATCGGCTTAGCAGCATTTCTCTATAAAAAATATGGTTCCCGCAAATTGGTAGATATTCTATCTTCCATGGGGTTTTGTTCCTCTTACAATGAAGTAACTCGATTTGAAGTGTCGTCAATTATGCGTCCTCCTCTGGTTGTTAACCAACAAGCACTTTGCCAGATGGTCTATGACAACGCCGACTTTAACATTCAAACTCTGGATGGACGAAACACATTTCATACAATGGGGGGCATTCGATGTATTACCCCAAAACATGTTGTTGTCCCGGGTCAAAACGTTGCACGGCTGAAAGATATACCAGCAGCACAAATCGTTGGAAGTTTAGGAGCTGTACCATTGAAGCAGTTTGAAAAAAACAATGATGTCGGTTTAGCCGCTATTCAAATTAATGATTTAAGTACATGGTTCCCTCATACTGAGACCATCGTTCCATCAGTGCCACTCTTGCTATGGCTGTACAGTAAATCTAAAAATCTTCCAGGAATTTCTGGATGGAATGGTTTTATGGAGGGCGCAACCAAAGAAGTACCTTACCAAACAACATTCATAGACTGCCAACCCTTTATAAATGCGCCTCCCGGAGAATACGACACGATATACACATCATTGTTGTCTGCCGTTGAAAAGACACATTCGTTGGGGCAACGAACAACTTTCGTCACGTTCGATCAACCTCTCTACCTCAAGGCGCGAGATGTGATAGCGAGTCGTGTGGGAGACCCTAAGCTATCTGACGTGGTCATACGACTAGGTGGGTTCCACTTGCTTATGTCTTTCATGGGGGCTGTGGGGTATATTATGGAAGGGAGTGGCTTGTCGGAACTATTCAACACTGTCTACGCGGTCAATAGCACTGAAAAGATTATGACAGGCCACGCCTATGCCAGAGCGATCAGAGGACACACGTTGGCTTTCCGAGCTCTTGGTACTGTGATAATGGAGTCCCTCAACTTTTCGCCAACGTTCCAATTCGATGTCGAGCAACTTTTGTACAGTGGAGACCGAAGTGAGTTACTGGATGCACATGAAAGAGATTGCGGAAAGGAAATTTCACAAAAATTTGAAACCCAACTTCAACATCTCGCCAATCTAAGCCCCACTTCAAAGTTGTGGATTGAATATTTCCAAATGATAACTTTGGTGTTGGCATTTATTGAATCGGAGCGGATGGGCAATTGGAAACTACACCTTCAAGTTATATACAACATGTTACCATATTTCCACGCCAGCGGGCACTATCTATACGCCAAGTGCGCGCACTTGTACTTGCAAGATATGCTCACACTAGAAGACTCCATGTCACCTGATGAATTTCAAGCATTCACTTTGAAAGGGGGTTTTACTATTCGACGTAGTGACAAATGCTGGTGCGGAACCTGGAGCGATATGTGTATCGAACAGCAGCTCATGAAGCACATGAAGGTTGAAGGAGGGCTGAGTAGAGCGCGTGGATTCAGCGAGGGTATCTTGGCAAGATGGACGCTGGGAATGAGTTCGCTCCAGCATGTCGCAAACGCGATTGAGGATTTCTGCGGCGTAAACTTTGGAACAACCGACCAGCATGCGGATAGTCGTGACGCAAGGGTAAATCTTGACAACAGTTGTACGAAAAAGATGTTGGAATGGTTTTATCAACATCCACCTTTCCCCGATACCTCAGAAATAATATCAATCAGCAATGGGATTGTGGGAGGACATGAAATCAATTGTTACTTGTCCAGAGAGGTGGGAACCAAAGGTATCAAAAGAATTGTTGGCAATGACTTCAAAACCGTCAAGTTTAAACGGACTGACCGAGGGCTGTCCCTCGCAACCGTAAACTCATCTATCCTCATTAATCATCAACCTGTGGTCATTAAGCCAACCACTCTGTTTCAAAGAATGGTTGTCGCCAAACAATCAGAAGAAGAACTAGAGGATTTCTTAACATACGAATTGGCTCCGTATCCTCTAGCTTTGTTCGATGAGGGTAGAATGCGAAAAAACACTAAATCTGCATTTTTCAAAGCTTTTAAACCTCACCCAGACAGTACACTGCTGGACAGCAGTACAGTATATGTGATTGATGGGGGCTTCTTGTTGCACAGAGTCATATGGTCCAGTGGGCACACCTTCGATCAAATTTGCGACTCGTATATCCATTATGTACGAAATAAGTACAATCAAAGTGCGACAATTGTGTTCGATGGGTACTCAGACGGACAAAAGAGTACTAAGTCTATGGAGCGCTTGAGGAGGTCGACCAAAACGCAGTTCGTGGAAATACAATTTAACAGCACCATGACACCAACAGTTTCACAAGTAAGTTTTTTATCGAATGCAAAAAACAAGGATAGACTAATCGCCATGCTGATGACAAAATGCAATGAAAGTGGAATTGCCTCCAAACAAGCAGCTGATGATGCAGACACACTAATAGTGCGGACGGCGGAATCCCTGGCTTCGGTTCACAAGAGTGTCGCAATTGTGGGAGAAGATGTTGATCTTCTGATCATAATGATGGGTCTCCAAACTCCCACCAATGTATATTTACTTAAACCAGGGAGAGGTCAAGTCCCTCAATTCCTCTACCATCCAGGAAGTGCAGTGGAGAAGAATTTTGCCAAACACATGCTATTTCTCCACGCAATGAGTGGTTGTGATTCTACATCCGCGTTTTTTAACCAAGGCAAGGTTAAATTTCTCAAGACCCTTTCCAAAAATCCGGATCTCGAATCATACATTACCATATTCACTGATCCTTCAGCCCATCCAAAGGAAATAACAGTTGCCGGTGAGAAATTTCTGATTGCACTTTATGGTGGTAACCACCAAACCATAACACTCAACAAGCTGAGGTATAAACAATACTTGACATCAGCTTACAAGGCATCAGCAAATACGGCTTCCATACCTCCCACTGAAGCTGCAGCTCAACAACATGCCTTCAGAGTTTTCCATCAGGTCCAGTAGTGGATTGGAAATTACTTGGATCCAGAACAGTGGGGTTGGAAGTTAACAAAAAATGGGCTGGTTCCCATTACCACACTGAAACACCCGGCTCCCGAGAGGCTTCTTCGGCTTATATCTTGTAAATGCAAGACAGATTGCCAAGGTCGGTGTGGGTGTAGGCGAGCAGGACTGTTCTGTACGAAACTGTGCCAGCAATGTGAAGGGTCTTGCTGTAACATTGACGATAATTTTGATATAGCAGAAGAAGACAACCTGGATGAGCCCTTTGAAGTACCACTGCCTGAAGCAATAGAAGGTATTCATATAATATTTTGCAGTATTATGCATCTTTACTAAGTAATTTTTTCAGTTGAAGAACAGCAAAAACTCGCTATTCAACCTGGACCTTCGACAGCCCCTGACCCTTTGCCTGGACCTTCTAGTGCCCGAAAAGCATTGTTGAACCATCGACTACCAAATGGAGACGACTGAAATAACTGCTCAAATGACATCAGGTATTTCTTCATACATCGATATACTTAAAGATATAACTTTTCTGTCTTTTGTATCCATGTTCTAATACTAAACACCTTCTTTTTTTCCAGATGCAGAACCTACTCGTACTGATGATCCAATCTTAGACTCGACTTAGTCTCATTTAATGACACACATGTACATTACTAATACATAGAGATTTTTTCAATTTTTTATATTCTTTGTACTCAATGTGATATACCTAATATGTTGTAAATATAATTTGTTAATGTTTTCATCAAACATTCGTAGCCATCAATTCATTCAAAACAACTTTTTTTAAGCATAATACATCAAAAGTATAGCGCTGATGAAAGATAGACAGGCCGTTTGGCTGTAGGGCGCATAATGCATTTTTCTTAATTTTCGCTTTGTTCCTTTTTCCCTTATGAGAAAATTACATATTAGCGACGTCTCTTATAGAAAATTTAAGGTAATTTCACGTGGTATAAGAGTTTTTGTTGATAACATGTTAATTTTTCGAGTTATAGGGGGTGGGAGTGGACGGTTTTGACGTTTCCACGGTAAGGCCAGAAAATCATTGTTTTTCAGCGCGCTCTCGCGCCGAAACCACTGATTCAAAAATTAAAATTGACTAGTGCGTTTTGTAGGAAATTTTATCTACTTTAATTTTATATAGATTGATTATCTTTGAAAAACGTATAGTTTTTGAGATATAAGCAAAAAACTGAAAAAGGTGCAAGAATTTTGAGGTTTTTTGCGTTTTTCCTTGTGAAGCCGACCTCCTAGAAGGCAGCAAACTTGAAATTCGGATTCAGCAACCCAAAATGCATATAGATCCGCTGAGAAAAAAACTTCCGCAATTATGTTATGGAAAAACTACCATTTGACTGGACTAAAGTAAATGAAGTAATTAATACACAAGGGTATCAGCTAGCGCTAATTCAAAGTAATTTCGATAAGGGTTTTTATGATACGAAAAAGGAAATCGATTCGCTTAAAATAAATAACCAAACATTTGTCATGGGTTTAGGTAATAGTTCTATGACAAAATCTTTACAAGAGATATCATGTTCAATTAACAAAGATCCCAAGTTAAAATTTTATGGACAACCATAGTCGGGAATCAATCCAAAACACTTTATTAAGTACGCTAAACCGATGGTCGAGCAAGTAGTTGATGTAGAGCACTTAAAAATTATTATTAGGTCTATGATGAAAGGAGCTGCAGAGGAGTGGTATGGAATTCACCAGAATGATTTTGACACTTTTGATGGGTTCGCTGTAATATTTTTAGATAGATACTGGGGAGATGAGGTGCAGGAAGTTTTAAGAAATGAATTAATATCAGGGAAGTTTAATGGTTTAGGTAGTAGAAATGAATACGCAGAAAGACTCGTTAATGTGGTATTGAATTTAGATCCTCCGTATCGGGAAAAATAAATTATTAGATATTTAGCAAACCATTTCTATCTAGATATTAAAAATAGGGTAGTAGTCGAAAAAGTGGAAACATTGAATGAGTTTGGGTCTTTATTAAGAAGGTTCGATCACGGGTATAATTCAAGCCATGAACGTGAAAGTTACAATAGGTATTTTGACAGGAAAGTTGTCCACTATCCTGAAAGGGAAAATCAATTTATACCCAGTCGTCACGATAGTAATTATTCTAGGGATAATAACGTAAGAACTGGATATCGATATAACAACAATGAAGGAAATTATTTTAATAACCGAAACCATAATAACGACCACTTTAATTCTAATCATAATGGAACAATTTATAGAAGCAATAATTATAACCACTTTCATGGTCATAATGAATCCAGAAATAGAAATAATAACAATTTTCATAATCATCGTGGTTGTCAAGGTAATCACAATTACAGTCAAAATAATTATTCGGGGAGAAGTCAAAGCGGTAATTCATACCTAAATCGTAGCTATAGTCATTATGATAACCGTCCACAATATAATAGGGCGAATCGTCAAGAAAACAGAAATGATAATAACAACGATAGTCATGTCAGGGAAACTCATATTAATTCTATCACTGTTTCACCAACACCAGAAGTTGCGTCTAACGTAACATCTACTCAAAATTTTTAGATCCGGACAACTCAACCAACATTTCTTTAAACTCCTATCAATACCCTAGAGAGTTCATATTGGAAAATGATCAATTATCGGAGATTGATGAGGTATCAAGTTTACCTTTCATAAACATTTTAATAAATAATGTAAATTTTACATGTCTAATAGACACAGGGGCTGAGTTGTCCATTATTAATCAAAATTTGATTGAATCTAATAAAGAGAATTTTAATAAAAAAATTATAAAAAAGAAAAGAGTAAATTTAGTTACCGCAAATAATAAGAAATTTGCTGAGGTCAATAAAAGTGTGGTAGTTAAAATTAAAATAGGAAAATATGAGCTAGAAGACGACATTTTAGTGATGAAAGATTTAAACATAGGTTGCATCTTGGGTATAGATTTGATAAGTAAATTTGGAATGACCATAAATTCTGTAGATCGGTTAATTACAATAGGTAAACAGTGGCGTCACCTAGCGTCGCCTTCGCGAACTGATAGAGGAATTTAGCTGATTTTGTTGGAAGACTTGCGCGGGGAGGGAAGCAAGGAGACGCAGGGTTGTTGGTTGACGGCCATTGCAAAAGAGACATGTGAAAAGTGATCATCTTAGCCCCGTTTCACAGTCACACGCGCTACGCGGCGCGTGTTGGAAAGCATTGTACCTTATGGTTGCTTTCACAGTCACACGCGTTGAAAACGCGCTAAAAGAGTACGTTTTTTTGTTATTACTTTTACCGGCTTCCGTTATATTAAGAATTCCTTCAGTCAATCAACATAACCTCGACGGTTCAGTTTACCGCCATAAGTTTAGTGAAGTTCGATTATCTTTTAATGCAATCATTTGGCTCTACTATCGGTAAATTAATGCCTGTAGACAATTTACGTATCGCTCCTACCACCCTTTGCAAAGTTACGCATTACTACCGTTATTCCGTACAAGTATTGTTACTGCCGACGATCGTACCAGAAGATTTTTGTTCGAAGTCGAGTCGACAGAGTACCGCTACGTCCACCTTGGTAGGGTCAACCTTATGAGCGCCCCATCACCTCGTTCACGGTACCCCACTCGGCATTGCCGTTCGAAAGTTACAATACCTTCTTGGATGCTGCTGGTAGCAAAGGATACCTATAAGGTAATATTGTACGGTTTATCTAAACTAACTGTGTGTGAATTTTGTGTCTGCGTATTACCTGCATTGTTGGAATCGACTTCAACATTCAACGCATCGTTATATGCTACGAAACTTTTATAACGTACCACCTGTAAAGTTTGTTGAAATCATATTATTTATTGTTTACATTTACTGCACCAAGTTTATGCTTTATTTCTTAGCTATTGAGCTAGATGTCAACATTTTGTATCGTAGTAGTTATTTAGATTTTACTAACCATATTTAACCTAACAGAAGTCAAGTAGTTACTGTTGATTTTTATTCATTTGGCCGTTTCGTAACCTTCTTGACTAAGGATTGTCGCTTATTTGTTTCTTTATCGTATTGATATTTTAAATCGAGAAGATGCTGCCTTGCTGCGTCCCAGCAACAAAAGTTGGCTAGATTACGCTTCCAACTTACCCTTACCTGGTCTTCTGGAGCGGCGCTACGGCTCAACTTAACGGTAGAGCAATTTATGGGGGGGTTGAAAGCCAAGATCACTCTTGCTCTACTCAAAAAATCATAAATGCTCAAAAATATGGCGCCATGCACTTTATGCCGCTCGCCAAAGATGTTGATTCCTAAAGTGCAAAAGCTAAAGAAAAATGAAACACCAGTAAAGGTAAGCTGCGTTTAATTATAACCAAAAATATAAAAATTACGACGCCGAATTGCACAGCTCGTATCACACAAGTATCACAAACTGGACGCAGAGAGTGTGGTAACATAAAACAAAATACCCAACCGATCAGATCTGATAAGTATATCTTAATACTAAACAAATATTGATCGAGCTCTGCTCGATTAGCAACAAAACAGTTAGGTTGGTTGAAAATTGTCTTCCCTCCCCGATCTCGACGTTAGTAACAAACAACTCCCAAAACAAAAGCGTTCTCTGCGCTTTTAAAATTGATCACAAAAAATAAACTAAACTCGCTCACCCAACTCGTTGGTACGCCCCTGCCGAATCTACTTCGCTTAGTGACCACCACACGCTCGCGCATCAATGGCTTCTGCAAAGCTTCTGTTGTTGATAAATTTAAAAGGTGACACGGTTGAGATTTCGAGCTTTTCAAAATATGAATCGTCCACCAGGAGCAACGGATTGGTTCTCGTTGTGACTGTTGTATAACAAGCTCCTATTCTTGGTATATATCCCGCTATTTTTGAGTTTGTCTGTCTTCCCTTTCGTAGTGGCAAAAATGGATCCTAAGTTGACTTTGTTTACTTCTGTAATTCGGATATCTGACTTACGTAACTGTTTCATTATTTGCCCGCTAGTATATGAAACATAGTTTATAACTCCCCAATTGGGAGCCGGCTCTTCAATCTGGGTGGCAAGTGAAGCAGTAACCAGACTTCTTTCAATCAGTTTCTCTTTTTTCTTGATAAGGTTATCGACTAAGTCTGTGGGGTATCCATTTGCATCTGCTATCGACCGGATTGTATTTGCTTCTATTAGAAAATTTCTTTTTGACATGGGTATTTTAAAAAGTCGGTAAATCAAACTATGGAATGCGGCCATTTTTATTTTCCAAGATTGATTGGAACAATATGGAATGATAGTGTCGGTCGTGGTGGGTTTTCTGTAAATTGATATGTCTAATCCTTCTTCCATCTTAGTTAAGGTGACGTCCAAGAAGTTTAATCTATTCTCTTTTTCCTCCTCCATCGTGAACTGGATTTTCTTATTTAGTGAATTAAGGAAAGTGAGGAATAGACATAGTTGGCGGGCAGAACCTTTCCATATGCAAAACACATCATCTACGTAACGACACCAAAATAAGGAAGGAAAAGATAAGATATTTAAGGAAAAAATGTTCCTATTGATGTTGAATGGGGACTTGAAGAAGAAGTGGTTTATCCCTTCGAAACAATTGTATCAATTTATGTTTATTCATTTATTTTTAATAAATATAAGTATAATATAGCGTGAGTTTCAGCCGATTAATTATCACAGGTTCGTTTTATAGTTATCATGCTCCGCACAAAAAGTGTTACTATCGATTTTATTAATTATATAAAAAACGCAAGGCTAGCGGTTTTAGTAACACGATACCATAAGACATCATGGAAGATACGTAAATGTTTGAACCATATTTGGTTCAATAGACAATGTGTAGAGAAAAACCTGGTACCTAAACATGCACGAATTTATTTCAAGACATCAGACCGAAGAATTCAAAATGCCCTAAATAGAACTATGGAAAGAATCATCATACTAAGTATTCGTAATCTTTATGCCTCGATACAGAGCCACCAAGAACATAAAAAGGTAATCTATTCAGAGCTGGCTCATAGATTACCTTACTCAGAATTCAGCGATTTACTAGATAATCTCGATAATAAAATGTACCACCAAAATCGTCTTCACCGGATTTCCCAACAAAATAAATTATTGAAGCTAACAGCACAACATAGAATCCCGTTGATCACCAGAAATAATACAGATAAGTTTAATTTTCATGAAAGAGTAGTTAACATGTCCTCTACAGAATTAAATACGGACCACCTAGAATTATTGAGTAAAGGTTTAAAATATTCTCCTAATATCCCAGTCTCTAAAAAAGACCTGGAATTATTGGGAGTTTACACCGAACTCAACATTTCAAGATCGGAGGTTGCCTCCAATTATGAAAAAGAAGTTTGTGCACACATTATAACCTCACACAATTTAAAATCAAATAAGAAAGCTATCATTGAAAGAGACGTCATTAAATCACTCAAAAAGAAATGCGCGGATGAAGACTTGGTCATTTGCAAAGCGGACAAAGGTAACACAGTAACAATATTGGATGGGAAACATTATAGATCCAAAATATACGAATTGATTAATGACATTACTCTATTTGAGGAAATATCGGAAGACCCAACAGATAAATACAATAAAGAAATTTACGATATAACAAGACGAACCAACACATTAATTCCAGAACAGGCTCGGTTCAAGGTACGTAACATGAATCCAAGATCTCCAGTTTTATATGGATTACCAAAAATACATAAAGAAGGCATACCGTTACGCCCAGTAGTATCATGTATTAATTCTCCAACCTATTTTCTATGTAAATTTATTAATGATATACTAGTCACTCTTCCATACAGATCAATCCACAGCGTGAAAAACACTTTTGAATTTATAGACCGTCTAAAACCCCACATGCCCAATAAGAAGAATAAATACACATTGGTGTCCTTTGACGTAAAAAGCCTCTTCACATCAATCCCGACAACAGAATTACGCACGACTTTGAAACACCTGATCGAGAGTAGCGATTTGGACAAGGTGAAACAAAATGAATTGATTACCATCATTGAAGTCTGCCTTAAACAAAGTTACTTCAAGTTTGAAGAGAAATTTTACTTACAAAAAGATGGATTACCAATGGGAGTACCTACTGCTCCCATTTTCGCAGAAATATTCATGAAGAATTTTGAAGAAATGTTATTCGCCTCCAACCTTTGGCTTTTAAGATACGTAGTATTTTGGTGTCGTTACGTAGATGATGTGTTTTGCATATGGAAAGGTTCTGCCCGCCAACTATGTCTATTCCTCACTTTCCTTAATTCACTAAATAAGAAAATCCAGTTCACGATGGAGGAGGAAAAAGAGAATAGATTAAACTTCTTGGACGTCACCTTAACTAAGATGGAAGAAGGATTAGACATATCAATTTACAGAAAACCCACCACGACCGACACTATCATTCCATATTGTTCCAATCAATCTTGGAAAATAAAAATGGCCGCATTCCATAGTTTGATTTACCGACTTTTTAAAATACCCATGTCAAAAAGAAATTTTCTAATAGAAGCAAATACAATCCGGTCGATAGCAGATGCAAATGGATACCCCACAGACTTAGTCGATAACCTTATCAAGAAAAAAGAGAAACTGATTGAAAGAAGTCTGGTTACTGCTTCACTTGCCACCCAGATTGAAGAGCCGGCTCCCAATTGGGGAGTTATAAACTATGTTTCATATACTAGCGGGCAAATAATGAAACAGTTACGTAAGTCAGATATCCGAATTACAGAAGTAAACAAAGTCAACTTAGGATCCATTTTTGCCACTACGAAAGGGAAGACAGACAAACTCAAAAATAGCGGGATATATCAACTTCATTGCAACACATGCGAAGCCATTTATATTGGACAAAGCGGAAGATCGATTTACACACGGGTCAAAGAACATGAGGCAGATCTAGCCAATAATAGAACGAGTACCGGGTTTTCTACACATTGCCATGAAACAAATCATGGTTTAGATTCTGATAACATCGTGGTGTTACATACAGAACGTAAAGGTCGCATATTAACCTTACTAGAAAGCCTTGAAATTAAGAAAGCGTTACTAAGCGGACAAAACTTGACCAATTCACAATTGGAACTCCAAGACATCAGTTCACCACTGTTGTTTAAGATTCCATAAGATTGGCTAATGACTTGTTTGTTTACGACCTTTCTCTCTTTCATAAGCCCCTCTGTATATTTCAACACGGTTGGTATCTATTCTTTTCCTATATAAAGGAAAAAATGTTCCTATTGATGTTGAATGGGGACTTGAAGAAGAAGTGGTTTATCCCTTCGAAACAATTGTATCAATTTATGTTTATTCATTTATTTTTAATAAATATAAGTATAATATAGCATGAGTTTCAGCCGATTAATTATCACAGGTTCGTTTTATATCTTTTAATAGTTAAATCCCGTATTTCTTCGACTTTCTTCTGAAGTTCATTGTTCCGTTCTTCCAATATTTCTATTTTGTCCCTAAGCTCCCTCACTTCTTCAACTTTCTTCTGAAGTTTATTGTTATCTTCTTCTAACATTTTTATTTTGTCTTTAAGCTCTCTTACTTCTTCAGATAGTAATCGGTGGTCCATATCTAGTGGTACATTCTCTACGTCGTCTAATTCCGATACTGTAAGTTCTTCAGAAACAACTTCATCATTTGAAGTATTTAATTGGAAAACATCGGATGTTTTTAAAATATCGTCTACTTGCTTCCGTTGGGTCCTTTTAGCAAATCGTATTTGGCGTTCTTCATTTTTCTTTTTCAGAGGTGCTCCAGGAAGGTTCAACGTAGGCACAGCATCGGGTTTTAAATTGCGGCTGTTTCTCGGAGTGTAGTCCAACAATCTTTGTATTAGAGGTATGTCGAAACAGCTATCTTCAAAATGAACAGAGCATATACGAGCTATAAAAACAAGATTGGTTAATAAAACCGATACTTGAATTTATGTATACAATATTTTCACATCAGATTAGATATTAGCGATTAGGGGTGTGCATATAATCGACAATCATAATCGATTATGAAATTTAATAATCGCGCAGCCCTAGCTTAGCTGAACATTTCTAAATTTAATATTTTACCTACTTACCATTTTTTATGTTTATTTTACCTTCTCGTCGACAAAGAACACTCCATTTCTTTGCTAAATCATCATTACGTGGAAATCTGAAATATCTAATGCCATTTTCCTTAGTAATTCTGGAATAGTTTTTACAAGTAGCTACAGCACAATTAGACATTTTACTAGTTATTTTTAATTTTTATTAAACTTAGCTCACTCACTAACTCAACTAACTCTTAATTCACTCACTCACTAACTAACTTAAATAACTCTTAACTCACTCACTAACTAACTTAACTAACTCTTAACGTCATTACCAACATAGAAATTTAATAATAATTAAAAAAAAAATTACCAACAAAAACATTCAAAATTCATATTGTCTTGTTCTGTTTAACAAATTTAAGGGATGGCCTTAAGAAAAACAAGGTGAAACTCGGATTTTTCGACCCCCCCCCCTTAGTGAGAAGTCGTGAGATTTGGCTCGACCTCCTCCCCATCTCCTAATCTCACGTGAGATATTTTAAAATGCATATTTTTAGTGTAAATACGTTAATCTGTGCTTGATTGCATTGGATTTACTTAAAAAAATATAATTTGCTTGATTATTTTTATTTAGGACTAGTTAAAACAAAAAATTACGTGATATTTGCCGAGACCCCCCCCCTCACCCGCTGTGAGATTGGGTGAGATTCGGCTCACCCCCCCCCCCCCACCTCACCCCTAAACGCCTTACGTAACTAATGAACGCCCCCTAAGATCCAAACATGTAATTCGGTAAAGCTCTTTTTAAATTTAATAATTTTTTCATGCTATTATTTAATTCGTCATTGATTCTAAAGACGGCCCTGACTGCGGTGTTGTCTTGCTATCATTTTGTTTATTTCGAATTTTTTCATCTACTTTGTAGATTTTAATGGCCAATATTTTAACTATTATTTCTTTATGTAAAAAATAGTAATATGTTGTTAAAGTAAGAACAATCATACTTTAATATATCAATACAACCGTAATATAATAATTATTAAGAAAATGGTTTTAATTATTATTTCTTAATTATAGTTTCTAAATGGCAACTAAAAACTAAAAAGGTACCTATTTAAAAAAATTTTAATATCTTGAAATTTAAATATTTGTTTTACCGTTATATTTTTAATAAATAAATTTACCATTTTTTATGTTTATCTTCTCATTGACAAAGAACAGTGCGAAGAACAATACTAGAAGTTCAAAAAGTTATTAAAATAAACACAGAAACAAAAATCAGCTTTGGTTAACCGTGTAACATAATATCATCCATTTGAATTTTGTCATCCGCGTGACGTCATGCGCAAAAATTGTTCATTTTGGTTACGCTCTGTAGCATACCGGTATAAGTGTATCGTGCTAACTGGAAGGTTCATGCCAGTTCATGCTTACATAGCTAGAGAAGTACCTGCAATTACAATTTTTCATAAATCATGCATTCATCACGCTTCGTCACGATTTAACTAAATTTTTTGAAATTTACAAAGCAGGACTTTCAAAAGCTGCATTTTTTGGGTAATTTGCAGAGTAATTTTTAAGACTGTTGGCACACGATCATTATTTTTATCAAAATATTGACAGAAATGACGTTACTAAATAAATTTTTACAGGACAAAAGGGACAAAAAAATATAATATTAATAAAAAAATAATTACCATAAATACATAACACCAATAAAAAGTCGAATTTTGTCAGCCCCCCCCCTTAATTAATTTTTTTGCTAAATAAAGATGAGGGGGAGCAGATACATTTATATTATACATCCCAATAAATTAAAAACCGAACTATTGAAAGTCATTGAAGTATATATACAATATAAATTAAATAAAAATACAATATAAATTAAAGCTTTATTTCTAAAATCTACTAACTATATATTCCTAAATGTCGCGTAGCTAATTTATTCTGCTACCGTTTTTGTTTTTTTTGTACTAGACTTGCTTTTTTTTCTAATTTTTCTGAGATAGCTAGCTCGATCCACGAAGGATCGTAACACTTCATATTTCTGAGATATCTTCTCCTGGCGATTTCTTCCAATATACAATCGTGATGAAATGTTGTCAATTTGGGAAGCAAGACGTCATTAAACAGCTTCCGATCGATCGAAATTTCTTCTACGAAAGTATCGTCGTCGGTTACATAGACCATGAAATAACATTTTTCTCTTCCAGTTATGTTCATCTGACCTTGGACTTGATAATAATAAGCATGATCGCGATTTAATTCCATGACACCATGTTCGTTTATTTTTAAACACGTAAGTTTTCTTTCTATTCCTTGTCTTAGAGTAAGATTTTTTTTAATAAATTTTGGTATGCATTTCACCTCGACACAATGCGTATTACCAACTAACCCATCTGGAGATGCACCTAGAAAACATATTATTTTTGTCGATATACAAACCTGCTTTTGTCACCTTTTCAATTTGAAGCTGTTTTGCTAATATAGTAAGAGCAACTACTTCATACCTTTTTCCAAATGAAGTGGATTCTGATTGAAACTCGGATGGATAAAGTATGTCTTTTACATGTCCATGACATCTGGTCGTATTTCTTCTAGCTATCACAGCGCCAAATTTTGATGTCGTGAGACGATTTTTGTTTTCGATTCGGTAACGATCATTTTCAAATTGATTTATTGTTGACATAGCAATATCGTTACGTTCTTGTTCGGTTACATGCAGTTTTTCCATAGTGCGCTTCTTTGATATTTCTACTTCTTCTGGAGTAGGTTCTACTTGTTCCGCATATACTCCGTAATCTATATTTTTTTCTACGACCGGCAACTTAATTGCGCTACGACTACGTTTTTGGGGTTTCATCGCCAAACAGACCTGTGAATATAAGTTTGAAAATATTTTCCGGGGCTTATTCCTACTTCGCGCTTGTACAAATTCACATGCCACGATGGTCCCGCACTTATATCTAAGTGCCGTCAAATCGCACCTCATATCAAAAGAACCTCGTCCACTCAAATTCAGTCGTTTACCACAATTAAACCGGGCCAGAATGCTCATAAATAATTCTTCTCGATTATTGGTTTCATTATCAATAAGCATATGCGATTTTTTTAGTAAATTTTCTATGGCTTCGTCTATATGATGATACAAGCCCGATTTTTTTAATTCTTCTATGCTATTATTTGAATTTGATTTATCTTCATTTTCACAACAAAAATATAACTTACATTTTGAATGATCTCCAAATGTATGATTAAGACCAATTTGAAAATCTTCTCTCAGCGATTCTAGTGGATTATCTTCAAAACTGCAGTTGTAAATAGATGACTGTGCAATACTTTGAAGATCATCAATTATTTTTCCGGTAAGTTGCTTTCGAGCAACATCGGACAATGCTTTATCTTTCTTTAAATTATGTAGTTTTTTACCATGATTTTTTATTGCGTGGTTTGTACATTCTATTTTAGTAACAGACTCGCCATAGCTACATTTCTTTCTGATGGAACAAAAAACACTCGAATCTCCATCTGCTATAAATTTCTTGTATCGAATGCCATGTTGTTCTTCGCTTTGATTAGCCTGACATATTTTATGAACCGAATTTTATAATTTGGTAACACTTTTTTAATTTAATAATTTTTTTTCTTGCTATTTTTTTATTCGTCATTGATTCTAAAGACTGCCCTAATTGCCGATGTCTTACTGTGATTTTGTTTATTTAGAAACTTATCTTCTTTGTAGATTTTATAGCCAATATCTCAACGATCTCAACTATTATTTTTTATTGATTCTAAAGACGGCCCTGATTGCCGATGTCATATTGCGATTTTGTTTATTTAGAAATTCATCTACTTTGTAGATTTTATTTTTCAAAATTCTTGGTAAATTAAATTTAAAAGTTTACACCTGCTGCAATTTACAATATATAAATACAAAATTGGATAAAGGATCAGAACCAGGTAGAGGACAGCTTATAGTAAGTTACGGTACGGTACCTCTGAGCGGTAACCAATAAGTACAAAGATAGGTAGGTTTGTGTCTTTGCTTTAAATTTAAGTGCCGACATCTTTTTGAAAATGCTTGAACTGCAACGTTTTCTCTGATTGGTTAACGTCATGGCACCAATTTGAAATTTCGCGTAAATTGCTCGAATTCTTGTGTCAACGTTTGCAAGTCAAACCAAGAAAGATAATTTTACTTTTTTTTTTGATTGATTAGTATTGTAGGTACTACTTTACATAAGCTATTTTATATTTATAACTAATGAGTATTTTATTGAAAACTCAAAAAAAAAAAAATTTTTATTAATTTTTTTAAAATAAAAAATAGCTTATGTTATGTAGTATTATGTTTTACGTAAGTACTGAAAATTTCAACTCTCTACGATTATTCGTTTTTGAGTTGAACGTGACACCAATTCAGCGCCTATTGATCTAGCACCTTAACAACAATATTTTCAGCGTTGTTATTTTTTACATTACCATCCAAAATGTTCACGCTCTATGTGGTTGCAATATTTGGAAATGGGATATCATCGGGCATCACATTTGAGGATTCGGAAGTAACTTACTCATTTCTACCCATAATATAATTTCTCAGTCTATATTTTAACTGCAGGGCTGCTGGATGGTCGTACAGACCACCAATTGATCTAATATTAAAAAAAAAACTTTCCAGGGATCGTGGTTCAGATGGTAGTACGTTAATAAGTATTTCATGTTAAAATCGATTTTGAGATCGACGATTTTGAGAATAACCAGGTGTTACGGTCAAACTCCAGCTCGACTTCACCACGACTTCCAGAAAGCTTTCCTTCATTCGCAGCTTATCGGCTGTTCCAAAAAAAAGGTTGGTTCTGATTCTAAAACAACAAATTTGTATTACAATTCCCTCCCCCACATTCGATATAATGCGACCCGTCTATCTACCAAAAAAATAAAGTAGATTAGTTGTTAAGCAAAACTCTTGGTGTCCCTCAACTGCGTGTAAAATTTACAACAACCAACAAAAAAACAACAATAAAAAAACCAAAATTTATCATTGACGTTGACTGGAAGGACGGAAAATTGCAACTTTATAACCAACGACACTCCTTTTTAAATGGAAATCCTGGATATTCACAAGAAAGTTTAATTTCCAAAATGAACCCCTTATCTCAATCGGATAACATATCTTATATATTGTAAGCTGGTGGTTATCTTCCAGTGTAAATTTTCTAATTTACGTCTTCGAATAGAAAATTTTTGAGCGCAAAAAAAAACCTCCGCCACGTCTTCAACGGCTGAGTCAATATGGTTTCAAAAAAAATTTAACTAAAAAAAACGCGACTAAAATAAAGAAAAAAATAAACTTCACCAACAAATACCTGTATAAATTATCAAATAATACTATAAAATCGGTATAAAAAAATCCAACACTATTCGTTTATAATTAAATTTTAAATTTAAAGCCACAGTTATCAAATTTTTTTGATGATGATTTTGAAATTTTTTGAAAATTAAATACCTCTTTTATAACTGCTACAAGACAGGTTGACAAGGTGATCTTGTTGTTTTTCTGTAACACTTGCATTTTCTTCAATTCTTGAAGTAGCAAACCGGTTTCTAATCCAACAGTTTTCATTATTTGACGCCGGAAAATATTCACGAAAACTTATAACTATATTCCACAAGTACTTTTGCCATAGAAGATGTTTTGGCAATATTGCACGTCGGTTCATATATGGTTTGCAAATTAAGTGGCAGTTTGAGCGCAGAATGAGCTGTTCGTCCTCTTTCTAACAATGTGGCAGCGATCCCAGATGATGCTACGGCCAACGCTATTTTTCCATTGTTGCCAAGATGCCCTCCGACTCTTTTTGAGCAGCTCTTTTCAGTTTCCTAGCTTCTTTAGTCTCCACTTGGGCTCTCATGTTGGCTATAGTTATTCGTTGAGAATCCACGTTCTTGGTAAATTGCAGCGCTCTTGAGCCAATGACAAGGTTTAATAATTTCATTATTTAATACACTAGTATATCCATCATTGAATATACTAGGTGAAATATAAAATGCAATCTCAACAGTTCTTGAGCCACTGTATTTAGGAGCCATAGACCAAATAACAGCGTTTCGACTTTCGCTGTTATTCTTAGTGTATCCTTCTAAATAACGCTTGAACAAATCGGTATCAGTTAATGTAACGAATACTGGTTTAATTCCGTTTTGGACAACCACAGGAATAGACGTTTTATACGTATACGAATCCAAAGTTCCAGAGGCCTTCGCTTTCTGATACGAACACCAGGAATCTTTCCATATTGCCCATATCGCAATTTTCATTGTCTATATACTTTCTGCATTTGACACCAAACCGTTCCATAATAGATCGCCGAAACATTTCTATGATTCCATCCAGTTCTATTTTTCCCGAACTTTCGTCGTGATTTGCGGTGCATTTTTCCGAATGATCCTCATACCATTCCAAATACTCATCGGTTTCTTCTTGTCCAACCCACTGTTGACACGATTTACATACGATTTACAAATTTGAATTTTACGACATCTATACATTTATTTGAAAATTTTCCAATCAAAGAAACAATTCCCAAAAGTGACGTAAAACCACGCTTTGGGCCATTTTTTACCTTTTCTTCTTTCACTGCTATTTTGAAAACGATGTTAATAAGCAGATCGCAAATACGAGGCGCTCTCGTATTTCTGCTATACCTTCGCTAATAATTTGAATTTCGGTCTGAAATTTTTAGATTGTACACTGAAAGAAAAATGTGCCTAAAACTTACACAATTACACAATATTCCTGCACAATTTGTGTCTAGATTGGCGCTAAACCCATTATTGTGTAGAAAGGGTGTCAACGTTTGGGTCAAGGATATTAAGCAGGTAAAATACCCAATTGGGTAATTTGTAGGTACTAGATTTGGGTACAAAAATGTCCCACCTACTAAGTTTAAAATCTGCACAATAAAATGCTCGTTATCTGAAATAAAAATTGTGATAAATCTACATCAAAATATATGTATTTCTATCAAATAATTCTACATCTTTTAAATATAAAAATTTGAGTATTTCTAGAAAAAAAAAAATGCTGCATACTTCTGAACAAAATAATGCAAGTTTCATGTATATTGTTATAAAAAAAATTAATATGCAATTCTGCACATTTCCACATCAAATTTGTGTAACTCTTAGACTTATTTTACGTTTAAATAAAAATTCAGTAATGTTTAAAATGCATATTTATTTATTAAAACTTTAAGTAAAATTAATTATACAAAATTCACAAAAATATATACAAACTATATAAATTCACAATACAAACAATACTTTTGAACAAAATTTATTATACATTATATCTTAAACAAGCATATAGTACATTGTTAACAGTCGTTACAAGTCAAGGGACGTACATCAATAAATCACATGCAGAAATGCTAGAAGTTTTTTTAATTTCATATGAATGAAAATGTGGTTCAAAACCAATTGCTTTAAATATTTCACATTCAAAAAATATTGATGGACCACCGTTTGAATTATGAATAACGATTGTTAAAATTTTTCCAAATTCAGGAAACAGTGATTTAAAACAAGGAAATAGCGAGGATGATAACGAGTTCCTTGCAAAGTAACCCACTTAGCAGTAAACATATCATCAATTTTTCCAGTTCGTTCAAAATATTTATCATATAAAGATGGGCATATTACTTTTAACAGTTTGGCGGAATATTTTAATTGCGATTTGATCGATAAAGTTTTTAAAATATTTTTAAAATTACAAGAAACATTAACGGTCATTTTTGATTGACGGTGTTTTGCCTCCGATCTCATGCTCCAGATATGAACTAATGGTCCAGACATCTTCATCATATCGGCATAATGAAGCATTATGTGATATTTAGGCCTTAAATGATCAAAATATTTTAGATACATTTGATGATGCTCTTTTATTGTAACATCGAGCCTTTCATAGTCTTTTAGCATGTAATATTGGAGCAGTAACTATACTAATAATTTCTCTCAAACTAATCCATATTTCCCATATCGCTAAAGTTTTTGGAACAAAATTTCCTATCATGGGGCCTAAATATCGTGTTAAACATAATGATTCACTTGCTGACAATTTAAGTTTTCCTGATTTTAAGTGTTCTGGAGAGATCAAAGGAATTTTATTATTACTTTCTACATTATTATAATTAAAATAATTTAAAACTATATTAAGGGTGTTTAAAGAAAATAGTTTATGAGAATAAATTAATTCATTCAACAGAGCTGCCAAATCATACAAACATACACCTTCAAACAAATCATGCATGATATCCACTGAAAAATTAGTTACTACATGGAAATCTCTTACTGAATTAAATATACAAGCTTCTTTAATTCCTGTAGCAGTCACATTATTTAATGCTACATCTCGATCATACGACTGTGAATTACGCAACAATGTATTATCCACCTGCAGTTCCGTGCGCTGCTTGATTTTGTGAATCTTTCAAAATCGACAAGAATAGTTTATATTTATATTTTTTTTATATTCAGAGAAGTATTTGCATTATTATTTACAGATTTAACTTCTTTTTTAATTTCACCTATAAGGGTTTCACAAAATATATCCTGAATATTTTCAACAACAAATTGAACAAAATTTCGAGGTACAAGTGAATTACTATACATTTCTGAAATAAAAGCCTCTATTTTGTTATTAAATTCAACTACAAAATCACCATTTGAATTGCTTTGAGCACTTTCGTCGTTTACATTTGTGATAGTGGAATGATCATTTTCGATATGATTCTCATTAGAATTGTGTAATACAGAAATGCTATTTTGATGCAAAATAATATTGGAATTAATCAAATTTAGATGCTCACCTAAATGCTTTCTAAAAGATTTAGAGTTATTAAACAAACGGAAACAATTAGGTTGCTTACACGAATAAATATCATACTGCAATAACAAATGAACCATTTTTAAATGTTGCATATACAAATTAATGGTGTTAAAATGCATATCACATTTGAAACAATTATAAGCTAAACTCATGCTGAAATATTAATTAATTAATAATAATAAAAACTTACCACTTTATACTTTAAATTATTTTTCACTTTCTTATACTAAACTTCTATTGTGTTCACATGGGTTTAATTTTAATTTTGAAGGTACTAATAGTAAAAATATGTATAATGCCAACTCCAAAAAATTAAAAGATTAATCCTGATAATTTGAGTGGCTGCACGGAAAAACCAGACACCCTGTATATGTATATAGGGTGTGTATATACGCTACTCTAAGCTGTTTTTTCCGCGCAGCCACTCATTAAATATATTTAAGTTAATTTTAAATCAGCTAACAAAGATTTTACAGCTGTGTAATATTTGCCCTTGCTTTCTTTTTTTTCATTTGAAATATTACACAGTCCCTCTTGCATAAACACCCAAGAAGACTGTGCTTCGGAGGGATATGATGCATCCAATGCATATATTGTTTTGAACGCTAAATCGAAAGCAACTAGGGGACTTTCGACTGAATAGCGAATATCGTTCAAAACAATATAGCTTGTTGGATTTGCCGAGCAGCGGTTCAATATTTAAATTATGCTTTGCATATAGCCGGCTTAGCATTTCTAAGTGGGATTCTAAACTCGCAACCGTCTAAAATAAAAATATTGCGATATATTCTATTTGTGCAATGTTATACTTTACATCAACGCATAAAAGAAAGCCGTTCTAGGTTTCAATCCTAGTTGGCTTCCAGTTCGTTCTGTTCTTGAATTTTATTACACTGCAACCAACTAGTAGCGGTATTAGACGCAGTGCAAATATCATCATTGCATCTAAAATTATAATAAAATAATCAACAAAATCAATGCATTCAAAACAATAATTACTTTCATTTGTATTATAGAATCCTTAATAAAGCTGTTTTTCGTTCGGGTTTTGGCTAATTGTATTATATTGAAATATAATAGACTAAACTTGCGGATGAAGCAAGAAACTTCTTTCCCTTTGAACATATTATTAAAGTCATCTTGTAGCTAAAAATCATAATTATGTAACGAAATATTTATTGGAGTTAGATAAACAATTTACCAACAGATATCCCAATGAATGGCTTATACATTTGTACTTTTTAATTATTTGTTCAATGGACAGAGCAGAATTTTCTATTCGTCTGCTATGAAACGTAGCTGTCCAAGCCTTTCGAACTTCTGGAAAAGGTTCGGTAGCTTCCCTTACCCATAAAAGTAAGTCTTGATTTTCGACTTCAAAAACTATAAAAAAAATAGATAATACTAATACAACAATTTCAAGAAATTAAAATGTAATACATACCAGGAACATCTACATTAACATGATTTTGTTTATCTGGTGTCATTACATATATTTTATATTTATGTCTGCAAGTTCTATATGCAGACCACAACTTGCCTCTTGCAGATACCTCAGAGACATTTTCAGCCTTGTGGTAAGGCAAATAATATATAGATTCCATTTCAAATGGAAAAATGGCTACAATGAATCTAGCCATTTCTAAAAATTTTGTTGTTGTGATACTGAAAAACAGGAATATAGTACTATCATCAAGTTTATCTAGTAATCAAAAAAACTTTTACCTCTTACTTGCCGAATTATTTGCGTGCTCGGTGTGAGTGTGACGTAATGTAACGTAGGACGTTTATGCACAAATAATTTATTTTAACTGATTTATTGCAATTTATTGCTTCTGAAGAGAAAACTAAAAATGTGGAAATTCCCACTTTTGTTAGATTTAGTGCCGTTAAGTCCGATTTTATAAAGAAATTTCAGAGATTAAAATTTAAAAAGAATTACGTTAAAATTGAAGAATCTCATTGGTACATTTCTTTTTAATTCCTTTCTTAAATTTTCATACTATGTCTTAAATTGCTAGCCAAATATTGTTTAATGCTTTCTAGGTAGATACTTTTCGCTTTACGGTATATTTTTGGGACCGATAAAATTTAGACCGATTCATTCATTTAAAATGGAAGGTAGTAAGGCTGGGTCCCAAATTAAATTTGAGTAATTCAATTACTTTATTCAAGCCTTTTAATTGAATTACTTTCAGCTCTGGGCTGGGAATCAAATTCGAATAATTTGAATATACGAATAATATGAGTAATCGAATTATTATTCAAAAATTCAAAATATTCAAATATTCAGATTATTCGAATATTGACAAATTATTTGAATTTTAAATTATTCGATTATTTAATAAATTTAAATATTTGAACAGGGCCGAGTTGAGTTGCTTGAGTGCTCGAGCACCATATTAAAAATTTACAAAAACGGTTTTTATAATAATTTGCCGACACACACGGTAAATTATCTAAATTCTAAAAATAATAAATTAATACCTACTTAAAATTATTATAAAATAAAAATAGATTTAGCAAAGCTACATTATATTATGTGAGCACCACATGGAAAATCGAAAATATTCCCGCCCCGTGTATTTGAATATAATCTAATCTGAATTCTGAATATTCGAATAATTTGAGTAATCGAATTATTCAAAGGTTCAAAATATTCGAATATTAAATTATTCGATTATTTAACAAATTTAAATATTTGAACAGGGCCGAGTTGAGTTGTTTGAGTGCTCGAGCACCACATTAAGAATTTACAAAAATTTCATTTATAATAATTTTCCGACACACACGGTAAATAATATAAATTCTAAAAATAATAAATTAATACTTAAAGTTATTAAAAAATAAAAATAGATTTAGCAAAGCTAACGGAAAAACACGGAAAATCGAAAAGATTCCGGCCCTGTATTTGAATACAAGGTTCTTTGTTCTTTGATTAAAATATAAATTAAAAAAATGCAAATAATTCGAATATTCAAATAATTCGAATATTCGTATAGGTAATTATTCGAATTATTTGAATATTCGAATTATTCGAATATTCGAATAATTTGATCAACGAATATTCGAATACAAAAATGACAACGATTCCCAGCCTTAGTAGGTAGTCTTATTACTACATTATACTAATTTAAAGTTTACTATGATAGATCTACTGTTTAAAGCTTAGTTAGATGCACTTGCGATTTGCGGAATGTAATTTTTGTTTTGATTGGCTAAATTTCACAAAATTTCAAATTTAAGAAATTGAAACAAAAATCGCATTCCACAAATCGCAAGTGCATGTCACTTAAGGCCGAAACCGACAGATAACCAAATAAATTAATGATATTTGAGTCGAATGCTAAAATTTATCTTCAAAATATGTTTTGTCTGTTGACAGCTTTGCTATATCTTACCAATTATTATTAAAAACCCGTAACCATATTAAAATCAAATTACCTTAAAAAAATGTTTCTAAATTATTATCATTATAGTGACGTCAAAATCCTAAAACGTCACATTAGAATTAGACCCGCCATATTTCTTATACGATTTCGCGCGATAAATATACATTTAAATATTTTTTTCTGGTTTTATTTTTGGATAAAATTTAAAAAAATTAAGAAAAAATTAATATGTTACACATATCGTTTGTATTAGGTTGTTCAATAAGTAATGTCGTTTTTTATTGTCATAACATAAACATCCTGTAATTCCTATGCTGAAATAATTCAGTTACAGTTTTAGTTACTGGTCGGTTCACACGTATATAATCTTTAGTTTTGAGCAAAATTTTGATAAAAATATTGAGGTTTAAATTTAATAACATTATTACCATGGATAAAAGTGAAGAGCATTTACGACATTGTTTACTTTATGAATTTCAAAATGGAAATAACGCCACAATTGCAGCTAAAAATTTGTGTAAAGTGTTTGGTGAGAATGCAGTTAATGCGCGAAAATGCCAAAGGTGGTTTAAAAAATTTCGCTGTGGAAATTTTTCTGTTCAAGACGAAGAACGATCGGGACGCCGATAGGATAAAAACTTTAGTTGAAGATAATCCACGATTAACATGTCGAGACGTTGCCACTTTAACCAATAGCGCAAATGCAACTGTTTTTAACCACCTAAAAAAAATGGGAAAGGCGAATTATGAGGGAGTATGGGTACCGCATGATTTAAACGATAGGCAGAGAGAGCAACGAATAATAATCTGCTCTTCATTATTGAATAGGCAAAAATCAACGCCGTTTTTGGAGAGAATTGTTACAGGAGACGAAAAGTGGGTTCTTTATGCCAATGTTACAAAGAAAAAACAATGGTTATCGGCAAAACAAAAACCACTTCCCACGCCTAAACAAGGATTACACCCAAAGAAAGTGTTACTGTGCATTTGGTGGGATATTCGTGGAGTTATTCACTACGAACTTTTAAATCAAGGGCAGACAATAACAGCAAATGTTTATTGTGAGCAGATAGAACGTCTTCACCAAAAATTGCTTGAAAAAAGACCGGCCCTCGTCAATAGGAAGTCTGTAATATTGCAACACGACAATGAAGACCTCACACCGCAGCAATCACCGTGCAAAAAATTACCGGTTTTGGTTGGGAAATTTTGCAGCATCCTCCATATTCACCAGATGTTGCTCCTAGCGATTACCATCTTTTCCGGTCTCTCCAGCATTTTTTAAATGGTAAAGAATATGAAAGTTATCAACACATAAAAAATGATATTGATAAGTTTATCAATTCCAAACCAGCGATTTTCTATCGTAATGGAATTCAAAAATTAACTGAGAGGTGGCAAAAATTTATAGACACAGATGGTCATTACTTTTCAAATTAAAGATTTTTATTTTTCTAAAATAAACCAATAAAAACTCTCTTAAAAAACGACATTATTTATTGAACAATCTAATATTATTTTGTTAATGGAAATAATCAGTTGTCTGAATTCAGTTCAGCACATTCAGTTTGACAAGACTTGAAGTTCCGTGACAACTACTATACCATCATTTTATTTTTGCTTCTAAAATGATTTGTTTTAAAATTAAAAGAAATTTGTTTTAAATTATAGTAGCATTATTTCAAATTCTGAAAAAAATTTTTAATGTTATTCAAAAAAAAACAGACATAACTAGCCCAAAAAAAAAAAATTTTCCTTTTTCATACATACTCGTGGTTAAAAATATGCACAAATTGGGATTAAAACCGTAAAATTTAAAATGCACAATATTAGGTAGAATTAGTGTAACCAGTTCTGAAGATTTCAATCGAAATCTTCAGGTACAAAAGTTTACCTTTTTCTAGTAAACAGTAGATTTAAAAACTGCACAATTTGAGTTTACAGTTGGTACAATTTCACATGCACAGCGCTATGCAGATTTATCTCACACGATTTTTTTCAGTGTAATCACAATATATTTTACTTTTGAAATACATATGTAAAAAAAATCAATATTTTCAAACGCGAACACTATAGACTACATCTTTAATAAATCATAGTGTATTTGAAGTACTACACTGAGATTGTTTTTTGATACACTCATATGTTTTAGTTTTCTCCATTTAACTTTGTGTCGATCATGATCTACTTCAAAATTTAATTATTTCTTCATTGCTTCTTTGAAATCGAATATAATTTCTTGATGAACTTCTGTTACGTTGTACGGTTTTTCTTTTATTTTAGCGCAACACACTAAAGTTACCCATTGATTGGGAACATAAATGACTTTATTGCTTTTGCGTCTTTCTATTAAGGCATGCATCGAGTCGCCTTCATTTTGAGTTTGCTCAAGGAAAGTTTGTGTAATATTGATTAGGAACTTTTTTGCAGCATGCATAGGAAACGTAGGAAATTAACATGCAAAAACTTATTTATGCAAATTCCTCCTTCTCTAATTATTTTAGGGAAAAAATGAAAGACACAAAAATAATGCAGAAATATGAACTACGAATGATAAGAGCATTAGATTTCATTTAGCTTTTACGTAAAAAGTCAAAAAATGTTATAAAATTGTTAAATGTTTCATTTATCTGACTGAAACTTTATCAAATTTATTATTTACAAATGAATCTCTCAATCTTATCTTACATTTTGTAATTAGAAATGTAATTCCCTTTGTCATGAAAATTGTGTTCCGGAATTCTCTAATAAAAAGTTTTGGCAACTTTGCAAATTTAAAAACGTAGGGGGATGGTTCTTACAATTTTCCTCTTCTTTTTATCGTGATTAAATTACAAGATGACATAATTTCACTTTTCTTGATTAGCTAGAGTACACAAATTTCGCATATGTGTTTCTTCATTATTTTTCTAATAACAAAACCTGCTGTATATTCAACAACATCTCTTCTTCTTCATCTGGCACATCCAGCCAAACGACTCCGAGTAGTTGTCCCAACTTGTGGACATCTTCTCTAACAGTTTGTTGCTGTTTTTCATAGTTTCATTGAGTTTTTGAGAAATTATAGTTTGTTCTTTCAAACTTTTGGTGTATTGTACCACAACTTCATCTACATTGGTACTTTTGTAAAGTGAAAAATTTACCGGTATATTAAAAACAACAGCTACGTATTAAATTAATAAAAAACTTACGCTGAATAATTTCTTGGCGTTCTTTTTCTTTTTTCCTTAGCTTTCCTCTCAATTTCAGCATCGACACTGTTTAAAATATCATTGCTATCGAGCTCGATTATGTCATTGATGTCGGTTGTGTTCTCGATTGTGGTGTCATCTCTCCTAATTGAGTTGCACCGGTTATCGTTACCTGACCAATCAAATTCATAAGTTGGTCCTCTAAGTCTGTCAGTGGGTTTTCTGAAAGCCTCCCTTCAGTGCCTCGTCCATAATTTAACAAATTCATGGCTTATTTTCTTATATTGCATTTTCAATCCGCAAATGTCTGAAAAGAAATAAGTTGTTCTATATTTGTTTTAAAATTAATTATTTTTACTTACAGTTTTCCATTTTTGTTTTTTGACGACCACAACCACACGAATTTAATAAAAGAGTTAATTCATCCCAAGCGTTTTCGATTGCGTCGGGATTTCTTGGGGTAAATTCATTGTTTCTGAATGCTTCGTTATTTCGAAGAAAATCGAAGTAATGCCCTTGTTGTGCAACACCCTGGTAGAACTGGTAGAAAATCAGTTTTTCGATTACCATGAATAAGTAATTTTCCACTTTCATTTTTTAAATTTGATAAATATTCCCTAATTTTTAAACTTTCTGTTGTAAAAAAGCTAAAAAAAGCTAAAAAGCTCATGGTTCAACCTTTTTTTGTAAGATATACAAATTGCTTCCAATACAGATGCACTTAACATTTGCATAGCAAGTTTTACTTTTTTTTACTAAGAAGTCCCTTCTTATTCTAGGAGATCCACTAAATTCTGAATATATTACCAATTTATTTGTTTGCCATTAAGATCGATCAAAATACGTTTTTCACCAAAAGTATTACGACATAAATTAATCATATGGCAAGCATACCAAAATGAACTATATACCGGGTTTTCGGTTAATCGATGTGGAAACCATGGTTTTTAATTATCAATATCGAATGAAGCTCCCAATTCTGTGAATATATTTAAATTAACTGATGCACCATCAAATCTTATAGAATGTGTTTTAGCACCTGTTTCATGTAACAGGTGCAAACATTTTTCTAAAAGGCTTGCACGTTCAGAGCAATTTAAACTTGAAATTAAAAATAAGCTAAAAGGACTTTGAAATGTTCATTTGGGCTAACTGCTAAAAATACCAAAGACTTTGGTAAAATTACCAAATTGGTAGATGTTCGCCATCAAAATCAATTCCAACATCAACAAAACTGTGATACTTCTTGCCATGCTGTTTGCGTAATTTGATGAATCGAAATTTTGTCATTAGCAACGTTTACTAATAATATTTTTACGATATAATAAAATAAAACAATTAATAATATTACAAAATAAATTTTTGTAGAGTATAAACCTTAGTTTAAATATCATAAAACATACGTACGGACGCCTAATACTAAATTTCGATTTCCTATTAGAGGTTTGGGAATCGTTGCTATATAGTCGGCAATAGCACGATAAACTTCAATGTCCGCTGAAAATAGATCAGCGCCTTCTAGTACTCGGTACCAGTTACTAGCCGTTTCAACCCCTCTCTTATATTCAAAACTGGGGTTTGTTGGAGCAGTTCGACCTGAGAATTGCTTTTGTTTTCCATTGCCAGTTCCGTTGCCTCCTTTCCAATGGGCCCATCTCGACTTTGAAAAACACACCAGTCCCCCAATAAATAAATTTTCTTCTTTTCGAGATTGTTCTCGAAAACAGCTTTTATGATTGGAAATCCACGGTCGGAGTCTTTTACCCTAAGAAGTCTATCACTGGATTGTCTACTCTCTGCAGAAGACAGCATCCCGGCCAGAGCTCGTTTACCAATATTGGGGGTGCCACCATGAATATCCTGCACTCTTACAAATGGGCTATTTTCTGTTATGAAAAATACCGATTTTACTATTGAAAACTGACCTGTATTCTTCTATGTCTTTTAAAGCATCCAGATCACTGTAAGTTTCTTCAGGGTCATTATCCCAGTTAGTATTATCAGTAAATTCAAATGTTATCGGAATACTTATCAAGAGATCCGCTCGAGAGATATTCATCCCCAAGTCAGCAGCTGTTTCGTTTGCTTCTTGTTGGGCCTCTTGAACTGCTGTAAGAAAAACAGAATTTTCTCGAGGAACTAGATAATTCCTTACTGACTTCTCCCGTAAAATCAATTCTTTGAATTCTATATATAAAATCTAAAACTGAAATTTACAACGGTAGAACAAGTTGTAGTCATAGATCGAGCCCTACGAAAAAATTCCTCACAACGTCACAGCGCTGGCTTTGTCAACGTAGTTGGACGCTTTTAAAAAGTCTCCAAGAATTTATTATTTTGTGTTTCTAATTTGAAATTTATTTAAAGTTTTGTGCAAAATAAAAATTAATAAATAGTAGGTATTGTTTTATTGATGATTTTGATTTGAATTAGTGTAATTTTTGGAAGATTTTGAATAATGATGTGAAAGTGAAAATTTGGTTGTAATTTGTTTAATTAAAAATTATAAAAAATTGGAATATAGTGATAATTTTTTTAAAATACAATATTAAAAAGTTAAATACGAAGCGATAAGACTACCACGTGTGTACATGCAGTGCACATTTGGTTTAATAAGAATTTGGACGGCGCACAGTGGGATATTTGAGCTTAGAAGCTGGCATCAAATTAAATACAAAGGCAAAGAATCTGAAAAAAATATGAAGCATCTCTTACTATATCCTTAAGAGAATTCAAAAAAAATATATATAAAAAAACCCACTGGAAAGTGAAAAGGGACAGTTTTTTAATAGATGAAAATGTCACCAATAGATGGCGCGATGTTGTTTTTTCATTGACACGTCATCTAGTGGCCTAGATGTTACTATTTTATAAATTGTTTCAGAATGAAAACCATGAAGATTGATAATATTAAATAATAAACTTGTTAAAATTCATCCCCAAAATCTTAAAAATAGTTATCTTTAATAAGATTTTAAAAAAATAATAAAATTTTATTTTTTAATCCATTAATATTACATCGAATTTTTTTGTTTCGCCCTATATGAAGTGCTTCAGAAAATACCAGAATGCATTTATTGAGAGGTTGGGCAATTTCGGAAAACTTTCTCAAGCGCAACTGTTGCCTTGTATCAATACCTATTAGATAAAAAAAATTCCAAAGTTTGATCTGCTCTGGAACATAATTAAAAAGCTCAAAAACTGAAGCACCAAAAAGAAATTTACGATTAGCATGAATACAGTAATTGTAACACATATTTTTTTAAATTAATTATTACATATGTTATATAACATACCAGAACTAGTAGGTTCTAGAAAAAAAAGTCAGAATTTAGCAAAATTATGCTTTTAAAAATAAGTGTAATTATACACATTATCACATTTGTGCATTTATTTTATGATGTGGAGGAGAATTGAAACGAGTAAGTTCAAAACTTTCTCCCGTATATGGTACCCAAAATAGTGTAGTTTACGAATATCGTAATAATAAAACTAAATTCTCGTCCGATGAATGTATATGAGAAGGGATATTGGGTATGAACGGACAGCAATCAAACACCAAAATTGTTATTTCGTCGACGTTTCGAAGAATATTATTTCTTCATCCTCAGGACTTAAGAGGAAAACAATTACAAACGAAAAATATATAGCAGAAAAAACGCAATCATACCTCCACAACAAGATGAAATACGGCAATTTTCTGCTCGGAAAGACAACTCTATGTAAACTCGGCAAGTGTTCACAACTTTTAACAAAGTCAATAAAATTAAAATTGAATGTAAATACAAAGATGTAACAGACATAGAAATAATAAATCTCTCTAAAAATTTAACAATTGTAAAAATAAAATACAAAGCCATTAACTGACAAATATGACAATAAATACAAAATTCCCCAGTGTAACGATAAAAACTTATCAATCGAAAATCTTAGAACATTCAAATGTTTAAGTTTGGCGCCCCTACAATAAAGTAACAAAAATTAATGCCATCTATCAAAGGTGACAAGTATGAACAATGTAAACAAAAAATACCATAATTACATCAACAGGAGGCACTCGTTAAAATAAGTATAAAAAATGATAGGAAACTGCAAGACACAAGTAAACGATAAAAACACAAAATGAAGTCTCACTAAACTTGATCCAAATAACGCTTTAATAGTGCACGGTAACTTTCGCCTATTTGGAAGAAATCCAGTTGTTTGTTTAAGTTGTCCTCTGTGGTGAAGATGTAAGCCGCCTCCAAGAAGATACGTTTATTGTAGTTTTGTTCTGTAGCCAGGATTTTAACTTTACTGGTATCGAAAGTGTGGTTGTTATCGATACAGTGCTCCGATAAACCAGTCTTCTTAGAGTTATATTTAAGATCATAGTTGTGCTGTCTAACTCGGTTCTTTAATAATTGCTTCGTTTGACCAACGTATTTCTGTCTACATTCGCACTCTATTCTATACACCACGTTTGCCCTGTCCATAACAGGAACTGGGTCCTTAGCTTCCCATACGAAGTCGCCGATGCTCGCGAAAAAAACATTCATCGGCCAAGGAATAGCTACTGACGCACGGCCAAGGCTCGGCGCTTTGTAAAGGCCAATGGTTGGTAAGTTATAGGCTGCTGTGTTAAATTTTCATTATTGCCATGCGATCTTCGGCCATTCTTCGGCCGATGATTTGAAAAATTACTTTTTGCCCCTGCGCATTACAACAGTAACTTCATAAATTAAAATTGAATAAACTGTATTCATCATGGCCGAGCGAGTGAAAAAGTATCGAACACTAAAAAAAATTAAAAACCATGAAAGTTCGCAAAATGTAAGCGTATCTATTTCAGAAAACGTTACAAATACTAGTGATAACAATTTAACCAGTGAAATAACAGTTAATTATCCTAAGAATTACGAAAGTGATTATTTTTTTAACATTGATAGTGAAATTAATAATGATGATAATTCAAGTGATGATTCTGTCGATAATAATATTGAGTCTGAAAATGTATTAGTCAATGAGGTTATAGCTTATGAACAAATACCAGCTGATGACGTTGACAGTGATAATGGTGATTGTGAGAGTAACACAGATACAAATTTAGATAGATTGCAAAAAAAACTCCGTCAGTGGGCTTTAAAAAACTCTAATAGTCTACAATTAAATGTAATTTCCGAACTACTTGTGTTGTTAAGAGAGGAAGGTCACCCAACACTCCCTAAAACGGCACAAGCATTGCTCCAAACTAAACATCACCAGATAGTTCAAACTTTACCAAGCCTCAAAGAAACCGATAGTGGCTACAAATATCTAGGCGTAGAAAATGGATTAAAAAAAATTATTTCGCCAAATATATTTATTGATCGCTCGATAGAAGTGCTGATTCACATTGACGGTTTACAAATTTACAAAAATTCGCAAATGCAAGTGTGGCCGATTTCTATTAAAATTTTTAACAGAAATTATAACACTCGTCCGTTTGTGGCTGCTATTTATTGTGGTGATTCCAAACCCGCTAGTGTTAAAAACTATCTTTCAGATTTTGTAAAAGAGTGTAAAAATTTAATTAATAGTGGAATTATAATTGGTAAAGAAAGCTATTCTTTCAAAATCATCGCTTTAGTGGCAGATTCTCAAGCAAGATCATTTATTAAATGCTGTAAAGCTGCAGGTACTTTTTACGCGTGCGAAAGGTGCACTACGAAGGGTATATCTGTTGGGGAAAAAAGAAAAAAAAAGAGAATTTATCCGGAAATGGAATGTGAACTTCGCACGAGAGAAAGTTTTATCAGCCGGACTCAAAAAGAACATCACAAAGATGGATTCAAGTCTCCTTTAAGAAAACTTCCTGGTTTCGATCCTGTCAGCTCAGTTGTATTAGATTCAATGCATTTGTTGTATCTTGGTGTGATGAAGACTCTTATGGAATCTTGGATATTAAGGACAAGTATTGCACGGTTGAAAATAAAAAATGTAATTAAACTTAAATCGAAGTTTTTATTATTAACATGCTCAGTGCCTTCTGAATTCCAACGGAAAAAATTTGACATAGATGATTTAGCGAGATGGAAAGCGACACAGTATCGCTTTGTTTTATTGTACTGTGGACCAGTAGTGTTAAAAAAAATTCTGCCTGAACAATTCTATACACATTTTTTACTTTTATTTGTCGCATGTCGAATTTTACATTCGAAAGATCTAATGATAAAATTTAACAGTTACGCAAGAGAACTATTAAGAAAATTTTTCTTTTTATTGCCATCATTGTATGGTAAAAAATCACAAACATTAAATATGCACAATTTAATACATCTATCCGATGACGTGTTGAATTTGAACCTATCATTAAGTGAATCATCTGCGTTTTGGGGTGAAAATTATATAGGTAAAATGAAAAAACTTATAAAATCACCTTATAAACCTTTAACCCAAATATTAAATCGGTTGTCTGAGTTAGAACATGAGGAAATGGTAAAAATAAAAAAAATAAAAAGTGTTGAAGAATGTACTGTTGATTATTCATCCACTGTTATTATCAATGGAAGAACTTACTCTAGTGTTTCAAGTGTAATCGTAAATCAAAGCTATTTAAGTGTAAACAGACCAAATAATATTATTTTGTTAAAAAACAATAGTGTAATTATTATTGATCAGCTACTGACGACGAAAAAAAATGTACAATGTTTACCCAAATTAAATGAAATTTACATTTCAGGACGTCAAATGTTAATGACTGGTACTCTTTTTGATTATCCTACAGCTTCAACGGATGTAGGCATATTTTTGGGTGAAAATTTTGCGGAAGTTACTGAAATATTTTCTGCAGAATTTATAAAAAATAAGTGTGTAATGTTTGATTGTGAAAACAAAAAATGTGCTATATCATTATTGCATGAGTAATTAAAACAAAAATTGTAAGTGCCAAAAGAGGTATGCGAAGTCTGGTGATGTCACCTACTGATATCGTTAATTAATTGCAATTTTAAAATCTTTGGGAGTTCCTACACCCCACCTCGCTACTTCCGGGTTAACTTAGAGAAATTTTATTCTTGAGTTAATTTTTAACAGTAAAAATAATTTAATATATTTGTTAATAAATAATTCTTTTAAGTCGTTTATTATGAAATTTTAAAATAGAACTGAATTACATACATTGTACATATCAGCATACTAGTAGCTTCCTGCTATAATACACCTGAGTCAGGTCTGAGTAATGAATTACATATGTCTGGGTGGTTCCCCGGTTTGTGTACAAGATTTAAAAAAAATGCTTTAACTGCATTATAACATTACATACTTTGTCTTCAGCAAAATAACGCGAGGCTGTGCCCACATAAGCAGTGTATATTTTATATTATCACACAATCAGACCGCGAATACGGATTTAATTTAAAGTGCGTCGTCAATGTGTACATGTGTGAACGTTTAAAATTCTCAAGACTTAACGTAAGTATTTCTCTATTTTATAAAATTAGTTTCGAAATAATTAGCTTTCCAGTAGTCGCGTATAGAATTCATAAAAAAATTGTATACGATATAATGGATATTGAACATCAGTTAGTGCCATTTATGTCGCCACGCGACTACTTAAAGGTTAATTTCGTTATTTTATTTTTAGTTCCTGAAAATTCTATAACTGTGAACGTTTCAAAAATTTACTATTTTGTAGGTTTTTAAATCTTTAGATTTTTTCAGTTTCATTTGCTTTACCGATCATTTAAAAATTATTTTATTTTACATCAAGCCTATTCACACGTGCATTACTTCAAGTGAATAAATAATAATTTTGCCTGCTTTGAGTATAATTTGTACATTTTTTGTTTATTTTTCCATCAATTATTTATTTTAATAATAAATAATAAATAATAATTTATTTTAATAATTGATTCTTTATTGCATCGAGCTATTTATTCCTACAAAAAAAAATTATTGACTTATGTTCGTATATTATTATTAATTTTATTAAAACGATTCAAAATTGTAATTTTTTTTAGATGAGTGATAATGAAAAGGATGGACCGCCTAAATTTGCAGTTATTTGTTTTTTACCTCGAAGAGGTCAAGGTCAAGATGAAATTGATTTGGTGCCATATTCATGGCTTGATCTAAAGAATGATAAACTGTTTTGTTATTATCCAAATACCAAGAAAGATTTAAAAAAAAGAGACAAATATTTAGAAAGATTATGTGTACCGAAAAGTTCATGGGTTCCTTGTGAGATTGAAGTTATCTCCACAACAAGTAAGTTGCAGATTATCTATTATTTTATTTTGCGCTAACCAATAGATAAGCATATCTGTACTTGAAATTTTTAAATTATACCTAAAAACTGAAATAAAACTAAATTCATTTTCATTCTGAATTATTTTCTATCGTTAAAATAATTATATAAGATAAATATTTTTTCTCAGGTACCCTTGAACAAGGGAGACGACACTTGAAGCGTGCTGAAGTCACTTTGCTCGTCGACACGGACACTGCTGGAAATCCTCTCGTCTCCGAAAGCATAGTACAGGAACCCTTGAACGAAGATAATATCAATGAAGAATTACAGGCGATACAATCCATGAGTTCGGTTGTATTTACACCTCAAAGTGAAGGTATATTAATAATTATTGTATTATAACAATATTTAAACTAGTTAAATAATTGTAAAAGAAATAACAATTAGAGGCTATAATGAAAAATATTTTACTTTTTAAATTTATTAGACTACACCCATAGTGGCCATAGTAGGGACCACGGTTTTAATCACAGTTTAAGTGATCTGAGGTCTGGAAGTTCAATATCATCTTTGGCAAATGATAACCCGTTCAAAATTGTGGTTTCAGAGAAATCATCAAAGGATAAAAGTATGTATATTAATAACTGTCATTAATGTATTATAAAAAATATTTGAATGAGATTAATAACTAGTTGCAAGTTTTTAATTATTTTTACGCTTCTGGTGTTTACCATCAACTAGCTGAAAAAGCTGAACAACTGGATTCAACAAACAAGGAATTGTTCGGTGAGTGTTGATTATTTTTATTACATTAAATTAAATTAAACTTGTTCTAAATATTTAATTGAAAATTCTATATAAATTATTTTTTAATTTAACTTTTAAAATTAAATCGGGTTAACGATTTATGCCAGAATCTATATTGTCAGAATAATTATTAAATTAGATTAATTATGATTTTTGTTTGATGTAGAATATTATTTATTTTTAATTTTAGTAACTGCATTTATGATATTATTTCAGCTCTGATGAAAGGTTACATGGATTGTAAATTTGACGAAATATTTAAAAAAATAAACGATTTGAAATTAAGTATCGAATACGACATGAAGAAACAGAGTAGAAATATGAAAACCCAAATAATGATGCGCAACAACTCCATCAATACTCCTCACACAAGTTTAAGTACCGCTATGGAGGAATATAATGGATTATTTCCTATTAGCAAGCTTGAGGATTTTCAAACCTTTGAAACAAAACTTGAAGATCCAAATGAAAAAAAGAAATTGAAAGATTTGATAAGAGTGATTGTATACGGCGAAACTGAAGCTGTCGTTTGCATCCGCAAAAGTCTTGGCGAAATATTTACCCCGCCAGTTCAACTTCAGTATTCAGGTGCTGGTAGAGTTGTGCGTGGGTCAAGTAAGCTGAACTTCAGCGTTACCAATACCTATAGTTGCTTAAAAGGTTATTATTATTCTTTTATGTTAAATTTATCTCTTAACAATAAATATTTTAAATTTCAGATGTTTTGGAGGAGAAATTTGGAGATTCGGATCAAATTAAAAATTTTCGAACCAAAGTCGGGACATTTTTAGCTAATGCGGGTGACCGCGATGGTGGTCGGCATAAGCGAGTCGAAGCTAAATCTAATTAGCTATTATAAATAATTATTTAATGTTTTTTTGTGTTTTCTATATGATGTTTTTGTTTAAGTGTTCTTTGTGTTCTTTGTTATTTTTTTATATAATAAATATAATATATTTTAGTAGTATTTTTATAATTTTCAAAGTATTTAATAAAAATCCTTTACTACACTTAGATTTACCTCGACTAGCTCCGATATGCGGGTCTACTAAAAAATAAAAAAAGCGATTCTCAAGGGTAGGTTCTGTGGTCAGTAATTCGATTCTAAAAATTATTTGCAATCGAAATTATTTTAAACTTTTAAAATAATAAGTGTTTCTCTAATCTCGAACAACTATTCAAGTCAATTAATTATCAAATAATAAGCTAAAATTAGTTTAAATTAAATAAAAATTATTCAGTATTAATCTTGGTCAAGATTCAGTTACCACGCTTGGCCTAAGCACGGCAGATCCTCACACACTAAGCTCGACCCATGCTCGGACACTAAGCTCAGCCGATGCTCGTACACTAAGCTCGGCCCATGCTCGGACACTAAGCTCAGCCGATGCTCAGACACTAAGCTCGGCCGATGCTCGGACATTAAGCTCGGCCGATGCTTGAACGCTAAGCTCGGCTGATGCTCGGACTAAGCTCGACCGATGCTCGGACACTAAGCTCGGCCGATGCTCGGACACTAAGCTCGGCTGATGCTTGGACACTAAGCTCGGCCGATGATCAATTTTCAATCTTGGCTGGGTGTTAACATCCGATTCTCGGCAAGGCTTAGGCCAATGATGAATTCATATTCTTGGCCAACACTCGAAGATCGGCCGCCAGTCTTGACCCAGTATTGGGCCACTCCTCAAACTTTGTATGGGTTTTGAGTAAAGGATCTTATCCAACTTGAAATTACTATAGAAAGCAAGTTTCATAGAACCATTCTTAATAAGATCCTTAAAGGTATGTTGAAGTTCATTTTTGAGCCACTGATGGTAAGTAATTTTATTAAACTTCGCAACTTCTAGGTTTTCAGCTGGTGGTGATCGATTATTACTCGAAGACAATTCTGGAAGAGAGCACAGTCGACTAGACGACCTGGAAAGTTGTTAATCAGCAGTTGCTTTTTGAGATCGTGGAGTCTAGCACCAATCAACTTTTCTGGTAAACACGTCATGATGCGATGCTTTAATGTGGAAACAACGCTCATCTTTTGGCTGATAGGGTGTGAACTATTAAAATTTAATAACCTATCGGTGGATGAGGCTTTTTTGTACAAATCGGTCGACAGAGAACCCTGCTCATCCCTGATGACTCTGGGGTCAAGAAATGGAATTGAATTGTTAGTTTCCAATTCATAAGTAAATGTAAGTAAACTATAGTATTCGTTTAGTATCTCAATACAATCATCAACCTTGTCGTTAGGTACCGCACTCAACATATCGTCCACATATAACACGAGAAAAGGAACTTCGAACTGGATGGAACCGAAAAAGTTAAGCAACAAGTCATTCGTGACGAATGCTGCGAAAATAGGAGAAGACGGGGCACCCATTGCACTACCTATGAATTGTAAATAAATCTGGTTGTCGTAACTAAAAATGCTATTATCGAAAATAATAGTAATTAGCTTTAAAAACTCATCCAACGGTAAAGTAGTGAAAGGTGAGACAAGATCCCAATTATTGGTAATAGACTTAATTACCGCTTCCTTAGAGATATTAGTAAATAAAGAGTTAACATCGAATGACACTAAAATGTAATTCTTCGGGATAGTCTCTTTTATGATTCTTTCTTTTGCCTCTAATGTACTCTTGATGTTGAAAGGCAAAAATGGCAAGGCGTTGGTCAGAATACTGTTGATGAATTTAGATAAGGGTACGGCTGGAGATTCTATACAACTCACTACTGGTCTCAAAGGAGTGCCAATCTTATGGGCTTCAGGGAGACCGTTGGCTCTTGGTGTTTGGGAGTTGTATTTCGTGAGTGATTTCTTAACGTTTTCATCGATATAACCCTTATTATAGAGATCTTTCACTATTTTGTTGAATTTGCCTTGTATTGTTAGGATGGGATTTTTGTTAACCTTTCTGTAAAAATCTTTTCTCTATATTCGGTTCTGTTCATAACAACAGTTATGTTGCCCTTATCAGCCCTAAGTACAAGAAGTTCAGGATTTTCCTTCAAAAAATGTTTTGCAATCCAAACTTGATTATTGATTAGATTAACAATGTTTTTTTTATTGATAAAATTATGCGTAATGTTAACTATTTCACTTTTAAGTTTAACCTTTTCTGTTTCTGATACGCTGGAGGTACCAATTATATTATCACACTCGGCAAGAAATCAGTATATGGGAAAATCACGTAACGTTGGTGTAATGGCAAACTTAGGTCTCAAAGATATAGTTTTAGAAACAATATCGGGTAGTTGGGTGTTCGTGAGATTCAAGACCCAATTCTCATCTCCTAGTACGATATTTTGCCTTTGATGCCGACATCAGCTTGCTAAGCGATTTTCACATCAACACCCAAATTCAGGGATGGATGTCAATGTCGAAATTACGTAGCAACAAATTCAGGGAGGGGTGTCGATGTGAAAATCACGTAGCAACAAATTCAGGGAGGGGTGTTCAAGTTGAAATCGCTTAGCAACAAATTCAGGGAGGGGTGGCAATGTCAAAATCGCTTAGCAACAAATTCAGCGATGGGTGTCAATGTCGAAGTTCAGGGAGGGGTGTCAATGTCGAAATCACGTAGCAACAAATGCTCACAACAGTTAGAGATTTTCAAAACAGAAATCTTATTGATTATTTGCTTGGACTAGCCGACTAGCACATAAGTTTGAAATTCGGGTCTAAACTTTTCAAGTGACCATTGTAATTAATTTAAATAAGTTATTTTATAAATCTTTTATATATAAATACTTTATACTATTATGTTGTTTTACGCCTATTCTACCCTCGTGTGGTACAATACAATTTTGTAGTTTTTAATAAAACGCAAAAACGTGTTACGTATCATCGTCCCACACTACCAATTGGTTTGGCGCCGAATCGGGGGTGTATCGGTTCCATTCCCGGTTTTCGAGTTGATGAATAGGCCACGGAATTTTTACGATTCAAGAGCAACAAAATAGCAACAAATTTTGGTATTATTGAAATATTTTTCCAATACTCCGTTCATTAATTACCAGTCGTGGTTTTGCTACCTTGATTTCAAGCTGGCAGCGCCACCGATTCCAGCAAAACGGGTGGAGCAACAAAATCGGGAATGCAGCAACAAATTAGCAACAAAAGAGCACTAAATCCCTGACATAGTCCGAATTTTTTTTCCGAAGTGGTCTTTCCAGCTTGACGTACGTCACTGTGCGGCGTCGTACAAAATTGGTAATTATTGAAAGTTTAAAATTAAAATTTGCATAAAATTTAAAAATGGACGATTTGAAATTGAAATAATTAAAATAAAATTGGATTTGGAAAAATAAGTTTACATATAGTCTCATGTTTTTTTTTAAATGTATGTGCTCTAGCGAAGCGTTTTTCAGTAGCAGGTGGTTTTTCTAAATTTACACAGCTGGGGGCACGACAATATATTCACTACATGTTGTGCAATGTAGTATATCTATTAGATATCCAAATAAAGTTCTGGATATACTATACATACATTCTCTGGACTGGAACTGTATATCCAGTAGATATGAGTGTTATATGGGAAATAAATGCAATTAAACGATTTTACAGTATTATATACTGTAATATTATTTAACCGACTTCAAAAAAGGAGGAGGTTCTGTGTTCGTCTGTATGTATTTTTTTATGTATGTTCACGTATATCTTCAACAAATGTCATCTGGCGTAAAAAATTTTAAATCTTAAAATGATTAAATAATCACAAATAATCACTGATAATCAGGTAACCCTAGATAATTACAAATAACCTTAAGGTGATA
Source organism: Cantharis flavilabris (assembly GCA_949152465.1). Classification (NCBI taxonomy): domain Eukaryota; kingdom Metazoa; phylum Arthropoda; class Insecta; order Coleoptera; family Cantharidae; genus Cantharis; species Cantharis flavilabris. The sequence continues at coordinate 26,839,974 of OX424437.1, read as the reverse complement.
TCACACACAGCTACTTTTGCTGTTTGTCGTGTGAACACTGCTGCAACCTAAAAAGCAGCGCGTGCAATAGTGCTACCTGCAACATTTTTAACGCGCAAATTTTTTCAAGTCGGAGGCTATCAAACTAGCCAACGAAAATATGTTGTGTATATGTAATTTATATGTAGTCGGAAGGTATTTTCAGTTATATTTCAGAATGAAATTGTTTGAAGCAGTTGTTTTTCTTATTAAAACACAATTTTAAACCAAATTTTTAACAAAATGGAAAGAAATGAAAGGGCAATATTATAGAAATGTCCCGATGTCATTGGATGTCTTGAAAAGTTTACCCAACTATAACTACAACGTCGAGAACGGTATGTTGTAAATTTGTAACGGTATGCATTTAAGGGTTAAGTAATCACGATAATTTTTTAATAAACTTAATAAATTTTTACATAGGGGAGACTGGTCCAAAATTATCCCTCTAAAGGAAAAGCAACATAATTTTCAAATTTAAAAACTTTTTTAATTTTCATTAATGTGTAACGAAACTATGGCCTCTTTTCTACGACTGCTAGTATAAAACAGTTGAGTAAATATATTTGCAAATTATTTATTAATTTTTTTGTAAAGCTATAGAAAAGAATCAATTTATACACATCTATGTGTAAAATGATCCCCCTCACGGTGAAATATGATTCATAATAAAATATGATAAATAAAATATTATATAAATATTTACATTTTAGTAAAACAATTTTAATAATGTGGTAGTTAACTTTTAATTTAACCTATTTAAATATGTACAATACAGGGGCACCGACCTTCTAAAATTTTGAGATGTGCGTGAAGTTAGCCCCGCCATTTTTGAAAACTGAATATTGTGCCCGATGTGTGCTACGTTGTGCCGTTTTTTTTGTTTTTTTTTTGATTCTAAAAATCAAAATTGTATTGGATTATATACTTGACTTGTGCCGTTGTGTGCCGTAAATTATAAAATTTTATTTTGAAAAATAAATTTTTTTTTGGGCCAAAAACTATTTTATCGATAGAAGTTAGCCCCGCCATTTTCGAAAATTCTAAAAATTAAAATTGTATTGGATTATACTCGACTTGTGCCGTTTTCTACCGTTAATCATAAAATTTTAATTTGACAAATAAAATTTTTTTGGGCCGAAAACTGTTTTATCGATAGAAATTATCGTCATTTTCGATAATTCTAAAAATTAAAATTTTATTGTATTCTATTCGACGTGAGCTTTTGTGTACGTACATTTGTAAAATGTAAAAAAATAAATTTAAAATAAAAAAATAAATTTTTTTAGGAACACAATTTTTCGATATAATTAATTTAGATTAATTGAGAATATCACCCTCATCATCAACACCCTCTTATGCAATGGTCATCTATTAACCCTCGTATTTCAGGTAAAAGTTTAAAAAACGGTTTTTAGTGTATTTTTATTGTAATAATAATATAAAAAATGTAGACTATTAAAAAATATAATTTGTTGTTAAAAAAAAAGATAATTAGAAAAATAAAAATATAATGAATTGTAAAACATTCCTTGATATCAAAACCCAATACGTTTCTATCAGGTAAGTAAAAAGGTAAATCTCTTGATTTAAGGTAAATATGTAGAAAAGGTATTATTGCTATTATAAAATTGGCGATTGTAAGTTCCACTGATCTTGTTTATGAAAAATATTGCTAATCATTTCTGTCACATTAATGATAAATAATCTGTACAATGGTGGTTTATATTTGATTTTTTTAAATAAATAGGTAAACATATTTATTGTTTTCATGTAATTATTTGTTTTGAATTTTAATAGTAAATAAAATTTTGATAGTTTCATGGTCAATAAAAAGCCTTTTTCAAAATGAGTTTAATTATTAATTTGTCTATTGTGTACCTACTAATACTTTGTAATCCCTAATTACCGTTAGCGGTAGAATTTACAAGTGCCCGACGCTGACCGTTTTGGAAGGACGGATTAACTACTGACCATCGGTGGAGTTTACATACGTCCACCTTGACCACCTTAATCGACTTAATTGACCGATCGGTGGAACATGTTGGAAAATAGTGACCCAAAAGGGACCGGTGGAACTTACATGTTGGATTAAAAAAGATTTGACCGATCGGTAAAACTTACAATCGTCCTGCTTTGCCCGAGTACCTTTCTGGCCATCGGTGAAACTTTCATGTTTACGTTCGGCAGATTAGCAAAAAAAAGGTTTAAAACCTGACCGTTACCACTGTCCGTAGATTGACAATGAATAAGAATTATAGCACAAAATACTATAACTAATATAAAGGATTTAAAAATTACCATTGCATAAGAGGGACTACACACAGGGTGTCGAGCATGTATAGTAACCGAAAGTAAAGGGCTGTCATTTTTATAATTCACGGCACACAAAGTCACACCTCGAATAGAACCCAACAAAATTTAAATTTTTGGAATTACCGAAAATGGCGAAGATAACCTCTACCGATAAAGCAGGCACACAACGGCAAAAGTCGAATAGAATCCAATAAATTTTTAATTTTTAGAATTATCCTTTCTATATACCTTAAATCAAGGAATTTTTACTTACCTGATAGGAACCTTTTTAAACTTTTACCTGAAATACAAAGGTTAACAAATGACCATTACATAAGAGGGAGTTTATGATATTATATTACCGTGTCTTTCATCTCAATTAATTATATCGAAAAATTGTGTGCCTAAAAAAATTTATTAAAACTAAATTTTAAATGTCCGGCACACAAAGGCACACGTCGAATAGAATACAATAAAATTTTAATTTTTAGAATTATCGAAAATGACGCTAATTTCTATCGATAAAACAGTTTTTGGCCCAAAAAAATTTTATTTGTCAAAATAAAATTTTATGATTAACGGCACAAGTCTAGTAAAATCCAATCCAATTTTAATTTTTAGAATTTTCGAAAATGGCGGGGCTAACTTCTATCGATAAAATAGTTTTTGCCCCAAAAAAATTTTATTTTTTAATTTAAAATTTTATAATTTACGGCACACAACGGCACAAGTCAAGTATAATCCAATACAATTTTGATTTTTAGAATCATCGAAAATTGCGGGGCTAACTTCTACCCCAAAATAAGCAATCTCTATAAATCAAAAAAAAACAAACAAAAAAACGGCACAACGTAGCACACATCGGGCACAATATGCAGTTTTCAAATTTTCAAAAATGGCGGGGCTAATTTCACGCACATAATTTGGAAGGGAAGAGGGGTGTATTTTAATGTTTTTTTTTGGTTGAAAGTTTATGACGGTGTCCATTAATATTATACAAATAAGAAGTGATGATAATAATAAATGACAGTTAATATTACATATTAGTCTACGTCTTCTTCATATAAAATGTGTTGCGGCGTACGGCTGATCTTATTATAAACTGATTAGCAATTTCATCGCAATCAATAGCTTCCATCTTCTCCCTATGCACTGCAAGCAGACATAGGTCGTTGAGATGCTTTGACGTTTTCGTTTGTCGGAGCGATGAGAACGACGTTCAGCTTCATCAGATGTCACCTGTATGGTCAACGCCATGCGACAGAACAGAAAAAAAAATTCATTCAAAATAGTTGTGAGGTGCATTTTTTTGCAGTTTTATTTGGTTAAAAGCGTCCGTAAAGGTGGCCACGACTTCATTTTGACTTTTCATGGCGTCGAGAGACATATCTCTGTGCAAGAAAAGACGATCTTGATCAAAATCTTCTCCGTAAAGAGGTATGAATTTCTCGTCTTCTTCTCGAGTTTCCTTTGCGGTTATACGAATTTTTTAATTCTCTGTAGATGACACGCTTTTTAAGGGTGATTTTAGGCCATTAAGGGCAGTGTCCATCACTTCGTAGAAAAGCTGTCGGTATGCTTCTTCTACTGACGCATACACATGGTGTTTCGCTCCATCGTCATATCTTTCGGCAATGTCCTCACTCGAGACAACACTGGCTCCTCTATTTCCAACGAATTCGATAATTCCAAGCATTCAGCCCAGATGGTCGAAAAACCCGTTTCTCTCTTCATTTCCAAGACTCTTAAAACTGTGCTTATGCTTTGCATTACAACCTGGAAGCTCAATGTAGATTTCTGAAGAGTTGTGATAGTATTAAGAATGTCATTCTACCTTAATACCTCGAATCCAATCAGATGCCGGATGCCGATTAACACCCGAAAATTTTGAAAAAATTGTTTGCCATGTCGATTTATCTCAAGAATAAAATAAATAATATTTGTGTAAATATGTGCAATGTGATTTGTGACAAAATTTCCTTTCAAGGATAACAATAATATTGTAATAATATATTAAATTACAAAAAATATAGTATGTACAATGCGAAAGATATTGATTTCGGTGATACAGGTGGGCTATTGGCGGCAAAAGTGTCAATGGATAGTACCGGAAAGTTTAAAATTTTTGAGGGGTGCCCTAGCTTTCGGGCACGCTTGTAGTCGGCGCCCCTGGTACAATATACATCGCATATAGTGGTTTCAAAAAGTATTCGTACAGTCCTATATTGCCAATGTAAATTGCATATTTTGAAACCGTTTTTTGACATAAAAATCGCTTCTACAGCAAAACTTTTTAGACATTTTTTGTTAATAATTTAATTGTCTTCAATTTTGTATCTATACATTTTTGGTTGCACCGATTTTGAGATACAAGTGTAAATATTTTTTTATTTCGTTTATCTTGTTTAAATCACTGTCAGTCAAACACGGGGCGACAAAATAGTAATATGTATAGGTACGAAATTGAAGACAATGAAATTTTTAACAAAAAATGTCTAAAAAGTTTTAATGTAAAAGCAATGCTTCTAGGTCAAAAAATGGTTTCAAAATGTGCTGAAAATGATCTGAGGATCATTGTATAGACACACCGCACGGGATCGTTTTACCTAAATCGGTATTTTATCATTTCGAATCAAAACTTCATTTTACACAAATGAATACGAACTAATGGAATGTGTAATTCAATACTCTAACGATAGTGTAGTGCTAGTATAACACAGCCAATACTAACAAACACATCTCTTTTTATATTACGGCCTTCAAAAAAATCCTTTTCTTAGAAGAAAACAAGATAATTCAATTTATCTTCATGAATTCAAAAAAGACACAAATAAGTGATCCGCCATTAACATCGGTACTAACTACACGCGTGTTGGACGTAATGCATTTGTTAATTCCTTGCTGCCAGTCATAGTTTCATAAAAACGAGAGGGGATCATTTTACCCGAAGGGATCATTTTATACCAATCTCCCCTAATAATAATCTGCGTACAAAAAAAATCTGAGTGAACAATCACTCGCTATTTTCTAAAACTTTCAGGATGAGGTAATAAAACGTTTCAAATTATTGCTTTACAAAATTGTATACTCTTGATGAATAATAATGTAATGTTAAAGCAAATCTTCTAAAATTAAGATCATATTTTCTTATTCCATTGCAAAATTTCAGCTGTCTATCGCTTATGACTTTCAAAGACGATGGAATCATTGCCTATAACTAAATATGATGATTATTTCAATATGTATCATTTAAAAAATTCAAAACAGCCTGCAGCGAACTAACTAAGTCGTTGTGTTAATCGTCTTTATTTTTGTTTCAATTGTCGATATTTTAAATGAATTTCTTCGTATACTTTGTCGTCACAAATGAAACATGTCGTTTTAGTTTTTGAGGAGATGCAAAATAAATCTAATATTTTCTAAACCTATTAAATCTGTATAGGAAGATCTCTGTATTGTGTTTGATGTGGATGGATGTGTTACAATTTCATTTGATAGAATCGAAATTGTGTCAACAGTATTCAGATTTGTGTCAACATTTAAAGTGTTAAATAAAGTAAAATATAAGTAGTTACAATCTTTTTTTTAGAATTAGTTACTTTAACTGTTTTTATTTGTCTTTTAACTACAAAATGAGAATCAGGTTCTCATCCGGTGCCACTCTTCGGAAATTCTCCTTAGTTTCCTCCATTGTTGCGAGATCCTCTGGGTCTCTGATTGCAAATCTTTTCTTGAGTCCTACCAGGTCTCTCACGGCTTCTCCACCTACTTTGTCTTTTAGGATGTTTTTGAGCATTTTTGTTGTTTTTGTAACTGCTATAGAAGTTTCAAGTTCACTTTCAAGTTCGTGTTTGTTATAATTAGCGCTTAACTATTATACCATGTCACCATTAGCGAAAACCTTCAATTTTAATAATCCTTAATGGCCTCCCCTTAATAATCAACGACCTAATTGATTTCGGAAACAAAAAATATTACAGGAATATAATTTTTACAATGCACAATAATACATTATTTGTACAGAAATGTTCAAGTACAAAAAATTATTATATTTTGCAATAATATTTTTAATATCTCCAAATTTTACAAAAAATGATGACTTTTATTCAAAGTTTCATCAAACAGATTTCAAGATCGATTTTCAAAGAATCGAATTGATCAATTATAATAAATCTTTTCTCAATTTTTTGGAAGTTAAAACTGTTAAATATAATCGAACACAACCAGTTGTGAATGTCTCGTTTAACTCAAAAGTGAACTTGGGTAATGAAGTGGAGGTATGTACTACACAGAAAGAAACTTTTATAAATAGTAGATATTCGTTCAGAATTTATTTTTGCTTTTGGAATTGTTTTAGATACTAGTCCAATTTAATAAATTTCTTAGTAATGAATATCGCCAACTCCCCGGATCAAGATTTCAAGTAAATATGTGTAAAAGTATTGCTTCAAATATATTGGGAATACAAAATATTTTGAAATGTGGAAATATGACTTCATGTCAATTTGTCAAAGTAACAATTTTTTTTAAACTAAAAAAATGTTATTAAATACTCTAAATAATATTTTTGGTAGGATACCACCTATACACTCTGCAATTTTTATCCTGACGAATCTCGATTTCCGTCTTTCTTACCAACTGGTGAATACCGATATGATGTCGATGGTATTTATCGTGATAAAATATTTGGTTCGGGAGCTATGTTTCTTAAAATATATCGTCCTATTGCTACACCAACGAAACGTCATGGTTAAAATATGGATGGCTTGTTTCGACTTCGTGTGAAATATTACTTGTTTAAATAAATTGTAAGTTAGATGTACCTACCTTTACAATTTGAATAAGTCACAATAAAATCTTTAATTAGATACAGATATGTTTTTTATTTAATTTTGTTCCGGATTTCATTTAATGTCGTTTAATCTGCTTCTTCTTTTTTCCTTTATGTAAAGATAAGGTTTCTGCCATCTATTCGAAGGTTTCCCACCACCATCACAAGAGGCATAAATATTTTTTTACGCTTCTGTCAGGCAAGTGTTCAATTGCATATTTCAAATACGGCGTGAAAAGCTGTTTTTCTCTCCTAGCGTTTGAAATAAACAGAGATTATTTTATAAGATAGTTGGTATTCTGGGCTATATTTTGTACGTCATATTGAATTAAATTAAGTAAGTATTACAAATTTTTCGTATAAAAGGAACTTTTTAATGCAATTGTAATACTTATTATTTTATAATTATAATGTGTGCTGGTGTATGCATTATTACAAATATTATCACAGTCGCAATTTTATAACAATACAAAATAATTAAATTTAAATATGTTACTCCCAACAACAAGAAAAAATCCCTAATACCAAATATTGAAAAAATAATTGAATTTTATAATTTTTTGTAACAAATTTAAGTGAATAAATAAATAATAAACAAATAAAAAAAAATAATTTTAAGTTATTTAAATTTTAAAACCTCTTGGTAAACATTATTTTTATCAGGGAGGCTTCAGGGATACAATCCGAGTCATCCTTGGGGGAGGGGGCAATTGCCTCTTTGCCCCTCTCTAAATACGCCACTGGTAACGTCTGCGTCATATGCAGTTGGATAAACGAGAATATACACCAACGCGAAATTAATTTAGCGCCACTTTTATCACTTAATTATATTTTGTCATTTACCGTACAGTTTTTTTTTAATATTAATCCTACAATAATCTCCAGTGCACATACCATAAATTTCGCACCCGACGATAGGAGCTTGAAATTACAAATACAGCACATAAATTTGGCGCCCAACGTAAAGCTTCAGTATTACATCACAGTAAATGTACAAATTAAGATATTTATTTATAAAATTTTAATCTTTGATTGATTTCTAATTTCATTTTTAAATTTCTTATGAATAAGTCGATAAAAAAGCTAAGATATATTCGACTTCTAGGAAAAATGATAGATGGCCATGGACACTCTTCTTCCGTCTCCTGGAGACGCAAATTAACACTTTTACGGAACCCTCCCGTAAAAGCGTCCGCTCACTGCGACGGACCTTTTCTTTTTTACCAACTTAAACATTGTTGGCTTAAACATTGTTGACCAAATTCAAATTTCGCATTATTTACAAGAAATTATTAACATAAGCAATTTCAAATACAAATAATTAAAAATTCATATTTACAAATAAATCAGAACTTCAAATTAAAATCTCAAAAAATATAACAAATCAAAATTTTAAACTTACAAAAAAAATTTAATAAAGATTTTGTAACACATCTTTTTTAACCTTAATATTGATATGTTGGTAAAGGTTTCAGATGGAAACAACACTATATAAATAAGGAAGGTATTCTTATTTGAAGTAAGTGTTCGTAAATTAAATAATATTTTTATAAAATAAGGTATGCATCACATTAGTTTTAAATATAATTTTTAGGTGATTTTGTTAGTAAATCGCGTTTGTAAACGTTCACACAATATTAATTTTTTTAATCAAAGATTTTTGAAGGATTGTAAAAATCAACTGGGAAAAGAAGAGAATCTTTGTTTTTAAAATTCGTGGATTTAGAAGATGGGATTCTTGAAGGGTCATACGTGCTCAAGAGGTCAAGTCAAACACACTATATCACGACCTGTTGCACAAGAAAAAATATCTTCGTTTAGAACAAATTGCTGATATCGTGGCTTGTGTAGGTGCCATAAGGGGTCTTGATCACCACCCGTCGGACTTGATCGCTGGTTCCTCCTTTAATGACTTCGATGACTCTGCCTTTTCTCCATGAATCACGGCGTTTGTCGTCCATGATAATGACGATATCACCAATCTTGATTGGTTCCACTCGTCCACCACTTTGAACCACTTTGTCGTTCGCGTCAGTATGGCAAGATACTCTTTAATCCAACGGCGCCAAAAGTGCGTTGCCATTTGTTGTGACAGCTCATAGTGCGATCTCATGAATCGGTAGTCTTCCGGGTTTTCGATGAACGGCTTTGTTCCACTTGACGATCCTAAAAGAAAATGATTTGGCGTAAGCGCTTCCTGATCTTCAGTTTCGAGCGAGACGTATGTAAGTGGGCGCGAATTTACTATGCTCTCGGCCTCCATCAAATAACATCTTAAGGACTCATCGTTAGGTTTCCTAGTAGGCATCGTTTTCAAAAGCGAATTTTTTACGGATTTAACCATGCGTTCCCAGCATCCCCCCATGTGGGGACGTAGTGGGGGATTGAATAGCCAGCGTATTTCCCAAAATTCTAAACGATAGTCGACAGGAGACATCTGTTCGTAGAGTTCGCGCAATTCTCTTGCTACCCCTACAAAATTTGTTCCGTTATCTGAGCGAATTTCAATCGGAGTCCCTCTTCTGGCGATGAAGTTACGTACGGCCATCCAGCAGGAGTTCTTATTTAGAGAGTGAACGATCTCCAGATGTATCGCACGAATGGTCAGGCAGGTGAACAGCGCAACCCACCGTTTTTCTGTTCTACGACCAACCGAGACTTCAAGCGGTCCAAAGTAATCCAAACCAACGTACGAAAACGGTGCTGTGAAGGTGGCTACGCGTGCTGGTGGATGTTCCGCCATTTGAGGTGGAGCTGGTTTTGCCCTTTCGTTTCGACACATCTGACATCGCGATTTCACAATCTGTAGGCATCTTCGAAGGCGGGTTATCGCAAATCGTTGTCTCACTTCGTTTATAACCTGCTCGTGATTGCTGTGGAGGTACTTGCAGTGATAGTGGGCAATGATCAGATCGGTGACTAGATGGTTACGTGGGAGTGAAATTGGATTGATAGCATCGTATGCAGCTCCAACTACCTGCACTGCACGTCCTTTCACACGCAATATTCCATGATCGTCGAGAAATGAAGTTAATTTGAAGAGCGGGCTTGCTTTGTCAATAGGCTTTTTTGCTTTGATGTAGCGAATTTCTGTTGCGAAGCTTTCCCGTTGTACCTCACGAAAAAGTTCTCTCTCTGCCTGTAGAATCTCGTCGGTCACCAGTTCACCTCGGCCAGAAGACATCCGAACTCCTTTTATTTTCCAGAACATTCTTAGAGTCCATGCTTGCGTTCGAAGAAGTCGAGTCCATCGCGAAAAACGATCGTATTTTGGAACTAAGTTTGAAGTCGTCAACTCTGAGTGTACCATTGTTCGCACCACCTCTTCTTCAGTTTCGACTTCGCGGTTCGGTAGTTGTTGCTCTCCATTTGGTTTCAGGTAAGTTTAGAAATTCGGGTCCAGCAAACCAACGACATCCTGAATTTAACTTAGGTTAATCTTTCCATTTTGTTGCTTCATCGGCTACGTTGTCTTTGGTAGGTACCCAGCGCCACTCGCTTAAATCGGAGAGATCTAGAATTTCTCCAACTCGAAACGCTACAAATTGTCGATACTTCCGATGCTTTGATCTCAGCTATGATAATACGTCAGTGGAGTCGGACCAGAAGTACCTTTGAATTGGTTGAAGCGAGTGACTAGCGCCTAAGGACTTACTTAATCGAGCTCCCAGTACTGCTGCTTGCAGTTCAAGTCGGGGTATCGACATAGATTGCTGCGGTGCGACTTTGGTTTTCGCAGTTACGAGCACACACTTGATCCCACTCGGATATTCAAAACGTAAGTATACCGTAGCTGCAAAGGCGTTGATTGAGGCGTCTACGAATATATGCATTTGTAGATTAGTAAATGATTCCTTTATATAGCATCTTGGAATCCTGATTGTTCTCAGTGTCGGCAGGGTTCTTATCCATATAATCCATTTTTGCTCTTGTTCCTTGGTAATTTGTTGATCCCAAGTAATAGATGATCGCCAGATTTCTTGCAATAGAATTTTTAGGTGCACCAGAAAACATGCTATTAGACCGAGGGGGTCAAAAACCATCATCAGGGTTCGCAGGACCTCGCGTTTAGTGGGACATCTTCTAACATCCATTATCTCAGCTGGTACTCGATCAAAGTTCATTGAGTACAAAAATGCGCCATCTTTGGTCGACCACCACATTCCAAGGACCTTTGCGCCGTTTGGGTTGCTGTCCAGGTTTACACTTTCATTCATCGTTTCAGCTCCCACGGCTCGAAGTAAACGAGTGGAGTTGGACATGCAGTTCCTGATTTGAAACCCAGCTTCCGCGTGAATTTTTACAACATCTTGAGCCACTGTGATCGCTTCCCCTTCGGTGTCAAAACTATCCAGCCAGTCGTCAATACTGCTCTGGGGTTGCTATCGATGAATTCCAGAGCGTTTTTGTTCTTTACGAAGTGAGCGGTACTAGGGGAACAAGATGAGCCGAAGGTCATTACACACATAACGTACACTTCTATTTAATCGGTGCTATCGTTGCGCCATAGGAAGCGCTGTGCTTGTTGATCTTCCTCGCATACTTTGTCCTGGTGATACATTTCTTTTATGTCGGCACTTATAGCTACCTGACGTTCTCTAAATCGAGACAGGATGTCCGGTAGTGGGCATAGCAAATCAGGTCCCTTCAGTAGCATGGAGTTTAAGGAGGTTCCGTCTACAGTTGCGGCGGCATCCCACACCATTCAAATTTTATCGGGCTTGTTAGGATTGATCACGTAGAAAATTGGCAAGTACCAGGTCTTTGGTGTAGTCTGCATGATTTCGCCATTTGTTAGTTTCCGAGCGTACCCTTTGCGAACATACTCTTTCATTTGTTCCTTTAGATTTTTCACTAAGGTAGGGTTCCTTTTCAATTTTTGATCCAAGCATTTTAAGCGCTGCTTGGCCATATAGTAGCTGTTGGGAAGCTTGATGTTTTCGTGGCGAGACAGGAGACCAGTTGTATATCTTCCGTCTATTGTTCTCGTGGTAGTCTTTTCCAGTATTTCAGTAGCCCTTCGGTCGTCATCGGATAGTAGCAGTTGTCCCGGTTTTCTCACTCCGAAGTTTTCCGTAGAGAAGAACTCCTTAATTTATTCGTGGAGTTCTTTATCTGACGCGCAGCTACAAAGATGAACATGATGTTGCTCAACGTTATAAGATGTTCTGGCAATTTCGTGTGAGCCGAAGACAGTCCAGCCCAGTCTTGTTTTGGCTGCAATTGGCTCTTGGGGGCTTCCTTCTTTAACTTCGAGCGGAAGACACAGTGTATAGTTGTTTAGTCCGATCAGAATTCTTGGTTTGGCATTCTCATAACTCAATATGGGAAGATCTTTTAGATGGCGGTAGCCCGAAGTCAGCGGGTTGTAGTTAAACGTTTGTGTAGGCAAGTCTAAAGATTGAACCGTATGAACATTAGATATGTCATAACTCTTACTTCCGGGATAATCACCCGATATCCTGAGGGAGACTCGTCTACTTTCCATTTCATTTCTGGTCATTTCTCCCGACCACCGTAGGTGGAGTGGTGTCTCTCTGGTGGAGGGCCTTCGAGACCCAGATTTTGAGCAATTTCTTCATCAATCATTGTTGCCGTGAAGCCTTCATCTAGGAACGCAAAGGTTCGCAAACTCGTTTTTGGTCCATATAAAACAACAGGGACGATTCTGAATAGCTTCTGTGTCACTGCTAATCGCTGATGGGACAGCAGACTGGCTTCTTCAGCTTTGGGAGTCGACTTCGAGATGGAGTGGATTCTTCGATCATGCAGTAACGGATAGTGTTTGAACGTGCAGCACTCAATTCCACACACCTGCACAGATTTACAACGACTGATATGGTGTTCTTTACTCAAGCATTTACTAATATTGTTTGGCACTTACTGATTTGGTGATTCCCGTTGGAACAGATTACGCAACTGGAAAGGCTTGGTGTTGGGGGTACTTCTTTTTTGCTTTCATCGGAATGAACCGCATGGAAGTTCTGCGTTCTTCTGTCAGGTTGTCGTGGTGCTGGGTTTTCGATTCTCCTATCTTCGAACCTTCTTACCGGGGCGACCCTCGATGTAGCGGACGATGCTTAAATATGGCACCCCTCTTTCGATTGTTTGAACAATTTTGAAAGACATAGTATATTTGTAATTCGAATACCTATGAAATAAAATAAAGTAAAAAATAAAATAAAAGTATGTTGAGGTTCGACGTATTTCACTTACCCTTTTTAACAAAACGGAAATAATACAGATTTTTCAAAAAAACACTGTCGTAGTCAAAACAGTAACACAACCAAAACACTAAAACAATTTCAAGTTAAACGATACAATAACAATAATATTTATAATGGTCTAGTATTAGTATAAGATGTTATACTGATAATTAAATGATATGATAATTAAAATAAATTTAAAAAAACTAAGCTTTTTCTAGAAAGTAAATAATAAAATGTTCAAAAAATGCACTAAAAAGTAAAAAAATTATTTTTCAAATAAGAACAAACAAAGCTCATTGAAAATATCTCTAATTTTTCAAATTGGAGCTGTGAATTTGACAATTTAAAATCTGTAAGAGCCCCACGCTTCCCCATGTTTTCAGGTAGCTTTGTTTGTTTTTATTTAAAAAATTAGAGATATTTTCAATGAGCTTTGTTTGTTCTTATTTGAAAAAACATGTTTTACTTTTTAGTGCATTTTTTGCACTTTTTATTATTTACTCTCTAGAAAGTAAATTTTTTATTTACAATTTTTTAGTCTTTAAATTTTGATTAGTAAAATGTCAATTATAATTTTGTTTTAAATAACGAAAACTAATTATCATATAACTTGTTCTTTAGTAATTTAAAAACCAGACTTCCGAGCAAGCTCACATTTAAGTATTTAAAATGCAGGAGGTTGTTTTCTTAAACGTTCTATTTCTTCAAAAGCATTTGTGATACCTGATTTTTTACCCATTAAAAGACATGGATTCAACTCTTCAATTCTTAATCCTTCCAAAGATCTAAATCTGCTCAAAGTCGCATACGCTTGTCTTTGGCGAATAGCGATAAAAGATATGGAACTCCTTTATTCAATGTTCCTCCTTGCATTTTATGAGACGAGACAGCATAGCTTAGCACAATCGGCAACATGCGACGTTCTGCAGTACCGCAACTTCCAATAGGGCACTTCCACTCCCCCACTCTAACATGGCTGCCGAACAGCAGCTTGGTTGTATGGTTGGTGGTATTCGCCATAAGATTTGTTAAGGATTCAAGTGTTTTCGTTATAAAAATGTATTTTTTATAGAATTCTAACCAGTTCTTTTAGCATTTTTAGCTTTTATGACACGGTGGTGATTGTTTTATAATAAATTGGGCTACTAAAATCCACTATACTTGCAAATAATTGAATAAATTGTGTGTTATTAAATTTTTCAAAATTATTAACCTGAAATATTAAAAGTTACAATAATTTAATAATTTTAACAGTTATTTAAATGAAATACAATACAATAAATAAATAAACAACATTTCAGCTGTTATGTTTTGTAATTATTTGCCAGCATTTTTGTGATTCAGTAATTTGTTTGACTTTCCGGTTCATGTTGAAATAGCAGGGCTATACAACCAGAATTTGTTATTTTCCAACTTCTGCCGGTTTGCCTTTAAACAAAGTCAAATATTTACAGAATAAAAAGTACAGTAAAATTAAATGAATGATTAAACTTAATCAAATCAAACTAGAAAATATCTAATTTAAATGGTTTTTCGTCAGTTTGAGTTATAGGTAGGGAATTTTCAAAATTGGGCGAAATTTGTATCTGCCGGGCTTAATGCATTCTTGACTAGAAGATTTGCTGATTTTTAAGACATAATTTTTACATTTTTTAGTAAACTCCTGAACTGTGCTAGTTACGATTATATCTTTCACTAAATCTGAATGGCTTTTCTGAAATTATAATCTGAAATTACTCAAAAACACAAAAATGCTGGAAACTAATTATTAATAAACAGCTGAAATGTTGTTTATTTTTATTTAAAGCAATTTATTTCAAATTATTGTACCTAACTTTTACTATTTAAGGCTAATAATTTTCAAAAATTTAATAACACAAATTATTCAATTATTTGTAAGTATAGCGGATTTTAGTAGCCCAATTTATTATAAAACAATCACCACCGTATCATAAAAGCTAAAAATGCTAAAAGAACTGGTTAGAATTCTATAAAAAATACATTTTTATAACGAAAACACTTGAACCCTTAACAAATCTTATGGCGAATACCACCAACCATACCACCAAGCTCCTGTTCGGCAGCCATGTTGGAGTGGGGGAGTGGAAGTGCCCTATTTCTTGAAATTCTTTAGTGATAGGAATAATTAAGTGATTACCAACACCACCTTCAAACTCAATTTTAACTGATTGTATATCAGTATCATACATTTGTGCTCTTCTAAAACTAGGCCAGATAAATTCCTTAATGTTTCTCCATTGACAAGTCCTTTAGAAACATCGACATTAGAACGGAGTATAACTTTGGCATCTTGGAAGAAAGTCAGTTCGCGTTCTAGTGATCCTGTTTTATTTGCGTCATTTGGAAGCATTTTTTAAATTTGCTCCGATGTGAGGTCTCTTCGTGAATCAACAATACAATTCTGCGCTTGAATTGTAAACATGTCAACGCCTTTTTGTCTAAAGTATTCAGTGACTGCTGTATTGTGTTTCTCTACCAAAGCTCTGGTTGGGTAAACACGAATGGCATTATCAATTGAGAATTCTTCAGAGAAATCGTTGCTTACTTTTTCCAACAAGATTTTCAAATGATAATTAGTCCATTTTCCTACTCTGAGTGCATTGAGAATATCAACAAAGGTATTATCATTTTGTTGTCGCATATTTGTAATTAGCTCGCAAAGAGAAAAGCATTGCCACAACTGACTGGCAGGCGCCATGTAAGAAGGGTGTCGAATACTTGAAGGCTTTTGATCGATGGAAGTTGGAATAGATCTCCAAACAATAGCACGTTAACGTTACCAAAGAGTTCATCCTTCTTATTTTTAAGCTGTCTTAATCCAACTTTAGTCATCACAAGCATCTCGTAAGAGACCATTGAAATTTCATCAATAATCAAAAATTCTACATTTCTTCATTGTAGTCGGATAATTTTAAGGACATTTTCGGTGAAACTTGATCCGATTATCTGCTGATCCGATTTATAGATTGGATGGACACGTACTTATGTTTTTATAAAATTAATTTTTACTTCTGACTGTTCAGGGAAAACGGAGGGGAGTGCAAACGGAGATTTGTTCTACTTACGAAACCTGTTTATACATTCCGTATTAAAAATTCTCCGTGTTCAGTGGGGGGGGGGGGGCAAATTTTTCGAGTTAAGTGTCATAGAGTTTATGTTGTTGAGTGACGAAGAAAAAATTATTTCTTCATTTTTAAAGGAAACAGTACTTTTTTAAGTAAGGTGCTTTACAGTCAGGGGTTTTAATAAATAATAAAGAAATAATAAAGATAATATTGAAAAATGTTAGAAAACCACAATTTTGTATATTTTTTTCAGAGCTTTGTAAATTACTTGCCACAGAGTACCTAATAGGGACCTACCACAGATTATTTTCAGGGCTTGGTAAATTATTAGTGCAGTCATATTAGAGTTTCACCTCGGAATGAGATATAATTAGCTGGAAACTCGTATACATCTTCAATTTGGTGTTCTAAAAGGTGTCTCAAAAGTTAACTACGTTAAACATAAAAAATTTTGTATGATATTAAATGTAGTATATTAAAGAAAACCATACTGTATAAGGTATATGTTAAGTTTAACTATTTAATAGGTATGCAAAATAATATCCTGCAACAATTGCAATTACAGAACATTCAGTAGGTAAACTTATCAGCACTTTTTTATATAATTAACTTTTAAACTGAAATAATAAATGAAATGTAAGCAAAATTTGTAAATAAAAAGCGGACGATCCACCAAATAAACATAGTCTAAAACCGATCGTGTTTTATTCTACACCACGGCGACCTTCTGAGAATCCAAGCCTAAAACTTCGTTGGTGAGGCTGCCAACGCTCAGAAGTCAGCCCAACTCTCAAAATCTCTCTTCTCCGAGATTTTACATGGTCCTTCGAGCCTTCAAGTTCATTCAACGAACCAACGCCTAGAAGTCCACCGTCGAATCATCTCAACAGGGTCCATCAGCGACTCATCTCAACAGGGTCCATCAGTGACTCATCTCAACAGGGTCCATCAGCGACTCATCTCAGCACGGTCCATCAGCGACTCATCTCAACAAGGTCCATCAGCGACTCATCTCAGCACGGTCCATCAGCGACTCATCTCAGCACGGTCCATCAGCGACTCATCTCAACTCGGTCCATCAGCGACTCAACTCAACTCCGTCCAACAGCGACTCATCTCAACAAGGTCCATCAACGACTCATTTCAGCACGGTCCATCAGCGACACACTTCAACACGGTCCATCAGCGACTCATCTCAACAGGGTCCATCAGCGACTCATCTCAGCAGGGTCCATCAGCGACTCATCTCAGCACGGTCCATCAGCGACTCAAATCAACAAGGTCCATCAGCGACTCATCTCAACGGTCCATCAGCGACTCAAATCAGCACGGTCCATCAGCGACTCAAATCAACACGGTCCATCAGCGACTCAAATCAACACGGTCCATCAGCGACTCATCTCAACACGGTCCATCAGCGACTCAAATCAACACGGTCCATCAGCGACTCAAATCAACAAGGTCCATCAGCGACTCATCTCAACAAGGTCCATCAGCGACATATCAGTACGAGCGACGAAATTAATCACCCCGGTCCATCAGCAACGAAAATAAACAAAAGATGAGCAAAACCGAAAAATCTGAAATAAATGCAGAAGATATTGAAAAGGCCAACAAGCTAGCATCGGAACAAGCAGAAATTGGAAAGAAAATTGTATCAATTCTATCAAACGCCAAAAAAGACAGTCAAAGCAGAAAAACAAAGGAGTACATACAGAAAAGGGAAGAAGCACTACGGGAATTAATTCGACAAGGAAGAAGAAATCATACCGAAATTGAAGAATTAGAAGTACCACAACATCCATACATAGTTACCAAATATTTAGAAACCATCGAACGAAAATTCGAGGAAGCCATCGAGTATTTAGAAACGTGTTCAATAGCCGAAAATTCAACTACGAAAAAAGAAAAGAACGAAATGGAAACGGCCCAAACCATTCGCTTGAAGAAGCAAAATGTAAAAATAACTCAATTCAACAAAACAATCATAACAGCAAGAAACAAGCTATCAGAAGACAACACCAAAATTGCATACGAAATTTTAAAAAACAAGTTAGAAGTACAATGGACAGCAATCAGCGAACTTAATGAAGAAATCACAGTATATGAAGAGGAATACAAAGATGGATACTTCAGAAACCAAATGTTTGAAAGAACCGAAGAAAAATATGACGAAATGATGATCAATTTGGAAACGAAAATAAATCAAACAACAAACAAACCCAATATTGTATTACCAAAAATACAACTCCCGCTGTTCAGTGGAGGATACGAAGAATGGTGTACATTTTACGACATTTTCCGGAAAGTAATAGACACAAATTCAACTATAACGAAAACAGAAAAAATGCAATACCTGAAAACACACGTCCGAGGAGAAGCCAGCAAATTAATACAGCATCTACTGATAACAGAAGAAAATAATGAAGCAGCATGGGAAATATTAACCAAAAGATACCAAAATAAAAGGTTAATAATAAACAAATTAATGGATCAAATCATAAATTTACCAACTATTCAAAATGAAAATTTAACACAATTACGTCGAATGCACAATACAATCCACGAATGCTTAAAGGCAGTTGAAAATCAAGGCATTGACGTTGGAACATGGGGAGCACTAATTGAACGATGGGTTAGCCAAAAGTGGGATCGAGAAACAAACAGAATATACGAACAAACAATTTCAAATAATCACGAAGTTCAATCGTTAAAGTCATTACTGGAATTTCTGGAAAAAAGATGTCAATCGATCGAAGCAGCAAGGCCAAGAAGTAATGCAACATTTCAAAATTATTCACCAAAAGTTACCAGATGTATCTGTGGCAGTTATCAACATAACATTTGGGGTTGCATCAAATTCAGAAACATGAGTCCAATGGAAAAGAAAGAAGTAATCAAACAAAACAACAGATGTTTCAATTGTTTAGGTCAACATGATTCACCATGTTCAAGTAAGACCAACTGTCACCAATGCGGAGGAAGACATAACACGTGGTTGCATGAAGAATGGAAATCCCGACCAACATACAGTAATACAAAACCAGGGTTCACGAGACAACAAAATTCAGCCTCTGGACCATTCCCAACCAATTCAAGACCAAGTCAGTCAAATCATCAAATAACAAGAAGTTCGAACTCAGTCAATTCTGAAGACAGCGTGGTATTACTAGCTACAGCATTGATATGTACCAAATCTATGGAAGGAAATAATGAATACTTAAGAGTAATAATAGACTCAGGAAGTCAGGCAGCGCTAATTACGGAAGAGGCTGCGCAACGATTGGGATATCCAAAACAGAAGATTCAAGCAGAAATATCAGGAATTAACGATGAAAAACCACAAATGTCAAAATACAAAATTCAAGCCACTATCAAACCAAGATTCCCTAGCGAATTTTCACTAAACGTAAACTTCATAATATTACCAAAGTTAACAAAAAATCACCCAAATCAAGAATTGGAAATGGAAATCTCAGATTCATGGAATATGATATTAGCGGATCCAACGTTTAAACAACCTGGACCAATCGACGCTATACTCGATGCAGAAGAATTGGGGCAAATAATCCAGCATAGACTCCACAAAATTAATGAAAAAATAATATGCCAAGAAATGAAGTTTGGATGGATCGTTTCAGGAAGCATGCATCAACCAACAAACAAACCAATAAAAATAATTAGTATGATCAGTCGATATGAAGAAGAAAAAAAGTTACAACAATTTTGGGAATTAGAAGAAATTGCGATCAAGAAACCATTATGCCAAGAAAACGAAGAATGTGAAAATCATTATAACAAAAATACAATAAGATGCGAGGATGGAAAATACACAGTTAAAATATCATTTAAAGAATATCCACCAAATTTAGGCGAATCAAAACAACGAGCTCTTGCAAGATTTCATCAATTAGAGAAAAAATTGGACAATCCGAAAAATAAAGAACTCCGGAATCAATACAACGCGTTTATGCAAGAATATATGGACCTTCATCATTGGTTCCTCATTACAACCAAGGAAAATACTATATTCCGCACCAACCAATAATTCGAGAAGACAGTACCACCACAAAATTAAGAGTAGTATTCGACGCATCTTCAAAAACAACTAATGGAGCAAGTTTAAACGAAACAATGCATACAGGTCCCAGACTTCAACAAGAACTTAGGGACATACTGTTAAGATGGCGAAAATATCCAATAGTTTTCATCGCAGATATAGAAAAAATGTACCGACAGATAAAATTATCAGAAGACGACAAACAATTTCACCACATATTATGGAGATTTAACAATACCCAGCCAATAAAAGAATATCGTTTAAATACTGTGACGTATGGAACAACATCAGCACCATATCTTGCGATCAAAACTCTTCAGAAACTAGCACAAGACGAGATGGAAGAATTTCCCCAAGCAGCTAAAATAGTCCTACAAGATTTTTACGTCGACAACTTAATGTCAGGAGCAGAAACAATAAACGAAGCTACAAAGGTACAATCAGAAATAATAAAATTATTAAAATCAGGTGGATTTAATCTCCAAAAATGGGCAAGCAATCATCAAACAGTCTTAGATCATTTACCAGAGGAACTAAAAAATCAAAATATCACGGAAATAACACAAGAAGACGTAAACAAGATACAACAAAGAAGTTTAAGAAGAAAACGTAACGGAAAAACACAGGAAGTTTAAAGAAGAAACGTAACAGGCGAACGAAGATACATTGAAGAGGTTTAAGAAGAAGAAGACGTAAAGAAGATACAATAAAGAAGTTTAAGAAGAAAACGTAACGAAGAAACACAGGAAGTTTAAAGAAAAAACGTAACAGGCGAACGAAGATACATTGAAGAGGTTAAGAAGAAGAAGACTTAAAGAAGATACATTGAAGAAGTTGAAGAAGAATCAGCGAAATCCCCAACATAAAATGTAATATAAACCTTTAACTACAACTAATTTATTGTAACAACTTTTATTGTAAATTAATACGGTAACGTTTGACGAATAATAAATAAATCCCAAAATTTCCCGAGGTGGCAGTATGTTTAACCACGTTAAACATAAAAAATTTTGTATGATATTAAATGTAGTATATTAAAGAAAACCATACTGTGTATATGATAAGTTTAACTATTTAATAGGTATGCAAAATGATTTCTTGCAACAAATGCAATTACAAACCATTAAGTAGGTAAACTTATCAGCATTTTTGATATAATTAACTTTTAAACGGAAATAATAAATGAAATGTAAGCAAAATTTGTAAATAAAAAGCGGACGATCCACCAAATAAACATAGCCTAAAACCTATCGTGTTTTATTCTACACCACGGCGACCTTCTGAGAATCCAAGCCTAAAACTTCATTGGTGAGGCTGCCAACGCTCAGAAGTCAGCCCAACTCTCAAAATCTCTCTCCTCCGAGATTTTACATGAGACTTTACATTTAAGACTATCAAGATCCATTTGATATAAAAAAACAATCGTGATTTGATTTAATTGTTTTGTAGATCTCAAGGTTATCGGCAAACAATAGATATTTGCAGTACTTAATGAACTGGCCAATATCATTAATAAAAAACAGTATCAGACCATAGTGAGAATCTTGCTGAACACCTGACGAAACTGAAATAACAATCGAGTGAAAACATTTATGCGCACTTTCTATTTGCGGTTCCTTAGATAGCTACCAAGCCATTGGATTATCATCGGTCCAAATCCTAAAAAAGCAATTTTTGAAAAAAGAGAAGAGTGTGATCAAACGCCTTGGAAAAATCCGTATACACGGCGTCTACGTGCATGTGATCTTCGAATGACTTTACAATATCGGTAACAAACGATAACAAGTTCGTAGTATTCGAACGACCAGGAAAGAAACCATGTTAGTTAGCCACTATATAATTCTTCATAGCATCCATCAGTTGAACTAAAACTAAATATCCAGTATCTTAGGAACGGTAGATTGGATTGAAATACTCCTATAGTTTTTGATGTCACCTCTGTTACCTTTTTTTTATAGATGGGAGTTATGAAACTCTTTTTCCAAATACTAGGGAAACGATCACTGAACAATGAATATTTGATTGAATATTTCGTATTGCTATTGTTTTTAGTAAGTATGATTTAAATAAAACATAATTATTTATTTAAATATTTATTTATTTTCTAAAAAATATCAGCCAAATGACTTTCGGCCAAATCATTTATCGGCCAATAGAATTCGGCTAAATAATTTTCGGCAAAATGACAGTGAATCTAGTTTCACGTACCAACTTCTTCCTGCTTGGCGCAGTCCATACAAGGTTTTCTTCAGTAGGCACACCTTATCACCTTTCATTAAGATTTTCAGGCTGTGCTTTACCTTTGTGCCTATGCTGGATTCGTCTTCTAGCATTTCCAAGATTGTTTACAATTGTCTTGGTGGTTCCATATTTACTGTTTCGTCTATGTAATTTCCATTCAAGTACGCGGATGCTACGTCGATTTGATGCATTGCCATTCCGTTTCTAGATGCTACTACAGTTCTCGTTTCTTATCTTCGATATCAATTACTGAATAGGCATGAATAATATTGAAATAAAAATTTTTAAATTTCAATATTTTTCATTTGTGAATTTGTAAAAGTACAACTGTATACGAAGTGAGAGTGCCCAATAGACCCAACAAAAGAGAAAAATCTATATTAAAGAATCCTGCAGCTGAAAATCGTAGAATTTGATTATTTGCTTGGTTTGCTAATAGTATTAGTTCTTTGCGTAAAACACGATTTTGATTTTTCATGTTCGTTTTTGGCATGCTAAGTAATACATTGTAGCATATGGTTGCTGTACGTTTAGCTTCTCTGGTTGTAATTTCACATGATGCAGTAATTGCGATTACCATTATCTAAAAACACTTAATTTAGAATATATGTAATCCAAAAAAATTTTTATTTAAAACAAAATTACAGTAAAATGCAGGAGATATATTTCATAAGTAAACATTCAAAAAATTGGAATGAAACCGAATCGTACTATACAGAATTGTACCAAAATACGCCTAAACGGTTACTAATCTATTGTTATGAAGACTTACGAATATAATTAAAGGAAGTGATTTTACTCTTTTGGAGAACTGAGTCAAGTTGAATTTTTCGATTTACTCATTTCAATAAATTTCCAAATTTAACTTACCAAAATGACAAAACTCCACATAAACGCAACCATGTGATAAATTGTAAGAAAAAAACTTCCCGAGGAAAACCCGACATCCTCTTTTGACATAAAATACTTGATAAAAAAATCCATCATATATAGAAAGTGTATCAATAATTCCAAGAAAACAAATAGTAATTGCCATCCAAACAGTATGTTAAACTTTTGGACAGTTTTGAACATGTCGCTGCCAAGTTTTTGAAATTTACCAACAGTCCAAGTTGTTGTGGCTTCAGGATTCTTCTCTACACTTTCTACGAAATTTTTATTAAAACGATCGAAAAGAGATTCGAATCCATGTACGAAATGATAGACTAATAAAAACATAGTTATGTTTAAGTAACGAATGAATTCAAAATAAATCATCATTAAATAGGTAAATGTTTCAATAGATTGCTCTTGTAGTGTGATGAAAATACTACTAACTTCAAGAATAGTTAAACTTAAATTGAATGTAATTAATGTTTTGTTTATATCCCAAAACTTTATTCTTTTTTCTGGAATCAAATGTTCTTCAAGCTTTGAAAACTCTTCAAGGAATGTTCGATATAAGTCAATATTCCACACCGATATTTTGAACATCGCATTATAATAATAGATTTGCAAGATAAAAAAATGAAGTGTATTGATGGTAGTAGCTATTTTATTAATAATTGGTTGCGTAACTTGAGTGGTAAAACAATACACCGCATACGATAACAAAATGATATTAAGAACAAAAGCGTAAACTTTATGCAACAAATGCAAAATGGAATATTTACAATAAATTGGCGGTACAATAGCCATACAAATTGCTAACTTCGATAATAAACTATTTTGATTCATTCTGACGCTTTTACTTATTCGAATTTCGAATTACTGAACTAAAATAAATTATCACAACAAATATAAATCTATATAATAATGAGAAATCGATTTTGTTAGGTGTGCGTGTTTAGGTTCTGCTTAATTATAGGTAGTTTTCGATATAATCAAATAGTTTTGTTGAAAAAAATTAAAAGGAGGATGTTTTTTTATCAGCTATTTAAAATGAATTGATAGTTTTTACAGATATTGACTTTAAACAAAACTAAACATAAAAAAAGCATGTCAGGAGGTATTAACTACAACATTGTCTTTAATATGTTTTTTGATTTAAATCAGTGGCCCTAACTTTTTTGCCAATTATTCAAACTTTCGAAACTTAATTAGTTTTATTTTTAATTATTTTTCTTGTAAAAAAGAATTTTTTATTAAATTTAAAATCAAAAGTTTACAAATTTACTAAATTTTTGAAATCATTTCACTTCTTGAAGATAATGCTGTTGAGATGTTGTTTATTGGCTTGGACGCAGTCCTTATACCGGATAAAAAATCATCGGCAGATACGGCTTCATGAGATGACCACTACGCTCATCAGACTTGACGTCACCCGACTCCTTTTTGTGGGTTTATTATAAGACCAATTGTAGAAAAAGCTTTTCCCTAATGCGTTATGATGCAGGGTGTTTTAATTAATAGGTGATGTCATTTACCGCCCCTTTACATTTTACCACAGCCCACCTCCTCGACTCTCACTCCCACAGCGCAGCTTATCTTGTACATACACGGATGACACCGCGTCGGTACTATGTAAGCTCGCAAAAGTCAAAGCAAATAGTAATCAAATTACAAACGGCGCTAAACGACCTTCAAGTATGTTACCGTACATGGTGCATCGGTGTTAACCCGAGCAAGAAGACTGCAACATACTTCAAAAGGTCAACAGCCAATCGACAAGGTTCAAAATTCTCCCAAACTAGACTACAAATGTTTAACACCGAAATCCCCTGGAATGATACCTCCAATTATCAGGGGGTAATTTTAGATAGAGGACTTCGGTGGGGTCCCACATCAAAGAAATCATAGGTAAAGCAAGAGATGCCATGTCCAGGCTGGGCCCTTTACTAAATCACTCGAGTAAACTTAATATTAAAAATAGTCTGATGCTAGTAAAAGTTAATATCAGGCCTATCTTAACTTACGCAGCACTAGCCTGGGATTTCGCTTCTGAAAGGCAAATGAAGAAACTTGAGATGGTGCAAAATATCGCTATGAGGGGCTTAATGAATGCCGAATGGCGCACCTCTCTAACAAGAGAGTTTCATCCGAAGCGCAACAGAGAAATTTTACAAAACCTTAGCGGCCTCTGACAACCCACTACTACATTGGTAAAAGACTAGGCACCTAAGGTAAAAGAGGCCCAAGGCAATTTTGCGGCCTCCCCCCAAAAGACCCTCATTACTTTCTTGTTTATAGTATAAGATATAGTATTGTTATGAATCAGCAATGGTTATTTATATTTGAGGCGCTCAGATCTAAAGTGGATCAAGTCCGTTCAACATAGTTTTGAGATACTGAGCGTCAAAGTTAACTAAGCTGTCACGAATTATCTAGGAAAACTAACTTTGATGCGTTTGTTATTAAGGTAACTTAAAAAACGTTTTGATGACTCATCTGTGAAGATTCATTTAATGACGCATGCGTGATGATTCACATATGATAACTTGTTGTTATTGTTTAAATAGTGATAAATATTATAAAAATAAATAGTGATAAATTAAATAGTGCAAGATTCTAAAACAATGCATTTGAATATAAACAGCAGCACGATTTGCTGTGACAAGATATCAATGTTGAAAGTATCTTGTATGTCAAATTGAGCAGCGTTATACCTCTATAGTTTGTGCAGTCTTCGGGGTTTCCTTTCTTTTTTAGCGGCACTATAACACCTTCTCTCCATTTTGTAGGCATCTTCTCTTCGTTCCATGTCTTCTGAATTAAGTCACATATCGTTTCCTGGAACTCCTATCTCGTCTCCTCCGGAGGCTTTTCATTTTTCATTCTCTGTATTACGTCAATTATTTCTTCGTGTGTTGGTGTGCGTATTTCTCGGTTTCCGCCGGCTACTACTATACTTAAATCGTTAACTTCTTCTTGTTGCCCATTTAGCAGTTTCTGAAAATGCCTAATCCAGATCTGTCTCACTTTCTCGGTATTATGTTGTACTCTTCCTCTCTCGTCTTTCATACCCCTTGGCATTACTCTTAATTAATTAATTAACCATATTCAAAATACTTCATAAATATTAAAATCTTCAAAATTCCATAAAACTTCCAAAAAATTTCAGACAAATTTCTCCTTTATTTATATAGTTTTGTACCAACTTAAAATTATTGGCCCCAAAATGCACTGTTTCAAAATCTACAATTATTATTTACACAAATTATTCTTTACAAAATCAAATTTAAACTACATATCTAAATAAATTAAAATTAAGATCTATAAACAAATTCAAAATTACAAAATAAAATAAATTTAAAATACTGAAAGGTTTTAAAAAAAAATTCAAAATCAAATCATAAAAATTAAAAAAAGGATTTTGGAACGCGACATTTTATTTGTATGTACATGAATAAATAAGTCGAACCATGTTATAGCTGAACAAGAAATGCCATGGATGGGGTAGTGCAAAATGAGCTATACCAAAACAACTCCCACTTACTTTACCGAAGCCAAATTTTCTGCGTCCCGGATTACCCCTAGAAGTTGCGAAGGAGTTTGTTCAAAATACGACTAGTTTGCTGATACAAAATAAAATAGTTTAGATAGAAATTGTAGTTTATTGAATTTCCTATAAAAGTTGAAATACATTTTTTTTATATCTTCAATACTTTAGCTGTAATTTGACGTTATATACAGAAGGTATGCTTAATGACATGTAAAAATCATGAATAAATGACGAATTATTAAATTAATTGAAAATTGTGGGTATATTTCTCAGATATGTGAAAATTCATCTTCTTCTTTAAGTGCCATACACTATGCAGTGCTTAGGCGATCATTTGACTGAAGCCAAGATGATGTACTAGGGAATTAAGGATAAGCGATGTGAAGTAATCCGGTTCAATACAAATATTTTACCAAAAATCGTTATCAAAACAACACTTCCCTGCTTATATACGGTCAGGGAAATTGAATTTTAATGACCAGTCCGGTAATAATTAGTAATTGTAATAAAATTAAAGCAACGTCGTTCTTTTCGTTATTACTTATTAATGTTTGACAGTAATCTATATCTATGGTAACTATGTAGTCAACAAACTGACAAACTTGATTTTAAAGAAAAAGAAGTCAAAATAAAAAATTTTAAGTAAATTTGGGGTTTTTAGTATGTATTAATGGTAAATTATAAAATGGTAAATAATATTAAATATAATACATACTAAAAACCACAAATTTACTTTAAAATTTTTTTTTTATTTTGAGTTTTACGCCTCACGGTTAAAAAACGTGGTAAATTTTTGAATTTTGAATTTTTTCAAAGTTTTTAGAAATCATATTAAGAGGGCAGTGCCTTCGGATTTCAAACTAGCAGTGCTAGGTAAACGAATTTCTTAGTTCAAATCATTTTTAAATTATTCATACTTCATGTAACAAGTTCAGTTTTGATAATTTTTGGAGGTTATGGTAAGCCAATTTTGTACAATTTAGTCGATATTTTTGTTTAGTTTGAAATTTTTTTCTTATTTCACAATGTAAGCGATTGCGTGCAACTGAAGAATGGCAATAACCATGAAATAACGTTATATTGTACTATCGTATTACGAATTTTTCATTTTTTCAAATTTTCTTAATTCAGACCTGTTATGTGTTAATTGTCTCTTTTTTAAATTTTTTGAATTTTGATTTTCTACGTATTGTATTATTCTTATATTTTTTTGAATTTGATTTTAAAGCTTTAAAATACTCGGCACAGAGTGCCTCGTATTTCAACATTGCTCCTCGTCAGTAATGTATCATTTTCCTGACTTTTAGGTAAATAACTATTTCATAATCTTGAAATGAAAACCTTTAAATATAATCGCACTATACACCGGCTTTTAATGTTACTTTTCACTTTAAAGTTAACGTAGAGGATCAACTGGAGGTAAATTTAAGCATTTATAAAAACTATAGATTTAGAAATGAAGTGTGAACCATACAGGAGTACTGTAGTAATAAGCATTTGTGGTACCTTATATTTGTTTAGCAGATTCATAATTTGCATGAATAAATAAACAACTTTTGTTCAAAAATTTTTTTTATTCGACATTGAAACATTGAAACAAAACAAAAGCATTTTAATAAACTGCAGCTGATTATAATCGAAATTTAATTTTTTTAAAGTTAGAAGGCTGTTATTGCTTTTGCTATTATTCAACTTATAATTTTATGACAATCAAAACAAAACACTGTCACATAAAACAAATAAATTGACATTAGTTTCTTCAACTATTGTTAGTTTTGTGATTTTCACTGAGTTTTTATTTTTATTTATTTTTATCAATACCAGCTAATATTGAAGAGTTAAAATTTCGAATCACAGTGGCTTTTGAAAAAGTTAGAAAGCGAGTGTCAACAAAGACTGTATCATTGTTTAAGCTGTAAATGGGGCACAATTTCAAGACTTGTTATGGTAACACTCTTTACAAACATTTTTTCTACTATTTATACGAATAAAGAGCCGTCTAAAACTTGTAAATATTTAATTTTGGTTAACAATGTTAATTATGTTTTTATTTTGTTTCAACGCATCTTACTCGAAAAGCCTAACGTCGGACAAAAAAATTTTTCAAACAAAAGTTGTGTATTTTCACGCAGGTAATTTACAAAGCATTGAAAAAAATCTGTGGTAGATCCCTGCTAGGTACTCTGACGCAGGTAATTTACAAAGTTATGAAAAGAATCTGTGGTAGATCCCTGGTAAGTACTCTGTTGCAGGTAATTTACAAAGCCTTGAAAAAAATCTGTGGTAGAAACCTGCTAGGTACTCTGTTGCAGATAATTTACAAAGCCCTAAAAAAAATCTGTGATAGATCCCTGCTAGGTACTCTGTTGCAGGTAATTTACAAAGCCCTGAAAAAAATCTGTGGTAGATCCCTGCTAGGTAGTCTGAAGCAGGTAATTTACAAAGCCCTGAAGAAAATCTGTTGTAGATCCCTGCTAGGTAGTCTGAAGCAGGTAATTTACAAAGCCCTGAAGAAAATCTGTTGTAGATCCCTGCTAGGTACTCTGTTGCAGGTAATTTACAAAGCCCTGAAAAAAATCTGTGGTAGATCCCTGCTAGGTACTCTGTTGCTGAAAAAAATCTGTGATAGGTCCCTATAAGGTACTCTGTTGCAGGTAATTTGCAAACCACTGAAAAACATTTGTGATAGGTTCTTATAAGGTACTCTGTGGCAAGTAATTTACAAAGCTTTGAAAAAAATATACATAATTGTGGTTTTCTAATATTTTTCAATATTATATTTATTATATATTAAAACCCCTAACTGTTAAAGCACCTTACTTTAAAAACTACTGTTCCCTTTAAAAAGGAAGAAATAATTTTTTCTTCGTCACTCGATCGAGAGTTTATGTTGTTGATCAACTTAATAAGTCTATTAAGCGTCATATCTAAGATTGTTGAAAGGGCCATGGAAAAACAATTGAGATCTTTCTTAGATAAAAATAATATTTTACCTTGCGTTCAATCGGGATTTCGACCTTTACACAGTTGCACTACGGCTATGCTTAATGTTACTAATGATATAATCCACGCTACTGAGAGGGGTATGATAACGCTGCTGATTTTATTGGATTATAGCAAAGCATTTGATACTGTTAGTCACAGAGTGTTGATTGCTATGTTGAAATATTTTGGTATCTCGGAAGACGCTGCTAGGCTTCTTTCCAGTTTTTTGGTTGGTAGAAGTCAGGAAGTGGTTTTGGGGCGCAGCACCTCCGATACTTTACCGGTATTGGCTGGTGTTCCTCAGGGCTCAATCTTGGCTCCTCTGTTGTACACCGTTTATACATCCAAATTGCCAAACTTTATAAAAAGATGTAATATGCATATGTATGCAGATGACACTCAGGTTTATCTTTCCTTTTACCATGATGATGTCACGGATGCATGTAAAATCATCAATGATGACCTCCACTCACTATACAACGGCTCCGGCCAATTTTCATTGGCTCTTAACTCAAGTAAATCTAAAGTCATTCTTTTTGGAAAATATTCAGATGAATTAAAAATATCATTAAAAATTCACATGGGTGGGACAGCTCTTGGGATTTCGGAGTGTGCACGGGATTTAGGTCTTCACATTGATGCCAAATTACGATTTAAAACTCACATTACCACCTGCATTCAGAAGGCGTACATGAACCTAAAATTAATTTATCAACAGCGTTGTATTCTATCTCGCCACTTAAAGAGAACTATTTGTGAATCCTTGGTCCTGTCGCACTTTAATAATTGTGATGTCGTCTATGGCCCATGCTTAGATTCTATTGATGTTAGCGGGTACAGAACGGGTGTCTCAGGTTAATTTACGGCTTACGCAAATACGACAGAATTTCGCATACACTTATAAATGTAAAATAGCTCAATATGAGCAATCGACGCAAGTTACATTAGCTTCTTCTATTTCATAAAATAATTAAATCAAAAACTCCACCTTATCTTTACAACAAAATTACATTTCGTACGGACGTACATAATTTAAACTTGCGGCGAAAAATCTACTTAAGCATTCCACATCACAAATTGACACTTTTCAAGCGTTCCTTTGTGTACAACATCGCCTCATTATATAACAACTGTCCAGATACATTCAAGGATTCATCTTTGGCATTATTCAGAAAGCAAGTTTTCGACAAACTTTTGGCGGAACAGAGTGCTTAATCTTTTTTTCTTTTTTTTTTTTATTTTCCACTTCCTGTGCCTGTTGATGCTACGGTCAGTTCTTGAGACGCGGGTGTAGGGTTGTCGGTCGCGTTGGTGCCGGTTGGGGCTTGGGGGGGACTTGGATGTGTGCGCGTGCCAGCTTTTGGGTTGAGTGGATGAGCAGGCGGCTCTCTTTGGGAGCCAATCTGAACTTCGCCCTTTTCATGTGGGGTGACACAACTGGGCGTAAACCATGTACCTCGTGCATAATCTTAATTTTTTTTTTTTATTTGTAGTTGTCTCTCTCATATGAAATAAAGACTATATTATTATTATTATTATTATTATTCATTATCATTCTTCGCCCTCCCCCCCCCCCACTACAAAATTTAAACATTAATTTTGAAGTCAGAGGAAACGGAGAATTTTTAATACGGAATGTATAAACAGGTTTCGTAAGTAGAACAAATCTACGTTTCCCCTCCCCTCAGTTTTCCCTGAAACGTAAAATAAATTTCAGTTAAAGTGAATTTCAATTGGTCAAATTTTTTGAACCAACCAATGAAAATTATTTAAAATCGACTTTCAAGTTAAAGTACTACACGTTAAATCTAACATGAAATCAGATATAAAACTCTCTAATTAATTAATTAATACTTCTAATATAAAAAATGAAATATCTCAAAATTAATAAAATGGATCAGATATACAATATAGGCCTTTCCCCACGTGGTTTTAATAATAAAGCTGCACTTTAATGTTAATTAAAATGGCAAGCAGCTTCAGTCAGCAGCAAGAATACGTGAAGTATGGGCAAATTTGTCTAAAGAAACTTTAGAAAATTTGGTATTATCGATGCCAGATCGCTTATTTTCTGTCATGAGAAAGAAAGGTGGCCATACCAATAATTAAATGTCAATAAATTATACATTTTACACAAAAATAGCGAGTGGCGCTATTTTAATTTCCACATCTTTTATTTAAATAATATAGTTTTTAAACAAAATCGTCTATTATTTTTTAATAAATTACAAATTTTATGTTAAGTGTCTATGTGTTTAAAACGATTAGAACTTGAATTTTTATTAAGAATTGCAAGAGAGGCTAATTAAATTTCCACCAGTTATAGAGAAAAGTGTAACCATCATTATTATTATCAATATAATTTCAAAATATATAAGTAAGGTCCGTAGGTACATAATAAGAGCGCGGAGTTTCGGAACAATCAATGGATGCCAGTACAGGTTCGAATCCCGGTATGGTAAAAAACATTATAAAATTTAAATCTTATTTTCAGATAGATATCTACCGTATGAACAGATTGGAATTTAGCCAATAATAACAGCGAGAACTTACGAACCAATCGATGGATGCCCGATAGGTTCAAATCCCGGTATGGTAATAATAAATTATAAAATTTAAATCTTATTTTCAGATAGATAACAGCCATGGGTAACAGTATCGACAGAATGGAAGTTAGCCAATAATAGAGAAGAATAGGAATTAGATATAATTAAAATTGTAAAATTCAACACGAAATTATAGCACACTCCAAGTAGAAAATAAATTGAAAAATAAATGTTTGAAAAAATTTATTATTTTGAATTAATTTAATTATATTGAATATTTTTTTACACGTGTAATCTATGATAAAAGTTAACTCTGTCAATCACCTGCAACAATTTCCTAGTAGGTATCTGTGACAGAGACCTGGGAGGTATCTAACAGAGATAACAGGCATGAATTTAACAGAGAGACTTAATATCTAACAAGGTATCCAACAGAGAAACCTGTAAGGTATCTAACAGGAAAACCTGTAAGGTATCTAACAGAGAAACATGTAAGGTGTCTTACAGGGAAACCTGTAAGGTCTCTGTGCAGGTACCCTGGTAGGTCTCTGTTACAATACCTGCTACGGAGCGTTTACAGGGTCCATTTTCTCTGTGTCATATTATGTTATAGAGCCCTGTTACAATCGCATCACAGGGACAGAGCCCTGCGAGATTTCCCTGCAAGATATCTAGCAGATGTCTGACAGATTAAAAATGTTACTTGGGTGGCCAGAACAAAACCCGCACTGTTCCTAGATAACCTTGAGTTTTTCTAGTGCTTCGTTTAATATTGATAAGACGATTTTTTTTTATCAGTTTCCCAATTGCGGAGAAGAAACTAATCGCCCGATAGTTCTGAGGGAACGTCTGCTCTTCCCCGGTTTGTGCAGTATACTAATATCCAACTTTTCATCTCTCTGCGTTGGGCATCTCTGTTATCTCTGCTTTCTTTGGGAGGTTTCCAGGGGCATTATTTGCTTTTCTTACTTTTCTTTTCTTCTTTTTGTTCTTCTTCTTGAATTTTTTAACTGAGTAGGATCTGTTAGTTGTGGAGTTGAGGAATGTCTTCACCTGCCTGTTGTTTGGGCTGAACTGGGATTCTAAGGTGTGGGCAAAAGTTTCGGATTTATCTTTATCAGAAGGGGCCATGCCATGGATTGGTAGAATCGATTCGTGCGGTTTTCTAATTACCTTTACCATTCGTCATATCATGTTGTCTTCAAATGAAAGGCCAGGAGCGGAACTACCGGGGTGCGGTGAGTGACTTGATCAATCTAAAAAAAAAATTAAAACCATTAAAAATATAATGAGATAATCCAGTATTTCGATAAATCAGAAAATAAGAAAGCAAAAAAAAAATCTAAATTTTAAAATTAAATTAAAATCAGAAATTTTAATTAAAATGAAATAATAAAAAAATTTAATATTTTTTAATTAAAAAATTAATTAAATTAAAATTTAAAAAAATTTAAAAAATTTAAAAAAGTAATAAAAAAAAAAAATTAAATTGTTTTCCTAGACTGAAAATTTAATTTCCTTGACTTGGCTCTAAAAATGAGAAATTATATCGCTGACAAAATTAGGGAAATTTTAAATTTTCCATGACTTTTCCAGATTTTCCAAAGAAGTGGGAACCCTGTAATTGTTATATCGTGAATAACCAGTGGCGTATTTACGGGGAGTGGGGGCTAGAAGGTTTGAGCCCCCTCTGTAACTAATAAATATATTAAATAACATATTTGTTATTTAAATATTTAAAAATCTTGAGCGATTTTTAATTCCTGATTTATTTAATAAATTAATTTAGGTCAAACAATTAATTATAATTAAATTAATGCATAAAAAAAACGAAAACCATTTTTAGGAAAAATTATTTTCTATTCTATTGGTGCGCGTGAACTTGACTCCGCTCGAGTTTTAAATGCTATTTTATTTTTCGATCTCAGGCTCCAAAGTTCAAATTTCTTTAGGATGACAATCTCGTTAATCCCCTCATGCGCACCAGTGATAGACAATTTCGCAGACAATTTTGTGCAGAAATATCAAAATTATGAAATCATTGTAGTCTAAATACAGCCTGGAAACCTAAAACCAAGGGCGTATCTAGACAAAGTTCATGGATTGGGGAATAAATATAATATTATGTATTTTGATATGATATTTTTTAAATTTTATCAAAATGTAGTAAATTCTTTTTTATGGCTTTATGGGGGGGGGGGGGCGAGATACCTTTGTATCTGCCTTTACTAGGCAATCTTAGAAAAGGGGAAATTTAGAATATTCTAGAAAATCTTAGGATAGCCAATAGCCAAGGAAATATAAGAATATTAAAAAAGGGAATAAAAGAATTAATCTAAGAAATAATAATAATTACAGATATCCTCAATTTCCTAAGAATTCCTTGGGAAGAAAATGGCATTCTAAAGTTTTACTAAGATTTTATTGAATTTCCTAGGATACCCTAAAATTTGCTTGGATTTCTTTTCACTTTTATATATCACGTTTTTTCCTTCGATTTTCGAGTTTTCGAGAGAAAACTAAAGGAAAATCGCCGGAAAAATTGTTTGTACTAGTGAAGGGAAATTTGAAGAAAAAAAAAAATTCCAAGACATCTCAACTAACCAATTCTTAGAAAATTTGTAGAAATATAGAAAATCGATATCCATAGAAATTTCAAGAAAATTGCAGGAAATTTGAGAAAATTTTAATAAATAAGAAATCGAAAGGAATGCAGAAAACTCTATGAAATGGAAAATTCTAAGGTATCTTAAGATGATTCTATGACAGGTGACCACATGACAAGTGAACCCAAGAAAAGTGATCCCACGACAAGTGAACCCACGACAAGTGAACACATGACAAGTGACCACACGGACAAGTGAACACACGGACAAGTGAACACTCGGACAAGTGACACTATTGACAAGTGAACACATGAACAAGTGAACCCGTGGACAACTGAACACAAAAAATAAAATAAAAAAAAACCTAACCTAATTTTGACTTCATATCTTTCAACTGTTAAGGCCACTTGTTCATCTAGAAGTAGATATTTTCTTTTCTTTCTTTCCGGTTGACCCACTTCTGCTTTTACTAAAGTAAGCCTATGACATGCTATATTTTTCTGCAGTCCTTCAAGTAACTTCCAGATACTTGGATGACTACAATGAAATAGAGAATTTAATCCGTTATGTAATCCATCAGAGCAATTAGTGGTTCCTGCTGATTTAAGCTTAGCAGTATCATAATGATTCCAAATTGCAATTGCAAATTGTGGGAGAAAAAAAAGGTAAGAACTGCATTTTACCTATGATCATCTGGCTATGTTGCAGCTAGTGCCAGGGCGTTTTTAGGTTTTCAGACGACTTAGGCTAAAAATAGCTGGAACCATCAGTTAAACATTTAATTTGTTTACTGTAATAAACTTTTCAACGAAAGGTTATAGCGTTTACTGGGAGGTATTCCATACCCCCCAGACCCCCCGATCAAAAACAGTTTTCACGTTGTGATCTAAGATTTTTTAAAGTTTTCTGAGTTTCTGGGATATCTTTGGATTTTCAAAGAATTCCAGAAAATTTTAGAAAATCTTAGGTCCAGTATTTCAGTGCTAGTTAAACAAAATTCAAGGATTAACCTACGTTTATGGCTATCTGATTGGTCAGATATTGAGTTTAAACTCTGATCGTAGTTTAAACCACAACTTAAATACCGGCCTTAAGATTTTCATATCATACCCATCAGACTCCCCCGGTCCAAAACAGTTTTAACGTTGTGATCTAAAATTTTCTAAGTTTCCCTTAGATTTTCTAAGTTTTCTTTAGATTTTCTGGTATTCTTTTGAAATCCAAAGATATCCCAGAAAATCTAAAAAAATGCATATCTCAGAAAACTTTAGGAAAACTTAGACTACAACGTTAAAACTGTTTTGACCGGAGGGTCTGGGGGTATGGAATACGCCCCAGTAAACGCCATAATCATGAACTGAAAAGTTAAAGTAAACAAATAAAATTTTAAACTGATGGTTCCCGCTCTTACTGGAGGAATATTCCATCTTAGTGCATCAAACACAGGTCTTACCTCACTTATCGGTACAAACGCCAAGCCTGCTAGAGATTTTAATTTTAATTTGGTGTCAATGTTGGACTCGAAATCAGCTTTAAGCTAAAATTAAAAATTGCAATTGTGTTCAGTTGTCCTAGGGTTCACTTGTCCGTGTGTTCACTTGTCAGTGGGATCACTTGTCATGTGGTCATCTGTCCGGTCACCTCTTAAAATATCTCGAAAAATTTTCCAGAAAATGGAAAATGCAAAAAAAAGATAGTCTATAATAATCTAAATTTCCTAAAATTTCCCTTGATTTTCCATTATTTCTACATTATTTTTAACAACTTTTTTTAATTATTAACAACTTCGCACACGGGTCCCTCACCTGCTTGTTACGCCACTGCGAAAGGCTGTTCAATTTCTAAGTCCATCTTTCATTTCGAAAATTCTTCAAGACCTGTCAGCTGGTTCTTCAATTGATTCATACGATTTTGGTTGTCGGGATGCCAAATTCTTCTTGCGGTGCGCCTCCATAATTAAGGATTTAATATGGAGAGGAAGAGAAGCATGGGTATTTGGGATAGGAATGGGGTAATTAGCGACCTTCAAGGACGAGCGAATCTAATCAAGTTCTTCACTCGTTTTGATTATCGGGATTCGAGCCATGTTCTGCGTAAAATTATATTGAGAAACTGACCCAGCGATCTTGTCTATGATGTGTTGATCAGGTTCGTGTTGAGTCGGTTTCCCAAGATGAAAAAGGACTTGGTGGTGGTCTGAATCTAACAGACCACTTACTGATAGCTGGTATTGAAAGTTTGTATTCTTGAGGAGAAAGATTCCTTCGTTTTCTATTGCGAAGTCTTAGCTCTGTTAACTTCCAGCTCGTCAGTTGTCAGCTCGTAGGCGTTCCAGTACGTATGCATAAACTAATGTCGATCATCATATCAATATTTTAGAAAACCCAAAAAATGCACTAAAATATTGATATGATTAATATCGAGTTACACTACTTGAACCACGTATCAATCGATTAATGTCGATCAATCACACATTCTAAGCAGGTTGATTAATAATTGTTGTCAAATGTGTCAAAATTGAAAATCCAAATTATATTATTTAATTCAATTAAAGTTATAAAACAGAATTATAATTTAAATAGAATTTTGAAAATAACTCAATAACCGTCGCCGTCGTGAAAAATGTTGAAAAAATTATTTACGTTATTAGTGATGATTGTTTCATTATCTATAGGTTTATCTTATGGCAGTCCTATGATACGTTCTAAAATTGCAGGAAAACGTGCAGATAACTTAAATTACAAGTTAACCGAAAATGTTCTTCCAGAACACTATACGTTAAAGATAACTCCCCAATTTAATAAAAAAACGTTTAAGGGATGTGCAAAAGTTTTGATCCATGTTAAAATACCAACTGATAATATAACGCTACATCAAAAGAATTTAACTATAACGAAAGAAAAAATATATTTAACAACAATAAATAATGTAATTATAAACATTAAAAATGCTAATAACAGCGGTACAGAAGAACAAGAATTTTACACTATTATTTTTCCAAAACTTTTAACGGAAGAGAAATATTATTTACACATTCCTGAATTTTATGGAGAACTAAATAACCGGAACTTAGGATTTTATAATGCAGAATATACTGATAAAAATGGTAAATTATAGTGAGTATTCTTTTTTATGTTAAAGGTTCAATTTCAATTTTGCAACATATTTGCACTTTTTAGTTCCTTTGCAACTACTAAATTTGAACCTGCAACTGCAAGATATGCATTTCCATGTTTTGATGAACCCAGCTTTTTAAGATTTACATAG
Source organism: Cantharis flavilabris (assembly GCA_949152465.1). Classification (NCBI taxonomy): domain Eukaryota; kingdom Metazoa; phylum Arthropoda; class Insecta; order Coleoptera; family Cantharidae; genus Cantharis; species Cantharis flavilabris. The sequence goes on along the minus strand of OX424437.1, from coordinate 26,801,410 downwards.
TTAGGCCATCAAATTACCATTTAAGATCAAATACTAAATTGGTAAAATCAATGTAAGTAGAATAGAAAAAAAATTGAATTTTTTACATTTTTTGTTTCAAGAAAATTAAACAATGGTTTATACGAAGATGAATTTGAAGACACCCTATCTATGTCAACATATTTAGTAGCATACATCATATCGGAAATGAAAATATCTGCATACAACGATACAGATTTCTTTAAAACTCTTGCACGACCAGAAGTTATCGATAAAAATTACGAAAAATATTCTCTGAATGCCAGTGTCAAAATTATGAAAACTCTAGAAAACTACTTGAATGTAAATTATTCGATGAATAAAATGGATCAAGCGGCTATTCCAGATAATTTTTATCTATCAGGTGCTACCGAACATTGGGGTCTTGTTACATATAGGTGGGACTTTTTAATCAGGTTTTACAATTTTATACCTGCTATAATTTTAGAGAACGGAGTCTTTTATTAACTCCACATACTTCAAACAAACAACAGATGCACATACATACAATAATTGCTCACGAATTTACTCATCAGTGGTTTGGAAATTTAGTGTCAATAAAATGGTGGAGGTATCTCTGGCTCAAAGAAGGATTTGCATACTTTTTACAGAGTAAAATAACTGATATAGTGAGGATGTAATTATTGCAAAAATTCGCAATTTACTTTATTACCGTTGCGTTGGTAGCGCTCGTGACGCTACCAATATGTCCTCTTTATTACGTACACTTGATGTTGTTGATGTAGAACCGCGGTAAAATAGAACACCAAAAGAATGCAAACGTTTGGTTTATAAACAAAACTTTCTATACCAACTATACCTATTCGATTAACTGAATATTTTTCAGCGTGGTGGCGTTCGCTTAATGTAAATCGCAAATTACTTAGTATATAGAACTTTTAACGATCTTGAAAGATTTTATGATTTTATATTATATTAATAGATTATACCGAAATGGAAAATGATGGAACAATTTATCGTGGACGTTAAACATGCTGTTCTAAGACAAGATAGTCATAAATTCACTCGAGATATGAATCAAGATGCTGGAACACCAAAAGAGATTCGATATCTATATGATTCGATTGCATATGGAAAAGGTAATTATTTTTACAAATTTTTTTACATAGATCCCATTTTGAAAAAATTTTTATTTACAGCTGCATGTGTTATTCAGATGCTTGAAACTATCTTAACTCCAAACGTTTTTAAGCGTGGTCTTACGAACTTTCTCCAAGACAGGTTGGCTTTATCATACTTTTTTATAACTTGTGATGACGAAGATTATGACAAACATTTAGTTTTTTGTATAAAGTTGAAAGTATCACAAATATTTTTGTTAGAGCCTTCCAATCATGCATTCCCGTCGATTTATATCGAAACTTACAAAAGTCTTTGGACAATTCTGCAGTAAAGCTTCCGCGAAATTTAACTATAGAAAATATAATGACCACGTGGGTTACTCAGAAAGGGTACCCGTTGGTATATGTCAAGAGGAATTACGATAAAAGCCCAAAAATCGTTAAAATAGTGCAGGTAATTCATACTTGAAGAGTGAAATATGCAAAAGGGGCTAAGTGCCATTATGTCAATATTTCAGGAGACTCAAAAAAATTGGCATTCTTGGCATTTAGAACCTAAAACTACATTAATCTCAATTTTAGGAAATCTGGCACTTAGGTCCTTTTGCATATTTCACTCTTCCCTTGAGTAAAATCTATTTTTATTTACTAATAAATTTTTTAATTTAGTCTCGTTGTATCTTTAACGAGGTTGGCAAATCTAAACCAACAACTTGGTATATTCCAATAAATTATGCCTCAAAAAGCAATCCCAACTTTAACGACACTCGATTCAGTAATTGGTTAGTGGCATCAAACGAAACAATTACCATTGGCAACTTAAAACGTGACGATTGGTTAATATTTAATAAACAGGAAGCGTGTAAAGTCTAAAGTATGTTTTCTGTTACCTATTTTCATATTTTATTTTTCCAGACTATTATCGTGTAAATTACGATGTAAAAAACTGGAAGTTAATAGCAAATGCGCTGACAAAAAATTATAAGAACATACACAAATTAAATAGAGCGCAACTAATAGACGATTCGTTTACTTTTGCCGACATGGGCCAATTAGATTATTCTATTCCATTTGAAATCAGTAGTTATTTAGAAAAAGAGGATGAGTATATTACCGACTTTGCATTTTTTCGCAATTTGGATTATATTGCAAATATTCTTCGTGGTTCAGATGTTGAACCACAATTTCGGGTAATTTTGAATCGAGGTTTAGGTAAATTTTGCCAAAATTGTATTAATTTCAGAATTATGTTATACGAAGTGTCGAAAGTACTTATAAACGTTTGGGCAATAACCCTAGAGCTAATGACACCCATATCGATAAATTACATCGCATCCCCGTTGTTAGATGGATGTGCAAATATAATTATTCCAGGTGCAGAGCTGACGCTTGGAAAACTTTTCACAATTGGAGAAAAACTTGTAAATCATTTGAGGTGGATTTAGAAGAACAGATAATGTGCAGTGCTATACGATATGGAGATGAAAACGATTGGGATTATTTACGTCGCACGATGGAAGCTGCTGACAATGGTTATTTCAAAACGAATGCCTTCAAAGCCTTAGGATGTACCGAAAATGTAACGATACTGCAACGGTAAGTAAATTCTCGACAAATTAGAAATAATAATTGTAATATCTTCATTATAGCTTCATGGCTATGTCTCTACTTTTAAGTAAGTATAATCCCCACCGAGTGGTAAATTTAATTAGTCAAGAAGGATCAGTTGGGGCAGAGGTCGCAATGCTCTACGTTGCTGAACATTTCAATTTTTTGAATTCCACGTGAGTATTGATAAGTGTTGTTTATGTTTACCTATATTTTATTTTTTTACTTTATGTTATACAGGTATGCTGAATCACTTATTTTGGAAATTTTTAGTATTATTACATCATATTTTACAACCGAAGCACAACTCGAGAATGTAAGTGCTCAAAATTATGATGTACGATGAATTTTAAATAAAAAATTGTATTTTAGTTTACAAAATTACTTAGTGAGAATAGAACACTACAACCAGTATTTTTGAAGTTTCTTGAAAAAGCTCGACCAGGTATATCTCAAAAACTGACACGTGTGAAACAAATTGCTGAATTCTATTATAGTTATCATCAAAATATTACTGATCAAATTAGGTCTGGTGGAAATTTACGTCAAGCAATTCCAAATATATTTGCTTTTATTTTTCACACTTTAATAGTTAGGAGTATAATTTTATATAATGTATAATATAAATAATAATATTGGATTTCCTAATTTTTTATTACAAGTGCTTTTGATGATTTTTAGTGATTAAAATGATGTCATTAAATTAATTGTGTAATTTATTGTAATGTTGACTATTTTTAATCTTTACTATTATCATTATCACTTATTATAAATTACTATTTACACTTTACAGTTAAAATAAGAAATTTTTATCTGTTTGCACGGGTTTTAGGTTCATCGTTTTTTTTTAAATTTTATTTACTATAAAATTTCTATTGTCATGGTTCGGAATACAACTCGAGTTGTTATCGTGTTATCAGTGAAAGCATGTTTTATCCAAACTGCGGTAGTGAATGCAACGACGTTTAGTTTTAGAATTTAGATCAAACATCAATAAAAATGAAAAAAAGCACAATTTGATATCTATTTTAATTCCTTTAAAAAAATTCAGAAAAAGAGTAGGAATAGAACTGGAGATAACCAGTGGCGTATTTAGTAAATGCTTTGGGGGGGGCGAGGTCAGATTAAAGATTTTTAGAATCTCGTTAACCCATTCATGCGCGTCAGTTCCAACTAATCCTATTACATAAAATCCTAGCTCACTTCTGCTGCTCCTGCTACAACGTGTCATTTTTTGGTGAAAAGAAAGCATTCTGGCTGGTCGATTTTTTTTACCAATCAAAAAATACATTGAACTAAGATTAGGACTAACAATATTTGTGTAATATTAATCCAAACCCGGAAATTTGCGTCGCTCTGAGACCCAAGTGAAGGTAAGTGAGTTTGCGTCAGTCTAGCCAACTTTTGCTACTGGGGCGCAGCCAGGCAGCAACTTGGCCAGAAATTTTGTTATTACGCAAATAATGTAATTACTGTAAAAATTTCCAGAAGTTCTCATTAATTTCAATTTCCTTCTGAACAACTTTAAATTTAAGTTTGTTGCAAATACCTTGTATTCTCCTACGATCATTAACTTCAAATCAAGCAATACCCAGTGCGTATACTCTGAATATTCAAAAGGTGCCTTTTTTCTTTATAAAAAAGCATCCACGTGGTTAAATCAATTTCTTAAATTTTCTAGATTGTCACAAATTTTCGTACCAACCTTCCATAAATTTTTATACTTGAAGACACACCAATTTTTATACTTGAAGACACATAAATTTTTATACTTGAAGACACACCAAACTCGAAAATTGTCTTAAAATCGTGAGGTCCAATACCTCGTTTCATTTTCATTTGTCAAAAAACCCAAAATTATCATTTTTTTTACCTAAGTACTTTGATCGATCCTTTTGAAAACAGCGGACTATTTGAATGTTTTATATTTTTTGTCACAGTTATAAAGTTATAATAGTTCAGTCAATAGGGAACCAAAAACGCTGTCTGCTTGCAATAAATCATAAAGTTTTGAAACTTGGCAAAAAGTTTCGTCTTAGGTCCCTGTTTAACCAAAAAAAAGTCGCCATTCCTCCGAGGTTTTTATTATTTTTTTTTTATTATATTTAATCGACAAAATCCATCCGCCTGGCACTGGTTCCTGATGAGACGAGTTGGTTTCGTTGAAGTTGTGGAGATGCTGGTGAAGCGGAAATTCTCTGGACCACGATGGACAATCTGGAATTATCTACTTCAAGCCTTCTTCGATCTTCTTTATTAATTTTTTAACTGCAGTACCGATTTGTGGGTACAGCTGTCGAATTAATAGTTGTGTTTGCAGGTGGTTTTTTTGTCTTCTAAAGAACTAATTATAGAATTTGTAAAATTAGTTCATCGAAAGTATCGATTTTTGATTTTAGTGAAAACAATCCTTTACGACTGCGCCATTAATGTAATTTCGGATTTCGGTTTTCCAAAATTACTGAATTATATTGTTCCAAATTGTAGCTTAACAAATAAAACAAGAGAAGTTGCGTTGAATTATTTATTATTGCTTCTTCAGTGGTACAATTATAACTGACTTGTCCTACCTACTACAGTACAAAGCTTATCTTATCATTATAATACTGAGAATATCGTATTTTATATAACAATAAGGGTATTCATGTCACTCCGTACTTTTCGTAGTTATCGTACTTTTAAATTTTGTAGACTTATGTGACATGAACACACTCACCGTTCAATGTTTCGTAAATTCTTTCGTACTTGTATTTGTAGATTATTTTGACGTTTAGCCTTAAAAATCCCTTAAAAATCCCCTCTACCTAATTATAAATTTACGTTTATAAATTACGTTTGGAACCCGGTGTCTATTAAAATTGTCATTCGTAAATACTTTACGACCACTTCTAGTAGTCAGAAAATGATCGAGGTCAGGCGGGATCGATAGCAAACTTAATATGCATCCGCCGGTCTTTACTATACTAAGATGAAAAGTATCCTATTTAATTTTCGGTGTTTAGCATCAAAGTAAATTTCTAGAAATATAGCGAAACCCTCACAAGAAATTGTCACCTTCCATACTTTACGATTATTTCTAATGATCCGAAATAATTGAGAACCGGCAGAATCGATATTGAACACATTAAGAAGTCGTCTCCCTTTCCTGCACCAGGGTAAAAGTATTATATTTAACTTTCGGTTTGTGTACATCAAAGTAGACTTTGCCGAAACTAAAATTATTTTATTTTCTTTAAAATACTTCTAGTTACGGAAATCAACTTTTCGTAACACATTCCTAATAGTACCTATACAAAAAAAAAAAATTATGAGGTAAAGTACAAAAAAAAATTTAATTAGGATGTTGGACGCCACTTATTTTATCAACAAGGCATTTGGAGAAAAATAAGAAACCCTGAAGCCTGTAGACCGATCATATATACAACTGATTATGTGACTACCGTTTTTGGTTTTCGCGGAGGAGTAGAAAAATGTCGGACTAACTGGTTTGCAAGGAGGGCATAAGAAAAATACCACAAGGGCCCCGTTTATCCATAATGTTTCGCAATACATGCTTACTGTTTTTTTATTGGGAGAGCGCAGCACTCTCTTTCCGAGTCCAGAGACCACTGTTGATCGCACAACCATTTATAACAAAATTCAAACTAGACGTGCACTCGTCATAATGTTAAATAGACTTAAAATAAAAAGTTTCCCTTCTACTATTATATCAGATTTTTAATAGTGAAAACTTCAACTTCATCATTTATGATGATGAAAAGTAGAACAAATTCCATCTAGTATCCTGTATACTGAGACTATTAATCAGTTTTTTCAAATTATAACTTAAATACTCAAATGTTGCTCGTAAGTAGACCACATAGGACCTACCCAGCTTAGTGCTCTAAGATGAACCACATCGGACTCATTCAATTAGACTTTTAAACTCTAGTTCTCAAATAAAATCAAATGCTATAACTTAAATACTCAAAAGTAAATTCTCAACACAAAAATTTTAATAAGCGTAATTAACAATAAATGACTTGTTGAAAAAAAACAAGGTAGGGCTTGTCGAACAGCAAGATAAGCTAGTTGAACGCAAAGGTTGCAGTTTATTTGGTCTTGCCCAGGACCGCACTTTTCTTAATTAATTTCACTATCACACACCTTGCTACAGTTTTTATTTATTGTATTATTTATTTATTCTAAACTATTTAACTACAACTCTTTAAACTATCCTCTTGCTTACAGTAATTTTGATTGTCTTATGAATTTAAGAATTTAATTTAATTATTTATTAATAATAATATGGTGTTTATTTAAGGTGGCCGAGAAATTCGCGTAGGAAAGTAAATCCGCTAGTGTCGCTACTTGTAGCAAAATGCATTTTTATTTATAATTGTTAATAAGTTGCAAGATGTATGTATGCTTATCACCGGTATATATTACATGGTAGTTGTTATCGTCTTGCCGGCACCGGCTATTCACTACTGATACCTGCGTGAAAACAGCAACTAAAATCAGCGACAAATTTTACCGATTACACCCGAACGTACCATAGAAAGAGAATTTTTAAGATAGTTGCGCATGCGCAGAAATTTAAGTTTTAACAATTTATTGTAATAAATCTTCATAAAATAATTAATATCATTGTCACAATTATATTATGAACTAAGGATTGAAATATACGCAGTTTGTTAACCAAAAAATGCGCAAAGCCCCGCTTGCTATTCGTATAAGTTCAAGCATAATATAAATTAACAATTTAAAAAAAATTATTTCTATAAAACTACACATACTCTTGTTATGAAACTTATACCATACGTTCACCTTTTTATGGGCTATAAGCTCATATATGTGGGATGAATGTAAACAAGGGCTCTGGGGGTAGCAACTGCCCCCGAATCGTAATTAATGTAAATTTTGATATTAAAAAATTAATTTCTATAAAACTACACATACTCTTGTTATGAAACTTACACCATACGTTCACCTTTTTATGGGCTATAAGCTCATATATGTGGGATGAATATAATCAGGGGCTCTGGGGGTAGCAACTGCCCCTGAATCGTAATTAATGCAAATTTTGATATTAAAAAATTAATTTCTATAAAACTACACATACTCTTGTTATAAAACTTATACCATACGTTCACCTTTTTATGGGCTATAAGCTCATATATGTGGGATGAATGTAAACAGGGGCTCTGGGGGTAGCAACTGCCCCCGAATAGTAATTAATGCAAATTTTGATATTAAAAAATTAATTTCTATAAAACTACACATACTCTTGTTATGAAACTTATACCATACGTTCACCTTTTTATGGGCTATAAGCTCATATATGTGGGATGAATGTAAACAAGGGCTCTGGGGGTAGCAACTGCCCCCGAATCGTAATTAATGTAAATTTTGATATTAAAAAATTAATTTCTATAAAACTACAAATACTCTTGTTATGAAACTTATACCATACGTTCACCTTTTTATGGGCTATAAGCTCATATATGTGGGATGAATATAATCAGGGGCTCTGGGGGTAGCAACTGCCCCTGAATCGTAATTAATGCAAATTTTGATATTAAAAAATTAATTTCTATAAAACTACACATACTCTTGTTATGAAACTTATACCATACGTTCACCTTTTTATGGGCTATAAGCTCATATATGTGGGATGAATGTAAACAGGGGCTCTGGGGGTAGCAACTGCCCCTGAATCGTAATTAATGCAAATTTTGATATTAAAAAATTAATTTCTATAAAACTACACATACTCTTGTTATGAAACTTATACCATACGTTCACCTTTTTATGGGCTATAATCCCATATATGTGGAATGAATGTAAACAGGGGCTCTGGGGGTAGCAACTGCCCCCGAATAGTAATTATTGCAAATTTTGATATTAAAATATTAATTTCTATAAAACTACACATACTCTTGTTATGAAACTTACACCATACGTTCACCTTTTTATGGGCTATAAGCTCATATATGTGGGATGAATGTAAACAGGGGCTCTGGGGGTAGCAACTGCCCCTGAATCGTAATTAATGCAAATTTTGATATTAAAAAATTAATTTCTATAAAACTACACATACTCTTGTTATGAAACTTACACCATACGTTCACCTTTTTATGGGCTATAAGCTCATATATGTGGGATGAATATAATCAGGGGCTCTGGGGGTAGCAACTGCCCCCGAATCGTAATTAATGCAAATTTTGATATTAAAATATTAATTTCTATAAAACTACACATACTTTTGTTATGAAACTTACACCATACGTTCACCTTTTTATGGGCTATAAGCTCATATATGTGGGATGAATATAATCAGGGGCTCTGGGGGTAGCAACTGCCCCTGAATCGTAATTAATGCAAATTTTGATATTAAAAAATTAATTTCTATAAAACTACACATACTCTTGTTATGAAACTTATACCATACGTTCACCTTTTTATGGGCTATAAGCTCATATATGTGGGATGAATGTAAACAGGGGCTCTGGGGGTAGCAACTGCCCCTGAATCGTAATTAATGCAAATTTTGATATTAAAAAATTAATTTCTATAAAACTACACATACTCCTGTTATGAAACTTATACCATACGTTCACCTTTTTATGGGCTATAATCCCATATATGTGGAATGAATGTAAACAGGGGCTCTGGGGGTAGCAACTGCCCCCGAATAGTAATTATTGCAAATTTTGATATTAAAATATTAATTTCTATAAAACTACACATACTCTTGTTATGAAACTTACACCATACGTTCACCTTTTTATGGGCTATAAGCTCATATATGTGGGATGAATATAATCAGGGGCTCTGGGGGTAGCAACTGCCCCTGAATCGTAATTAATGCAAATTTTGATATTAAAAAATTAATTTCTATAAAACTACACATACTCTTGTTATGAAACTTATACCATACGTTCACCTTTTTATGGGCTATAAGCTCATATATGTGGGATGAATGTAAACAGGGGCTCTGGGGGTAGCAACTGCCCCTGAATCGTAATTAATGCAAATTTTGATATTAAAAAATTAATTTCTATAAAACTACACATACTCTTGTTATGAAACTTATACCATACGTTCACCTTTTTATGGGCTATAATCCCATATATGTGGAATGAATGTAAACAGGGGCTCTGGGGGTAGCAACTGCCCCCGAATAGTAATTATTGCAAATTTTGATATTAAAATATTAATTTCTATAAAACTACACATACTCTTGTTATGAAACTTACACCATACGTTCACCTTTTTATGGGCTATAAGCTCATATATGTGGGATGAATGTAAACAGGGGCTCTGGGGGTAGCAACTGCCCCTGAATCGTAATTAATGCAAATTTTGATATTAAAAAATTTATTTCTATAAAACTACACATACTCTTGTTATGAAACTTACACCATACGTTCACCTTTTTATGGGCTATAAGCTCATATATGTGGGATGAATATAATCAGGGGCTCTGGGGGTAGCAACTGCCCCCGAATCGTAATTAATGCAAATTTTGATATTAAAAAATTAATTTCTATAAAACTACACATACTTTTGTTATGAAACTTATACCAAATAACATATACCTACGTAATATAAAATGTTTTATCAATATAAAAATAAAAATGTAGGTTCATAAAAACAGATTTATATAACATTTTTGAATGTTAATCGGCATTACTGTACTAATATTAGGGCTTATTTTCGAGGTACCGTTTTTTATGTTTAGTACGAGTATACCACATTTTTTGATTCGGTAACCTATGTAGGAAGCGGCAAACTTTGAAGCCCATCTGGAATATATTGCACAGTTTCGATCTTTTCCGGATTTTATTGGTCATAACAACCATAAATATTATTGCAATTTAAATGTGTACCCTCCTACCCACACAACCTAAGCAAAAATATTATTTAATTTACTTTTTGCACTTTGTACAAGAAAGTAGTGTTTTTAAAAAGCAAGAAATTGTGCAGTGTTTTGAAGATTCATTGGAATTTTAAGCTGTTAAAATAAATGGTATGTTTATATAATATTATATGTAGGAACATAAAATTATAAAAGGAACATAAAATTTAATTTTTTATATTTATATTATTTTTATAAATAAATAATAATTGTTGTAGCGGACAACGGGCTAAGACAACCCTGTATCATAAATTATTGTAATTGTAACTTTTGTCACATATTTATAATAACAGGACGTCACAAAGTTCTTTTAAGGTTGTTACCATACAGTTATTAATAACTAAAAGGTTTTAGTTAACTAGCTAACACATTGTTTTGTTAATAAGACATCTCAAATTAAATAATTCAAAATGGTGTTTGTTAAGAAGTCTGTTGAAACCGTAGCGATTCAAAGGGAAAAATTGATTAAATTGATGGAAGAAAATAATATTGATTTGGCTGTTTCGGAACCGTACTACAGGAAATCTTCTGGGTATGGTCTAATATGTACCTTAATGAAAATTAAAAATACGTATAAACACCGGAATAAAATTTATTACCTGTGGAATCACAAGAAAATGGATACTCAACCTAAAGAAATCTCTCGGAACGAAAATCTTGTAACCGAAGAAAATCTACCAGACATTGAATCCAGAATTGGTTCAACATCATTTGAACAAACTTCTGCAGAATTATCTCTCAACTCTAATAATATAAATATTAGTCCGCCTAAATTTATTAATACTCAAATGGATTTGGATGTAACACCTGAAAATTTCTGTATTCCTAAAGATCTTCTTAATTTATCTAGACAAATTTCCCAACAATTATTGCCTATAGGTTCAGTACCTTCAAGTCAACCATTGCTATCATCTTACAAAGAATGCAGATTACTAGAAGGGCAGTTTTTCATTCCACAAAATATGTGGGTACTTTTATGGAATGAAAATAAATTAAACGGGGAATTATATCCGTATTATTTCAAAAATAGAATTTCAAAATTTATCAATAACACATGTGTTCTCGTATTTAAATCAGCAAAATATTTAAAAAGGTCTATTAAACTCTATGCAGCATGTAAACACAGATTCTGTAAAAAATTTGTAATTATAATTGAAAATGGATTTGTTCAAGTTTTTAGCTCCGACGTAAACTTTTATCACATTGGTAAATTAACTTCGTATGTAACACGTATAGAAAGATCGATAGTAAAAAATGAATTAATACATCTAAAACCATTTGAGTACAAGAAAGCAACTTTGGTAACATCTAATAAAATATTGGCACATCATGGAAATTTACAAAATATAAAATCAGATGCCACTCTTCGTAAAATCAAATCAGAAGCAAATAGCGAAAGGGATCGGCATTCTAATGATATAATGGATATAATTCATTTCAAATCCGATCATCCCGAATTTATTCAGGAAGTATCTGTACCTTTTCAAGTAAAGATTTATAGCAAAGAGCAATTACAGATTTTGATATCTCAAAAACAAAAAAATTGTCTTCCCGTTATACATTTTGATGCCACAGGTAGCGTGGTTAGAAAACCAATTGCTGGCTGCAAAAGAGTTTATTTATATTCAGCCGTAGTGCAAATCAATCAAACAAAACGAATTTGCCCAATATTCGAAATGATTTCGTCAGAACACTATACTAAAAGCATATTCAAAATATTTCATGACTTTAAAACATATTGCGAAGAAAATAATAAGTGGCCAATTTTCGGAACTTTGGTAACTGATTTTAGTTTTGCAACGATCCATGCTGCAAGTAAAGCGTTTAATCGTATTGATTTGATTGAATACCTAGAAATTTGTTTTAAAATTAATAGGGGTGAATTTATTCAATGTGAAAATTTTATATTAATTAGTTTGTGTTGTGCTCATTTTATGAAAATGGCAGCTAAAGATATTGAAAATTGTGATGTTGGTGAACATTTGGTATTTTTTAAAGAGGTAATTGCTTTTGCAATTACTATAAACTCGTTTTCCCTATTGGAAGAATGGTTTGTAAATATTTCTATTTTACTAACTTCTGATTATTTCGACGAAGCTGTTAGGACTGCACATACCAAATTAATACATATATGTAGTCAAAAGGATTTAGATATAGCTACTATTGCTGTATCATCTGTATTAAGTGAAACAGTAATTATTGATGAAAATGATATAAAATATGAAAATCAATATAGCAGTAGTCCTTATTACAAGCATTTTCACAGTCTACTATCTGAGAGTATACCCAGATCGAGACCCAGATGCAGTGAAAATGCATTCAAAAATGCAAGACTATTTAATATTTTAATGACAAAATACATGCCATATTGTTCACTTTGGACTAGTATTATGTCCAAAACAAGATTAAGCAATGCTTGCGTGGAAAATTATTTTGGTTATTTGAAAAATCATATCTTAAATGGATCAAGTAATTTAAAGTGTTCTAGATTTGTAAGAAAATGCCGTGAAAACGTTCTTGCCGTACATTCAGAATTAGAGTTAGGAATTTCAAAATCAGCATTAACAAAACCATCACAATTGATTGATCGATCTAGTGATCACTATTCTCAAGAATCGTGGAATAGAAAGAAGAAGCCTACCACAGGTACCCATTTTTTAGGCCGCTTTATAAAAAAGCAAATTAAAATTAAAGAACCACATTTATGCCTGGAAGAGCAACAGATTATTGAAATTAACGATCCTACTAAGTGCTTATATTGTGGTGGTGGGACTCACAATGAAAAAGTAAGTTGGGTGCGTTGCGACACATGTGATGAGTGGATTCACCAAGACTGCGTGTCAAAAAATTCTCAGTCTTTTAGTGGAGAATTTCACTGTAAAATGTGCACTTCCTCTGTTACGCCATTAAATAAAGACGTTGATTGCATTTCACCATCAGCGTCACTTAGAAATAACTGTGTCACTTTTCTCAATTCACTTAAACTTAACAACATACAACGAAAGGAACTTGAACAGAAGACTAAAGAACAAAACAAATCCAAAGAATGGCACAAAGAGCGTTTGAAAAGGGTTACCGCATCTAACTTCGGAAAAATTATTAAAGCAAAAAGTTTCTTAAGTTTAAATAATATAGCACAGAGTATTCTTGAAAACAAAAAAATAAACACGGTTGCAATAGAACACGGCAGATTTTATGAAAACGTAGCTTTGGAGAAATATATAGATATAACGAAATCTGAATGTCAGTCTTCTGGATTAATAGTACACCGAGAATTTCCATTTCTTGCTGCTTCTCCAGATTCTTTGGTGAACAAGGATGGAGTACTTGAAATTAAGTGTCCATATACCACACGAAACTGCGATATTAAAACACATCATTTTAATTTTCTAGAAAAAGATGGTTCGTTGAAAAGAAATCATAATTATTTCTTCCAAATTCAAGGTCTACTAGAAATTTGCAATAGACCTTGGTGTCATTTATTTATTTTCAATTATACCGGTACACGTATTGTAGAAGTAAAAAGAGAACCATATTTTTGGAATACCATTATGTTTCGTAAATTAAAGGCTTTTTATCTGTTTAACATGTTACCCAAAATTGTTGATCTTCAAACTACATACTCTCAAAAAGAAGTGAAATGGTGTACCTTAAATGACCTAGAATTTTTCGAAAATGGTCTGGTAAAAGATTCTTTATATTATGTAAGTGTTTCAGAAAATAGGCATTATACTGTCGCTGTGTATGACGTTGATTGTTTCGTGAAAGAACTTTTAATATCAGATTACTTAACATTATCAGATAAAAATTGGTTTTCTAGTTTTGCAATTGATATCTTACTTAATTTAATTGGTTTACAAAAATTTTCTATCATTCCATCCGAAATATCGACCATCATTTTTCATGCTCATGAGACCCAATTTAACGATCAATTTTTAAATAATATCAATTTATCTTTATCAAAAATTGCTATGCCAGTTCTTATTAACAACAATCATTGGTGCATAGCAATAGCAGATTTTGACACTAACATATTTTGTTTTATAAATCCAACGGGCAGTTCTCATTATACCACAGATCAATATTTCCTTCAATTTATTTTATTTTTAACCATGTATAATAAAGCCAAAAATTCCGATTACTCTTTGGAGAAGTTTAATATCCGCGTGTATCCACATCAACTTCAAGATGATGGATTTAACTGCGGTCCATATATAGTGTATTTCTTTAAACAAATTTGTTGCAATAAGAGCTTAATGGACAAAATGTCAATGACTAACTTTCGGATGGAATTAAAAACTTTATTGTTAGAATCTTCTACAAATATGAAGATGATTTGCTTACTGTGCGGAAGAGACCTTTTGGTATATGAATCAACGCAATGTTTATCTTGTAAAAGATATATTCACAATAAATGTCTGAGTATTTCCAAAATTGCATTTCTAGAAAATCAAATGTGCAGTTTATGTCAATTATATTAGCCTAGTGGGGATCCGACTCCCTCCCCCTCGGCTGCTTCACGGCCTAAACTCAAAATATTAAGTTATAAAAAGGTTGCTTTTATTTAAATATTATTTCATATCGATACCTTTTTGTGAAAACCTCACAAAGTACGTATAACCTGTTTTTACAGGAGCTAAAAATACTGGTTTTTTCAACTATGAGTAATATTTCTTGATTCAATTAGGATCTAATGCAATATGAATTTCAAATATATTGTCTTCTATGGTAATTTGTAATAAACATTAATCCACTTGGATTTTTCAAAAAATTTCGAGTTTTTCAAATTAGTACCAGGTTTTCAAATCAAACCAGGTTTTCATATTTGCCAACAGATCGTACAAATTGTTTCTCATGAAAGAGGTATCGGTGGTATGTTTTTTAAAGTGAGAGTATGTGCAGTTTCTAATATCAAAATTTGCATTAATTACGATTCGGGGGCAGTTGCTACCCCCAGAGCCCCTGTTTACATCCATCCCACATATATGAGGTTGTAGCCCATAAAAAGGTGAACGTATGGAATAAGTTTCATAACAAGAGTATGTGTAGTTTTATAGAAATTAATTATTTAATATCAAAATTTGCATTAATTACAATTCGGGGGCAGTTGCTACCCCCAGTGCCCTTGTTTACATCCATCCCACATATATGAGGTTGTAGCACATAAAAAGGTTAACTAATGGTATAAGTTTCATAACAAGAGTATGTGTAGTTTTATAGAAATTAATTTTTTAATATCAAAATTTGCATTAATTACGATTCGGGAGCAGTTGCTACCCCCAGAGCCCCTGTTTACATCCATCCCACATATATGAGGTTGTAGCCCATAAAAAGGTGAACGTATGGAATAAGTTTCATAACAAGAGTATGTGTAGTTTTATAGAAATTAATTATTTAATATCAAAATTTGCATTAATTACAATTCGGGGGCAGTTGCTACCCCCAGTGCCCCTGTTTACATCCATCCCACATATATGAGGTTGTAGCACATAAAAAGGTTAACTAATGGTATAAGTTTCATAACAAGAGTATGTGTAGTTTTATAGAAATTAATTTTTTAATATCAAAATTTGCATTAATTACGATTCGGGAGCAGTTGCTACCCCCAGAGCCCCTGTTTACATCCATCCCACATATATGAGGTTGTAGCCCATTAAAAGGTGAACGTATGGAATAAGTTTCATAACAAGAGTATGCGTAGTTTTATAGAAATTAATTTTTTAATATCAAAATTTGCATTAATTACGATTCGGGAGCAGTTGCTACCCCCAGAGCCCCTGTTTACATCCATCCCACATATATGAGGTTGTAGCCCATAAAAAAGTGAACGTATGGAATAAGTTTCATAACAAGAGTATGTGTAGTTTTATAGAAATTAATTATTTAATATCAAAATTTGCATTAATTACAATTCGGGGGCAGTTGCTACCCCCAGTGCCCCTGTTTACATCCATCCCACATATATGAGGTTGTAGCACATAAAAAGGATAACTAATGGTATAAGTTTCATAACAAGAGTATGTGTAGTTTTATAGAAATTAATTTTTTAATATCAAAATTTGCATTAATTACGATTCGGGAGCAGTTGCTACCCCCAGAGCCCCTGTTTACATCCATCCCACATATATGAGGTTGTAGCCCATTAAAAGGTGAACGTATGGAATAAGTTTCATAACAAGAGTATGCGTAGTTTTATAGAAATTAATTTTTTAATATCAAAATTTGCATTAATTACGATTCGGGAGCAGTTGCTACCCCCAGAGCCCCTGTTTACATCCATCCCACATATATGAGGTTGTAGCCCATAAAAAGGTGAACGTATGGAATAAGTTTCATAACAAGAGTATGCGTAGTTGTATAGAAATTAATTTTTTAATATCAAAATTTGCATTAATTACGATTCGGGAGCAGTTGCTACCCCCAGAGCCCCTGTTTACATCCATCCCACATATATGAGGTTGTAGCCCATAAAAAGGTGAACGTATGGAATAAGTTTCATAACAAGAGTATGTGTAGTTTTATAGAAATTAATTATTTAATATCAAAATTTGCATTAATTACAATTCGGGGGCAGTTGCTACCCCCAGTGCCCCTGTTTACATCCATCCCACATATATGAGGTTGTAGCACATAAAAAGGTTAACTAATGGTATAAGTTTCATAACAAGAGTATGTGTAGTTTTATAGAAATTAATTTTTTAATATCAAAATTTGCATTAATTACGATTCGGGAGCAGTTGCTACCCCCAGAGCCCCTGTTTACATCCATCCCACATATATGAGGTTGTAGCCCATTAAAAGGTGAACGTATGGAATAAGTTTCATAACAAGAGTATGCGTAGTTTTATAGAAATTAATTTTTTAATATCAAAATTTGCATTAATTACGATTCGGGAGCAGTTGCTACCCCCAGAGCCCCTGTTTACATCCATCCCACATATATGAGGTTGTAGCCCATAAAAAAGTGAACGTATGGAATAAGTTTCATAACAAGAGTATGTGTAGTTTTATAGAAATTAATTATTTAATATCAAAATTTGCATTAATTACAATTCGGGGGCAGTTGCTACCCCCAGTGCCCCTGTTTACATCCATCCCACATATATGAGGTTGTAGCACATAAAAAGGTTAACTAATGGTATAAGTTTCATAACAAGAGTATGTGTAGTTTTATAGAAATTAATTTTTTAATATCAAAATTTGCATTAATTACGATTCGGGAGCAGTTGCTACCCCCAGAGCCCCTGTTTACATCCATCCCACATATATGAGGTTGTAGCCCATAAAAAGGTGAACGTATGGAATAAGTTTCATAACAAGAGTATGCGTAGTTTTATAGAAATTAATTTTTTAATATCAAAATTTGCATTAATTACGATTCGGGAGCAGTTGCTACCCCCAGAGCCCCTGTTTACATCCATCCCACATATATGAGGTTGTAGCCCATTAAAAGGTGAACGTATGGAATAAGTTTCATAACAAGAGTATGCGTAGTTTTATAGAAATTAATTTTTTAATATCAAAATTTGCATTAATTACGATTCGGGAGCAGTTGCTACCCCCAGAGCCCCTGTTTACATCCATCCCACATATATGAGGTTGTAGCCCATAAAAAGGTGAACGTATGGAATAAGTTTCATAACAAGAGTATGCGTAGTTTTATAGAAATTAATTTTTTAATATCAAAATTTGCATTAATTACGATTCGGGAGCAGTTGCTACCCCCAGAGCCCCTGTTTACATCCATCCCACATATATGAGGTTGTAGCCCATAAAAAGGTGAACGTATGGAATAAGTTTCATAACAAGAGTATGCGTAGTTTTATAGAAATTAATTTTTTAATATCAAAATTTGCATTAATTACGATTCGGGAGCAGTTGCTACCCCCAGAGCCCCTGTTTACATCCATCCCACATATATGAGGTTGTAGCCCATAAAAAGGTGAACGTATGGAATAAGTTTCATAACAAGAGTATGCGTAGTTTTATAGAAATTAATTTTTTAATATCAAAATTTGCATTAATTACGATTCGGGAGCAGTTGCTACCCCCAGAGCCCCTGTTTACATCCATCCCACATATATGAGGTTGTAGCCCATTAAAAGGTGAACGTATGGAATAAGTTTCATAACAAGAGTATGCGTAGTTTTATAGAAATTAATTTTTTAATATCAAAATTTGCATTAATTACGATTCGGGAGCAGTTGCTACCCCCAGAGCCCCTGTTTACATCCATCCCACATATATGAGGTTGTAGCCCATAAAAAGGTGAACGTATGGAATAAGTTTCATAACAAGAGTATGCGTAGTTGTATAGAAATTAATTTTTTAATATCAAAATTTGCATTAATTACGATTCGGGAGCAGTTGCTACCCCCAGAGCCCCTGTTTACATCCATCCCACATATATGAGGTTGTAGCCCATAAAAAGGTGAACGTATGGAATAAGTTTCATAACAAGAGTATGCGTAGTTTTATAGAAATTAATTTTTTAATATCAAAATTTGCATTAATTACGATTCGGGAGCAGTTGCTACCCCCAGAGCCCCTGTTTACATCCATCCCACATATATGAGGTTGTAGCCCATTAAAAGGTGAACGTATGGAATAAGTTTCATAACAAGAGTATGCGTAGTTTTATAGAAATTAATTTTTTAATATCAAAATTTGCATTAATTACGATTCGGGAGCAGTTGCTACCCCCAGAGCCCCTGTTTACATCCATCCCACATATATGAGGTTGTAGCCCATAAAAAGGTGAACGTATGGAATAAGTTTCATAACAAGAGTATGCGTAGTTGTATAGAAATTAATTTTTTAATATCAAAATTTGCATTAATTACGATTCGGGAGCAGTTGCTACCCCCAGAGCCCCTGTTTACATCCATCCCACATATATGAGGTTGTAGCCCATTAAAAGGTGAACGTATGGAATAAGTTTCATAACAAGAGTATGCGTAGTTTTATAGAAATTAATTTTTTAATATCAAAATTTGCATTAATTACGATTCGGGAGCAGTTGCTACCCCCAGAGCCCCTGTTTACATCCATCCCACATATATGAGGTTGTAGCCCATAAAAAGGTGAACGTATGGAATAAGTTTCATAACAAGAGTATGCGTAGTTTTATAGAAATTAATTTTTTAATATCAAAATTTGCATTAATTACGATTCGGGAGCAGTTGCTACCCCCAGAGCCCCTGTTTACATCCATCCCACATATATGAGGTTGTAGCCCATAAAAAGGTGAACGTATGGAATAAGTTTCATAACAAGAGTATGCGTAGTTTTATAGAAATTAATTTTTTAATATCAAAATTTGCATTAATTACGATTCGGGAGCAGTTGCTACCCCCAGAGCCCCTGTTTACATCCATCCCACATATATGAGGTTGTAGCCCATAAAAAGGTGAACGTATGGAATAAGTTTCATAACAAGAGTATGCGTAGTTTTATAGAAATTAATTTTTTAATATCAAAATTTGCATTAATTACGATTCGGGAGCAGTTGCTACCCCCAGAGCCCCTGTTTACATCCATCCCACATATATGAGGTTGTAGCCCATTAAAAGGTGAACGTATGGAATAAGTTTCATAACAAGAGTATGCGTAGTTTTATAGAAATTAATTTTTTAATATCAAAATTTGCATTAATTACGATTCGGGAGCAGTTGCTACCCCCAGAGCCCCTGTTTACATCCATCCCACATATATGAGGTTGTAGCCCATAAAAAGGTGAACGTATGGAATAAGTTTCATAACAAGAGTATGCGTAGTTGTATAGAAATTAATTTTTTAATATCAAAATTTGCATTAATTACGATTCGGGAGCAGTTGCTACCCCCAGAGCCCCTGTTTACATCCATCCCACATATATGAGGTTGTAGCCCATAAAAAGGTGAACGTATGGAATAAGTTTCATAACAAGAGTATGCGTAGTTTTATAGAAATTAATTTTTTAATATCAAAATTTGCATTAATTACGATTCGGGAGCAGTTGCTACCCCCAGAGCCCCTGTTTACATCCATCCCACATATATGAGGTTGTAGCCCATTAAAAGGTGAACGTATGGAATAAGTTTCATAACAAGAGTATGCGTAGTTTTATAGAAATTAATTTTTTAATATCAAAATTTGCATTAATTACGATTCGGGAGCAGTTGCTACCCCCAGAGCCCCTGTTTACATCCATCCCACATATATGAGGTTGTAGCCCATAAAAAGGTGAACGTATGGAATAAGTTTCATAACAAGAGTATGCGTAGTTTTATAGAAATTAATTTTTTAATATCAAAATTTGCATTAATTACGATTCGGGGGCAGTTGCTACCCCCAGTGCCCCTGTTTACATCCATCCCACATATATGAGGTTGTAGCCCATAAAAAGGTGAACTAATGGTATAAGTTTCATAACAAGAGTATGTGTGGTTTTAAAGAAATAATTTATTTTTAAATTTAATAATTTGTATTACTCATGGACTTGTACGAATAGTGAGCGGGGATGCGAATTTTCGAATTTTTTGGTTAACAAACTGCGTATATTTCATTCTTTAATTCATAATATTATATTGAGACAATGATGTTAATTATTTTATGAAGATTTATAACAATAAATTGTTAAAACTTATATTTCTGCGCATGCGCAACTATCTTAAAAATTCTATTTCTATGGTACGTTCGGGTGTAATCGGTAAAATTTGTCGCTGATTTTAGTTGCTGTTTTCACGCAGGTACTACTGATGCGTATAACATTTATTTACTATAAAATTTTACATAAATTTTCATCAAATTCAAAAAAAAAATATAAGAATAATACAATACGTAGAAAATCAAAATTCAAAAAATTTAAAAAGGAGACAATTAACACATAACAGGTCTGGATTAAGAAAATTTGAAAAAAATGAAAATTTCGTAATACGAAGTACAATATAACGTTATTTCATGGTTATTGCCATTCTTCAGTTGCACGCATCGATTACGATTACATTGTGAAATAAGAAGAAAAAATTTTCAAACTAAACAAAATTATCTTATTATAGTTATTATTATTAATTATTGTTTAGTTTGAAAATTTTTTCTTCTTATTTCACAATGTAATCGTAATCGATGCGTGCAACTGAAAAATGGCAATAACCATGAAATAACGTTATATTGTACTTCGTATTACGAAATTTTCATTTTTTTCAAATTTTCTTAATCCAGACCTGTTATGTGTTAATTGTCTCCTTTTTAAATTTTTTGAATTTTGATTTTCTACGTATTGTATTATTCTTATATTTTTTTTGAATTTAACCATAAATACATACTAAAAACCACAAATTTACTTAAAATTTTTTATTTTGAGTTCTTTTTCTAGTTTTACGCCTCACGGTTAAAAAACGTGGTAAATTTTTGAATTTTGAATTTTTTCAAAGTTTTTAGAAATCATATTAAGAGGGCAGTGCCTTCGGATTTCAAACTAGCAGTGCTAGGTAAACGAATTTCTTAGTTCAAATCATTTTTAAATTATTCATACTTCATGTAACAAGTTCAGTTTTGATAATCTTTGGAGGTTATGGTAAGTCAATTTTGTACAATTTAGTCGATAATTTTGTTTAGTTTGAAAATTTTTTCTTCTTATTTCACAATGTAATCGTAATCGATGCGTGCAACTGAAGAATGGCAATAACCATGAAATAACGTTATATTGTACTTCGTATTACGAAATTTTCATTTTTTTCAAATTTTCTTAATCCAGACCTGTTATGTGTTAATTGTCTCCTTTTTAAATTTTTTGAATTTTGATTTTCTACGTATTGTATTATTCTTATATTTTTTTTGAATTTAACCATAAATACATACTAAAAACCACAAATTTACTTAAAATTTTTTATTTTGAGTTCTTTTTCTAGTTTTACGCCTCACGGTTAAAAAACGTGGTAAATTTTTGAATTTTGAATTTTTTCAAAGTTTTTAGAAATCATATTAAGAGGGCAGTGCCTTCGGATTTCAAACTAGCAGTGCTAGGTAAACGAATTTCTTAGTTCAAATCATTTTTAAATTATTCATACTTCATGTAACAAGTTCAGTTTTGATAATCTTTGGAGGTTATGGTAAGTCAATTTTGTACAATTTAGTCGATAATTTTGTTTAGTTTGAAAATTTTTTCTTCTTATTTCACAATGTAATCGTAATCGATGCGTGCAACTGAAGAATGGCAATAACCATGAAATAACGTTATATTGTACTTCGTATTACGAAATTTTCATTTTTTTCAAATTTTCTTAATCCAGACCTGTTATGTGTTAATTGTCTCCTTTTTAAATTTTTTGAATTTTGATTTTCTACGTATTGTATTATTCTTATATTTTTTTTGAATTTAACCATAAATACATACTAAAAACCACAAATTTACTTAAAATTTTTTATTTTGAGTTCTTTTTCTAGTTTTACGCCTCACGGTTAAAAAACGTGGTAAATTTTTGAATTTTGAATTTTTTCAAAGTTTTTAGAAATCATATTAAGAGGGCAGTGCCTTCGGATTTCAAACTAGCAGTGCTAGGTAAACGAATTTCTTAGTTCAAATCATTTTTAAATTATTCATACTTCATGTAACAAGTTCAGTTTTGATAATCTTTGGAGGTTATGGTAAGTCAATTTTGTACAATTTAGTCGATAATTTTGTTTAGTTTGAAAATTTTTTCTTCTTATTTCACAATGTAATCGTAATCGATGCGTGCAACTGAAGAATGGCAATAACCATGAAATAACGTTATATTGTACTTCGTATTACGAAATTTTCATTTTTTTCAAATTTTCTTAATCCAGACCTGTTATGTGTTAATTGTCTCCTTTTTAAATTTTTTGAATTTTGATTTTCTACGTATTGTATTATTCTTATATTTTTTTTGAATTTAACCATAAATACATACTAAAAACCACAAATTTACTTAAAATTTTTTATTTTGAGTTCTTTTTCTAGTTTTACGCCTCACGGTTAAAAAACGTGGTAAATTTTTGAATTTTGAATTTTTTCAAAGTTTTTAGAAATCATATTAAGAGGGCAGTGCCTTCGGATTTCAAACTAGCAGTGCTAGGTAAACGAATTTCTTAGTTCAAATCATTTTTAAATTATTCATACTTCATGTAACAAGTTCAGTTTTGATAATCTTTGGAGGTTATGGTAAGTCAATTTTGTACAATTTAGTCGATAATTTTGTTTAGTTTGAAAATTTTTTCTTCTTATTTCACAATGTAATCGTAATCGATGCGTGCAACTGAAGAATGGCAATAACCATGAAATAACGTTATATTGTACTTCGTATTACGAAATTTTCATTTTTTTCAAATTTTCTTAATCCAGACCTGTTATGTGTTAATTGTCTCCTTTTTAAATTTTTTGAATTTTGATTTTCTACGTATTGTATTATTCTTATATTTTTTTTGAATTTAACCATAAATACATACTAAAAACCACAAATTTACTTAAAATTTTTTATTTTGAGTTCTTTTTCTAAATTTTCATCGCAAATTTTTTGAATACTTAGACTTGTATATTTTGTAAATTTTGTAAAACACAAGACACTATAATATTATAATAAAAATAGTATTATTTTATTTATTTTCAGCTTCTACCTACCAAAACTAATAATATTTTTATCAAACATAATATGGTGAAAAATATATCGCAAATGGGTTGCCTAATGAAATATGGTCATGACCATCTTTAAGGGGGGGGGGAGAGGCGCAAAAAAGGCATATTTTCATTATTTTTTTTTGTAGATATGAATAATTTTGGTTTATTTACTTCATATACACGTTATAGTATAACATCAGAAGTACCTTTGAAAAAATTTTCAATTAAAAATATCAATGAATAGGTCCGTGACAGCGAATTTCCGGATGAGCTTTGAAAAAAAAGTTGTTGTGCGGTGAACTTCATAACTCGATACCGGATCATCTGAAACAAAAAAGTCGATATGCGTTTAAAAGTTGATATGTTTCTACAGGCAGTCAGAGGGAGTTTTTTTTATTTTTTTACCATTTTTTTCCATTTTATAATTCACCGAAGTGTTTTAGCGAAAATCGCGTTTATCACTTCAATATGATGCCAAAAGTAAAAAAATCGAAAAAAACAAAGAAACTCTTTCTGACTACCTAGGGAAACATATCACCTTATGATGTTATGATGTTGTTATGTTATGATGTTCACCGCATAACAACATTTTTTCGAGGGGCCTCCAGAGATTCGCTGTCACTGACTTATTTATCAATATTTTGAATTGAAAATTATTTTAAAGATATTTCAGATGTTTTACTACAACGTGTATATGAATTAAATAAACCAACATTATTCATATCTCAAAAAAAATATGATGAAAATATGCCTTTTTTTACCTTTTTACCCTTAATTAAAAATACTGTAATTAATTTTTTTTAATATTTCACTGACTTGCTTACCAAACGAATTTAATATTAATCGAAAGTATGAAGCATAAGGAACATACAAAAATTAGGTAAAAAGGTAAAAAAGGCATATTTTCATAATTTTTTTTTGGAGATATGAATAATGTTGGTTTATTTATTTCATATACACGCTGTAGTATAACATCTAGAGTATCTTTAAAAAAGATTTCAATTCAAAATATTAATAAATAAGTCCGTGACAGCGAATCTCTAGAGGTGCCTCGAAAAAATGTTGTTATGCAGAGAACATTATAACTCGATACCGGATCATCTGAAGCAAAAAAGTCAAAACGCATTTAAAAGGTGATATATTTATTATAACGTGTATATGAAATAAATAAACCAAAATTATTCATATCTCAAAAAAAAATCATTAAACTATGCTTTTTTTCATCTTTGTTTCCCCCCCCCTTAGGCAACCCATTTGCGATATATTTTTTTACCATATTATGTTTGATAAAAAATACTTTTCATCCGGTAAGCTGATCGGTGCAGGGCGATCTTACTTCGGATCTTAGACTATAAGAGGGTATTCTAGTCTAGAAGCCCGAATATTGGGTGTTTTTTTGGAGGTCGATAAAACAAAAACACTTAATATTTTAACTATGCATTTTTTTACAATTTATTTATTTATATTTTTAAAAATTCCCAAAAAAATTTTCACAGAAAAAAAAAATTTTAGAAAGTAACACGCTGTTGAAGTAGAGGGAGAAATAAAAAAACAGCGTGCCCATCTTGTCACCATTCCCTCCCTTCTGGTCATCGCAAGAATAAAAACTAGGTAAATTCTTTATCAGTACAAATGTCATTATGGTAGGAACCAATAAATATGACCAAAAAAACTTTTCTCGCAAAATGGCAGCTACTCAAAAAGAATTTCATATTTTTCAGTTATTTTTTATTTTTTCCGAATTTTGAAAAATAGTAAAAATTGAAAATTTTGATTTTTTATTGGTTCCTACCATAAAGGGATATATAAAAAAATGCATTCAAAATTTCGAGAAAATCGGTCAATTATAACTTGAGATCATGTGACAAACACAATTTTTTTACCCCTATTTTTCAACAGCGTGTTACTTTGTGAAATATATATTTTTTTCTTTGAAAATTTTTTTGCAAATTCTCAAAATATAAATAAATAAATGATAAAAAAATGTAAAAGTACTTGAAATATTCAGTGATTTTGTTCTATCGACCGTCAAAGAAACGTCTGAAATTCAGGCTTCTAGGCTAGAATGCCCCCTTAAAATATTTATTATACAATTTTATATAAATTATAAAATAAATTGAAAACTAACAATTAAAAAATAAAACTAACAAGAAATATATTAATATAAAATTGATGAACTGTGAACGTTATTTTTCGTTTGACACCCTCCACCGCTCTGTCACATATTATCATGCTAAGAAGTTCACCCCCCCTGTTTGCAAACGGATTTTATTAATGACCCAATCCGACCCCTTAAGTACAATGAATAATTAAAAAAATTTTTTTTTACAAAAGTTTGCTTACCAGTTCACACCTTTAACTTAAGTTCCTCATAAGGATCCTAAGATCATAAAATCGAAAAATAATTAAAACAAAATTTACGAGGCGGCATTTTGGAGACTTGCATCATACTGAGAAAATCTACCGCACGGCCCTGTGTACTTATTGTACTCTATACAGTAATAATTAGTAGCGTTGATATAATTACAAAATTCTATCGCAAATAATTTCCAAATATTTTATATAATATAAAAAAAGTTATAACCAAAAACCAACTTATAATCAAACACCTACACCACGGGATTTTTACACTTCGCGAAAAACGCAAACGGTGGAAAGATAATATTTACGCTAAACAGCTTTGATTAAAGGACTATAGTAATGTTGTTGGTTGCCTACATATTATATGCATTATTAAATAGTAAATGCGAAAGCCATTTTCCATTCGACACAAATTTCAAAAACTATATAATTTTAATATATTTACTTGATGAAACAACGTTCTTTCAGGTACACGCTACATCTAGAATCCAAATTTAGGCTTTAAAAATGTAAGGGTGAAATAATCTTTGGAAAACAATTCCAACAGAAAATAATTTTTGGAAAATTTTTTACTAAAATCACCCATTTTGAAATTTCAGGCATAAGCTATTTGATGGTGTTTTCAGAATTTCTCCAAATTTATTAGCTATTAAGATTTGCGTCAAATCTCGGCCACCTTAATGTGGCAGAGCCTGAAATACCCTCGCAAGTAGCAACCTTGCGTTTCGTGGATTCGGATTGCCAAGAAAAATCTTTAAAATGTAGTGATAATTGAAATATCTTACAAAAATCTGCTCCCAATAAGAATTCGCATGATAAATCAGGGACTACTAAAAATTTGATAACCTTTTCTGTTTGACCTAATCTAATTCTTAATGATAATGTGCCTCGTATAGGACTGGACGCTCCGTTAGCAACCTTGATCTCAGTTCTGTCCATTCAATTTGGCCGTAACGATTTAAATCTAATAACTTTAAACCCTTTTTTCCAACAATAGAGTTCATGGCTCCTGTATCCAGAAGAACCTTAATATTAACTTTATCTATAACTAAATCTAAATGGGGTCGATTATCAAATGGCTTTTTCGACATAACTGGTGCAGATTGAATAGGTTTACCCTTAACTTTAATTTTTTGCATTTTATTTTTATTTTCTTTAATTGAGTTTACTTTATTTACATAAAAAAATCTTGTACTTTAATTAGCCAAGATTTCCAATCGTTAGAATCAAGATAATGACTTAATTTCTTTCCGCTTCTGGGTCTGATTGGTCGGAGATTCGCCCGCGGCTTCGCCAGTTTGGTCTCATCGATTGTTCTAAACTTGCATTGCTCGTTTCTGTTTGCGATGAGGTCGGGTAAAATACGCGTGTCGATCCTCGACCGTGATCTAGCGCTGTAGTGGGGGTTCGTATTTCGCATGTCTTTAAATCGTTTTCTATAGGGCGTCTTGGTACAAAATGGTTGCTTGCACCATTTTCGTTTTCCGAAAATTGAGACTGAATAGGGCAGCATTTAGGGCAATTACTGCTGATTACTTCCTTCATGCCACATCCGTAACAGAAAATATTGTTTTTCTTAATTTTACAATTGCTATACAAATGGCCCGTCATTCCGCAATTCCAACAGGTTAATGAAGGTATCGTAGTGGGGTCATATTTATTTATCGAATCTATATTTTTACCGACGTTTACAGAGATGGATCTCTCTTGCGAATAGGTTAAATTAGGTTTAGAATTTCTATAGTTTTGAAATTTTAGGGGACGCTTCTCAAATGACGTATGAGGGTACTTGTCGTTTTTACTTTTTAGATCTTGGACTTGTTTGCATCGGTCCTTTAAATCTTGAAGATTATTGTAATCGCTTAAGACAACATGGGAAGCAAAGAAAGGGTTAAGGTTACGTACTATTTGCTCTACTATAATTTTTTCTGGGGTACGGGGGTCAAGTTATATATATAAAGCTGCTTGGCCTCACTGATTCATCATAAATAGGCCAAAACTGTTTGACCCCTTCTGGACCTCGTGGAAAGTTGAAATTTTGCAAACCTGTGGGGTTACTTGCACAACCACCCAGAAAAATCGAAAAAGTTAAAAAAGTTACCCCCGAACCCTTCCAGGAGGGTTGAAACGTGTTTTATAAATGCGCACGCATCGCCCTTATTTGAAGTCGGATTTTGATTTTCTAAACGGTTTTGGAATCGTCGTGGCGGTGGCTTTCCGTTTGTCGAAAAAAAGTTTGAATTTTTTGACCTATAAACTATCTATCTAGCTTCGAATGTTTTAAAACTTTTTTTAACCGCGCCGCAGCTAATCGGCGTCGGACGGAAAAATGGAAAAAACTGTTGGAAAGGAAAAGTTGAACTGAATAAAAACGATGTCTTTCAATTTTTGCGTAAATTTGATAGTTTACGAGCAAATGTAAAATTAATTTTTCAGGAAAATGCGTCTTTAATTAATTTGTCAAATTTTTTCAACGTTCGGGATTTCACGTTGAAACTCGGAGGATTCAAATGCACTTGAGATGTGCGTTACAATAGAAATACAAAAAACAATTACCAGTTTACTTTTTAATAAATTATTAATCGGAAAAATATTATATTTTCATCGAGTAACATTATCTACATAATATGAACAAATATTTTTGGGGTTGCAAAACCGTGCATATTATTTGTAATAATAAAAGTGTGCGCCCAATGGAAGTCATAATTTGACGATAGTAATTACCAGCTACCTTCCGAAACTAAATTCACGTTTAAACTATTGTTACAAAACAGAACGAAATATGATTTTCAAGTTAGTAACATACATTTATTTATTATTGTTGATTTGTTTGGCAATTTGGAATAAATAAATTGTCGTTCAGTAACAAACATTTATATACAATGAACAAACTCTTAAGTTTGAAATAACATTAATAGATCACGTAAAGTAATGTACACTCCCGTGGCTTATGGGCTAGAATTGAGGACTCGCATGCGTAAAATCAACGTTCGATTCCTGTCCTAGACAAGTTTTTTTTTTAATTTTAGAATCATTGAAATATTCGAAGCCGTTGTATTATTCCAGGATTTGCTTTTGGAAGTTTTGTACCCTTCAAAAAATATAACCCTTGAAAATAATAACTATCCGGGTAAAAAAACACGCTGAATTAGCTCGGTTACTCATTTGACTATCGAAGATGTTGGGTCAATATCAAAAATAAACTTATAAGTAAGACCGATGATGATGATGATGATGATGATGATGATTACCTAAAATTTTGTGCGAGAAAAGCCAAATTAAATTACAAAAAATTTGGTTTTATAATTTTGCAGGTTTAACTGTAAACCAAAGTGTCATTTTTAAACGTAAAGAAATATGTTTTCGAAAAAAGTTATCTTAAGCTTTTGTCCATTTTCTAGGATTCTAAGCAAAATAAATTTAAAAATTAAAAAAAAATTTCGAAAATTTTTCTGAAAAAAAAACCAAGGCAGATGCCTTCAGATTTATTTAAAATAATTGAATTCGCATTTTACGGCTTTGCTGTTTAATATACGAAAAAAGTCAACCATATCAATATTATAGGAAATTGCCATGCGCTTACTTACTTTTTTTGATATCAAAAATCGGCTGATAAATAAGGTCGCTACGGCCGAGTTGAAAATATTTCAAATTTTGACATTCTTACGCCCGTAGAGCTTAAACTGTTGAAATTTTCGAAAATGTTTTGCAACCATCGTGAGGTCCTTGCGGAGGGCTAAAATTTTGTTACTCACGAAATTTTTCAAAAACGTTTCCTTACGTCGGTGTAAGCAACGAAATCTCGAATGACAAAGAATTTCGTTTCAAATTCTTGTCATTTTGGCAAAAACAAAAGTGTGAGTTTCAACAGTGAAGGGGTGGTTTTTTCGAATAATGTCTAATCCACTTTTAGTTTTATTTTCACGTAAATTATTGACGAGAAATTAAAAAAAATTTAATTTTTAAAATTTAAGAAAAATCGTTCGACACCAAAGCGGGCGGCCGCCTCGAAAAAAACTTGGCGGTTATTGTCAATGGCCGAGATAGATGTGCGCAATTGTCGAAAACAATTTAACGTCTAAAATTTTAACTTTTTCCTTCTTCGTTAAGGCGGGACCTAAATAAAGCTAAATTGTGTGTATATTTTTTAAAATTTGATTCTTCGAAGACAAATTTTTCGGCTAATTCAAAATAAATTTATAAAAAAATTTTGAACCAAAATCCTTCCAAGTATCGAGTCCATTCATTTATGTCGTTAAATTTGCAAATTTTCGAAAAAAAATTTTTTACAAGAGAAACCAAGGCAACCCTTTAAAATTCTTTTTCAAAATTTCGATTTAGTTTTACGGCCTTACCGCTATAGATGGAAAAAAATAGTAATATATCAATATTGTGGCAATCCAAATTACCCACTAGATCCCGCTTTGAAATTAAAAATCGGTTAACATATAAAGCCGCAATGGCGGAAATAAGAAAATTGCAAATTTTGACTGTTTTACGCCGTTTGCGCGTAAACTGTGGAAATATTTGAAAATGTTTTACGACCATCGTGAGGTCCTTGCAGATGGCTAAAATTTTGTTTCTCACGAATTTTTTCAAAAACGTTTCCTTACACCGACTAAGCAACGAAATCTCGAATGACAAAGAATTTCGTTTCAAATCCTTGCCATTTTTGCAAAAACCAAAAGTGTGAGTTTTAACAGCGAAGAAGCGTCATTTTCGAAAAATGTCCAATCTGCTTTCCGATTTATTTTCACGTATATTATCGACGTGAAAATAAAAAAAATTGAATTTTGAAAATTTAAGAAAAATCGTTGGACACCAAAGCGGGCGGACTCCTCGAAAAAAGCTTGGCGGTTATTGTCAATGGCCAAGATAGATGTGCGCAATTGTCGATAACAATTCAACGTCTAAAATTTTACCGTTTTCCTTCTTCGTTAGCGTGGGACTCAAATAAAAGTAAAATTTGCGTATATTTTTGAAATTTGATTCCTCGCAACAAAATTTTTCGGCAAATTCAAAATAAATTTATAAAAAAATTTTGAACCAAAATCCTTCCAAGTATCGAGTCCATTCATTTATGTCGTTAAATTTGCAAATTTTCGAAAAAAAATTTTTCACAAGAGAAACCAAGGCTCTTTAAAATTTTTTTTCGAAATTTCGATTTGATTTTACGGCCTTACCCCTGTAGATGGAAAAAAATAGGAATATATCAATATTGTGGCAATCCAAATTACCCACTAGATCCCGCTTTTGAAATTGAAATTCGGTTAACAAATAAAGCTGCAACGGCGGAAATAAGAAAATTTCAAATATTGACTTTGTTACGCCGATTGGACGTAAACTGTCGAAATATTTGAAAATGTTTTGCAACTACCGATTGAACCTTACTAATGGCTTTACTTTTTTTCCTCACAAATTTTTTTAAAAACGCATTCTTACATCTGCCAAACGACAAAATGTCTAATCACGAAAATTTTCCTCTCAAATCTTGGCCTTTTTTGGAGTAAACCAAAACCGCCAGTTTTAACAGTGAAGGAACGGTTTTTTCGGAAAAGGCCAAATGAACTTTTCGTTTTCTTTTCCCGAATATTATTGATGTGAAAATTAAAAAATTTAAATTTTTAAAATTTAAGAAAAACAATTTAGAAACTCAGAATAAATAGAACAAAAATGTTAAAAATATTTTTATAAAAATTATATCTGGAAGCCGGTTAAAATAAAAACAATAAAAATCTAAATATTTGGTAACGGCAAACGATTCTCTTGCGGACACCCATCCAAGTAGTAACCGTGCCCGATATTGTTTAACTGATCGGATCGGATGAGAACAAATTTGGAATTAAAATTAAATAACTTTATTCAAATTTTATTTTCCCCATTTGTTTGATCACGGACGAGAACGGGTACTACTAATAATGTAAATTTTAAATATCTTGACAATAGACACTTTATAGAAAATTTATGCCACATAAATTAAAACGAACTTATTTTATATTGCATTTCACTTCTGCAATTTTCAACAAATTTTCACCATTTTCAGCTGGCCTCCAAGCCCATCCTCACAGGTCCAAAAAAGTAATCTTTTACTTCGCCTACGCCTGCAAAAAAGTACAAATCGAAACACTCGGATCGTCCGACACTCCACGCCTCTCTCATCACCTTCTTTCCCCCACCCCTTGCCCCATTCGCCCACCCTCTCCGGCCACCGCTACCAAACTACAACCGGGACCAAACTTAACGAAGCCGCAGGCCACGTGCCTCGCAGAGATAGCCAAAGAAATCGGCCGTTTAATTTAAATTAAATTAAATCTTTTAAATTATTTGATTTATTATCGACACTTTTAATGTTTAAATATAATTTTCAAGTGGCTAATGTTTCGCCTGCTCGGTTCGGTACGATCGCTCCTCGTGCAACACTAGAGGATTACCACCAACAGATTTGCGGCCGCAGGCCGCTAAGCGGCCGTAGGCCGCCATGAGCCCGATAGGGCGAACTAGCCGAAAAAAATCGGCCCTTAGGCCGATTTTTATTGGCTAGTTTAGAATATAGAGATTCAATTGCCGTTATAAACAATAATACATTTTCATGAACACCTTGCGTACGATCTTGAAGTTGTTTTTGTAATTTGTATTCGTAATCGCTCGGTAGAAATTCTTTTTTTTAAATGAGTTACTAAGCTAACACAGGTTGTGACATTTTTCTTAATATTTCTAAGCCATAGTGTAGCACTACCGGTAAACAAATCGTGAGCTGCTAAAAACAAACCTTCGTCGGAAATCTGACGCGCTTTCTTAAGGTCGTCAATTTTAGACAAAAATTCAAAAACGTCCTGTTTATCTTCATGACCGCTAAATTTTAAATTCCATTTATAAACAGGAATAATTTTTTTTAACACGTTTCCACCGGTCGAATTGCTAGGTTGATTTATATTATTTGTTAACTTGAATTTTTGATCGATCGTTTCATTCGGGATTCTTTCTAAAATTTGAACTAAAGTGGTTACCTCTTCTATAAAATTTGAGATAAAATATCGCATCCAATAAATTTAATCTATTATTTAAATGATAAAATCGTGATTCTATTATTTTTCGCGTTTCTAAATTTATTTGCCGCGAATTATTTTCTAGTATTTCTGAAATATTTAGACTGAAATTAGCAAATCAGTTTCCTTCTTATGCCAATCTACTGTAGTTAGACCGGGGGGTATTTGTTTTTGTAATGCGTCATTTAGTTGTGCTTGTTTTGCTACTTGCGTTATTCTGGGTATCAAATTTTTAGTAGTCCCTGATTTATCATGCGAATTCTTATTGGGAGCAGATTTTTGTAAGATATTTCAATTATCACTACAATTTAAAGATTTTTCTTGGCAATCCGAATCAATGGAAAGCAAGGTTGCTACTTGCGAGGGTATTTCAGGCTCTGCCACATTAAATAAACACCATATTATTATTAATAAATAATTAAATTAAATTCTTAAATTCATAAGACAATCAAAATTACTGTAAGCAAGAGGATAGTTAAAAGAGTTGTAGTTAAATAGTTTAGAATAAATAAATAATACAAAAAATAGAAACTGTAGCAAGGTGTGTGTTAGTGAAATTAATTAAGAAAAGTGTGGTCCTGGACATATTTTGGATCATCATTACTCCTTTAAATAATCAACAGCACCACGATATTTGGATAGTGATAAACAATTAAGGGTGAGCTAATTAATTTAAAACATTATTGTGCGCTAGAAAAAATTATCAATTTACAGACTATAAACGCCCATAGCTATTAATTTTTAAATCTTAAATATTTATTTCAAGATTAGTTTTAATAATACAAAATTTTTATTTTTCATTGCTTCAAATATTGTATATTATCTAATTTAGTGTAAAAATAGTTTTTATTCATTTTTTATTAAAATAAAATATATATTATTATTAATCTTCTTGTTTAATTTTTTATTTTAATTCATTTTAATGTGAGACTCTTAATTTTTGTGAAAATAAAAATAAAAATGAATACTGCATTACCAATTTCTTTTTTTTTAATTAATAATAATTATTAACTTTAAACATAAAACTTAAAACACAAATCATATAAAACTATACTAATATTAATTATGCAACACACTGTATGATAACATACAAAAATATAACAATTCAAATTA
The DNA here is from genome assembly GCA_949152465.1 of Cantharis flavilabris. Classification (NCBI taxonomy): domain Eukaryota; kingdom Metazoa; phylum Arthropoda; class Insecta; order Coleoptera; family Cantharidae; genus Cantharis; species Cantharis flavilabris. Next base: position 26,766,664 of record OX424437.1, on the reverse strand, counting down.
TTACGAAAACGCAAATTCTTAACTTTATAAATATTTATTTTGTAATTTATTTATATATTAATTTATTTCGTAAACGAATTTATTATTTATTTAACCATATGATACTTTTATAAGTATGTTTAGAAAAAAAACTGCAGATTAAGAAAATGCTAAAAAGATAGATATGTTGGGGTTTTTATTTTATAAAGCAAAAAATTAAAATATTTTCAAGTTGCCTAAAGGACGTTTTTTTGGATGAATTTTTTGCAGATTTGATATGCCGCGGAGTAGCAAAATAACGGCAAACGCGTAGCCAGACTCTTGTTTTCAGATTCACCAAGATCGAAATGTTTGTTTTTTATAAATTTTATAAATTCGTCGCCAGCTTTCGGACTATTATTGTTAGTCCTGATATACCGGGCGTGCTGAATGAGTTAGCCGAACATAGGAAATTAAAACTTATTTCTACAAATTCCTGCTTCTCTAATTTATTATTTTAGAGAAAAAATGAAAGTGAGAAAAATAATGCAGCATTATAAACTACAAATGATAAGACCGTTAGATTTTATCTAACTTTAACTTAAACTTTTAATAATTTTAAAATCATTTTTTGGCTTTTTAAGTAAAAGTTAGATGAAATCTAATGCTTTTATCATTCATAATTTATATTTCTGCATTATTTTTGTATCTTTCATTTTTTCTCTAAAATAATTAGGGTAGCGGGAATTTGCATAAATAAGTCTTTACATGTTAATTTCCAATGTTCGGCTAAATCATTCAGCACCCCTGTATAATGTGTACAATTTACTGATAAGATAATATATTAAATGATATCCTAGTTTCATAAATTAGTTTTTGCGCAACTTTCTAAAAAAAAATATTAAGAGTTTATTTATAAAAGCTATTTTATCAAAATACGTTATCGAAGTGAACTTGACCCAGAATAATCAAAAATTAAATTTTCGATACATGCTTAAATACACTCGTGTAGGCGAGTATTTTTCATTATATATTTCGGGTGAAAACTATGTGGTCAATTATATTAGCTACTATTATTGCATATTTAATATATGCTTACTACAGATATGCAACATTTTGGAAAAGACGTGGTGTATCTAGTATTTGGCCCTGGCCTGTTTTGGGAAATTTTGGAGGAAACATATTCGGAACCCGTTGTTTAGCACATATTCTTCAAGATTCTTATACGGCTTTTCCCAAAAAACGGTAAGTAATATTTTTTTATTTTGCATAGAAATATTTTATAAAAAATATACATATTATTACTTATTCACTATAATTAGATATGTTGGACTATTTCAAACTACATTACCCTCCCTAATGATACGAGATCCAGAATTGCTTAAGAAAATAATGGTGAAAGAATTTGATACATTTCCAGAGCATAGAGAGTTTATTCCAGAAGATATCGATCCATTGTGGAGCAAAAATTTGTTTGCTATGAGGGGTGAGACAAAATAAATCATTTAAATATATAGTGTTAATTAAATTCTTGTAGGTGGAAAAAAATGGCAAAACGTTAGATCGACATTAAGCCCTGCCTTTACTAGCGGTAAAATGAAAATGTTGTTCGACCTAATTAAAGCATGTTCGACAAAGTTTAGTGCGCATTTTTTGAAAAATGATGAAACAATTACAGTGGAATTGAAAGATGCCTTTTCTAAATTTACCAATGATGTTATCGCAACTTCTGCGTTTGGAGTCACGTGTGATTCTTTAGAAAATCCAAAGAATGAATTTTATTTTCACGGCCACAGTATAACAGATTTTAGCGGATTCCGGTTTATTAGAATTTTTCTCTACGTTATTTGCCCAACAATAATGAAGGTAATAATAATAATTTAATTCTCAAAATTTTTAACATTTTTAATTAATAAGATGCTGAAAGTTCCAATATTACCAAAAGTATCTCAAGACTTTTTTACACATGTTATCAACAGTGCAATTAAATTAAGAAAAGAAAAATCAATAGTAAGACCTGATATGTTGCATTTATTAATGGAAGCAAATAAGGGTAATTTAACGGACAACGATTTAAATGTAGACGATTCAGGATTTGCTGTAGTAAAAGAGTTGAATCATATTAAACGAAGAAGTAATGGTGTTCTTAGTGACGAAGATATTGTCGCACAAGCTATGATATTCTTCTTTGCTGGATTTGATACTACCTCAACAATGATGAGTCATGCTGTTTACGAATTAGCTCTTAATCCTGACATCCAGGAAAAATTACGTAAAGAAGTTGACCGAATGTTACAAACACATAATGGAGAAATAACCTATGAAGTTATAATTGGAATGAAATATTTGGATATGGTTTTAACGGAAACTATGCGCAAATGGCCTCCATTTTCAATGATCGATAGACGAGCTATTCGACCTTTTGTCATAGAACCAGAATGTCCAGGTGAAGAGCATTTGCAATTAAATACTGATGATATTTGTACTATACCGATATATGCTATACAAAGAGATCCGTTGAACTTTCCCAATCCTGATAAATTTGATCCCGAGCGATTCAGCGATGAAAATAAACATAACATTAAACCATATACATATTTACCATTTGGAGCAGGTCCACGAAATTGTATAGGTATAATAATTTCGTAATTGCCAAAAGTATTAGTTAGTCAAATCATTACATTTTAGGTTCCCGCTTTGCTTTATTGGAAGGAAAATTGATATTATTCGAAATTATAAGCAAATTTGAGGTAATACCGGTGGAGAAAACAAAGATACCTCTTGAAATGGGCAAAAGACAGTTAACTCCCCTGCCCGACGAAGGATTTTGGGTGGGATTAAAACCAAGATGTAATAAATAAATTTTTCATATTATGTGGTATGAAACTGCAAGTTTCATTGCATGTTAAGACAGTCGAAAACAATCGAACACAATTGCAAATCAACGCGATTGTTTATCAGAAACTAATTGGGATCTTCTCGCTTACTATTGTAAATCTATCAATTAATCTGACAGTGGCAGTTCTTATATTTTATGAAGGTTAGGTTAGTTAATGAAACTCGCAGATTAATTACAGGTAATATGAAAAATAGTGTGTATGGCACGAGATGAAACACGATTTCAAACTTGGAGTGATGCCAACCCTCGCTTTCGCCCGGGTAGACCATCTTCGCCCTGGTTTGAAATCCTTTTGTTGCATCCCTAGCTAAACAATATACTATTATTAAAATATTTTTTTTATTTTGCGTCTAAGGCAAAGTCATTCTGAAACGCAATCGGGTAACAAAATAGACAATATTACAAATTTTTCTCGAAATTTCTTTTAATTTTGAAATGACATTCTTTTATTGCACTTATGCCTAAAAATAATAATTAAAAAAATACTTTGGAACCTAGTTTTATTTATTGTAAATATTTATAACACAATCATTTAAATTACAATGTTGAGCAAGGTGAGTGGGGCTTCTGAAGAAGAAAAAAAATTTATATTCTCGTTTTCAATAACTTTTGATTCCTTAGAAATATTTCCTTTTTCACCTAACATTTTCTCTGCAAAGGTTTCCTTCTTTTCAACAGAATTTTTTACGTATCCAAAAATTAAAATAAATAATCCATCAATTAAAACTACCTAAAGTATTAACAAAATGTTTTATTAACAAAATTTTATAAAAATAGTTTAAATGATCGTCTTACCTTTATCATTAAATTTAAATAGCTTGCATCGTCTGCTTCTTTCATAAAACTTTCTAAATCATTCTTCGAAAATATTCTAGATATTTTGGGCCTGTAACCTTCTGCTTTTCTCTTTAAGAATAACATAACATTTGTATATTTTCTAATATCGACATTTTTTATCCCACTTTTTCTACTACATTTCTCAAATATTTGATAGGTAATTTCATAAAAGTGATCTTGATATATTTGGAATGAAGGTGGAAATTGCGGCCTCGGCTGCATTCTCGATATCGCAAGGTATCTCTGAATCACTCATAAGCTAGAGTCCGGATAAAAAAGCATAAAAATTTTTAAAAAAAGTGCTTAAAAAAGCATCAAATATTACCAAAAAAAGTATCAATTTAATAAAAAAAAGCATCAATTTAATTAAAAAAAGCATCAATTTAACAAAAAAAAAATCAATTTAAATAAAAAAAGCACAGATTTTATTCGTCATCAAACGCATTAATTTCATTTCTAGAACAATTTATTACTAATAATTGTTCCAAATGTTCTTGGGTAAAATTCATTCTTCTGTCAGTCAAAAGATTTTTATAAACGGAAAAACTTCGTTCAACGTCGACACTGGTGATTGGTGCAAACTTGAATTTTGCTACAACCGAGGGATCCATTTCCAAATTTATAGTTGTTTGTCCAGATATTGTTTTGGCTGTCATCCAATAGTTTTAAACCATCATTTTTTTCTAAAACATCACTTAGTTTTTTTTTAATGGCAATCCCAACCTGTCCTGGGACGTTAGACGTGGCGTTTTTAAATTTTTCTACTAAATCAAGCGATTCAGTTAAAAGCATTTGCTGCTTTTCTAACCGTTTAATAGTATCACTTACATATCCTAAGTTACACTTAATGAAACCCAAATTTGCTTTCAACTCTGGATTTTGTAATACATTTTGACAATCTTTTATTGATTTAGTACCGGAACTATCAAATTCAAAAACAATATTTTTAAAGTTTTCGAAATGTTCGGCATAATACATGGCAGCATTCAGCCACGTCCCCCATCTTGTCAAAATTGGTTCGGGAGGCAGCGGAAGAGAAGGTTGTCTTTCTTTAAACAATTGGACCCGTAAAGGAGCTTTATTAAAAATTTGTTTGCCATTTTTTATTATTTCGTTAACCAATGGAAATTGCAGTCTAATTATTTCAGCAACACGATTAAGTCCGTGTGCTAAACATGTACAATGTGTGAGGTTTGGATAAAAAATTTTCATATTAGTTGCTGCTTTTACCATATATGGTGCTGCATCAGAAAGTATTAATAAAACTTTTTCCGTAGGTACTGCCACTGGTAAGTAAAAATTGGTTAAAGTTTCATTAACAAATCTCGTAATTGTAATATTTTTGGTTTTATCTAAACTTTTTGAACTAATTAAGTAAGCTTTAGTAGGAATATTCTCGTCTAATATACCAATGAGTAGATTTGCTATATATCTTCCACATGCATCAGTTGTCTCGTCGACGCTAATCCAAATATAGTTGGTTCCAATAATTTCCTTAATTTTTGTTATAGTTGCTTCGTACACGGGTCCTACATAATTTTTCCTGATAGTGCTTTCATCCGGTACATGTCTATTGGTGTATTTTTCTAAAAACCTCTTAAAATCAGTATTTTGCAATTTTTGAAGAGGAATATTAGCTTTTAGCATGGCATTGCACAAATCAATGTTGAATTGCCTTTGTTCGTTGCACCCAGAAGACAAAGCTATTGCCTCTCCAACCGTTTGTTGTTTAGCTTTTGAGGCGCGAAATTGTTTTACGCGATCTTTATGTATATTCCTATTTACATGCTGGGTAATATCATACTTTTTATTGCATTGAATCTAGTTAAAAAATATCTACTAGTATTGAAAATATTGTGTATCTATATAATATACTCACTACTTTTAAACAGACTCGACAAAATACTTTATTATTTTCAAATTTTAGTTCGGTATAATTTTTTATCCACTCACTTACACTACACTTTTGTTTTGGCATTATTATACTTAAAAATAAAATTCGAAAACTTTTTTTTTAAATAAATATTACGTTACTCTAAGGTACTCTGTGATAAAATACGACTTCTATTAAAGCTACTGAAAGACAGAATGAGTTTATTTTTTTCGAAATTATGCATTGTAGGGCGATATAGTAAATTAAAATCCTAAACGTGCTTTGTAGGCTCGAAAATGTCTTATCGTAAGGTATCATAGTTACGTAAAACACAACTTTTGCAAATGAAGCATTAAGCATTAAAAGATTAAGTTTGTAAACAAAACAACCAATGAACTTCAAAAAAGCATATAAGCATATTATTAATTTAAAAAAAAGCGCAAAAAGCATAATAATTCAAAAAAAAGCACAAAAAACATAATAATTCAAAAAAAGCACAAAAAGTCAAAAAAAGCAAAAAAAGCATATAAAACATGGTGCCAAATGGATCCTTTTTGGATAAATCGCTTAGATTATTTAAAATTTTTGAGCTGCTTCGAATTGTCAGGAAAAGCATTTTAGCTACAAATCCGGACTCTACGTCATAACTGTCGTTCAAAATGTTTAGAATTTATTGCATAAAAGTAATTTTTATTCACATGAAAAATATTTCTATACGACTATCATAGAATGTGGGCATTCTGATTCTATTTTTAAATACAGAATATCTACAGTTTTTCTTTTTTTATTCTCACACCGATATCGGTGCGAGAATAATTATTCTCACACAGATTAGACCAATTAGAGCAAAGAATAGACTACTATTTGAAGTGATATCTATTACAAAATTTTTGAACTCAATTTATTTACACATCTGTCAAATTAATAAGAAATATTATATTTAAGTACCTGGATTACAATTTATAAGACAGTTAAAAATTTACTCGCGTATTATAAAAGACGGATAAATTTAAATTTATCATTTAATTTAACCTCTTGATTTAACCTATGTCAATTTGTCTTTTGTTTTTAATTCGCAAATTTTATAAACAAAAATCAAGTTTGTCAAATAGTAAATTTTTTTGCGTGCGATCGATCTGAATTTTTGCACATATTTTCCTACCGATAATTCACAATGGGTGTGTTCGAGGGAGGACAATTTTTTGCTCAGTTTTTCGATATCTAGCTCCGTTCTTGAGTTATTGCTGCGTTTCCGCCACACAAACTTGAATTAGCAAAACTCGAAAACGGCGTTAGATATCGAAAAACTGAGCAAAAACTTCTCCCCCCCTCGCTACAACTCCCAACTGTGAATTATCGGTAGGAAAGCATGTGCAAAAAATTCAGATCGATCGCGCACAAAAAAATTTTCTCATTTTTACAAATTCTAATTACGGTCAAAACTTATATTGCTTATTATTTTAATAGTCGTATAGAAAGTATAGTTCGAAACACGTTTGGAATGGCTATTCCACACTCGTGAGCCGTCACCCTCGCCTATCGGCTCGGGTGACAAACTTTTCCCTCTTGCGGATTATGCCTAATTCCAAACTTGTTTCAGAATATACTATTCTAACCGGCGAAATTCAATTTACCTATACCAAAATTTCGAGATAAAACTTTATAGAATTTATTTAAAAAATACCTGCGAAAAACACCAAGACACATATTTTTTATAGATCTTAATAGGATGGACTGGACAACCTTCTCACTGCGAGATTTATAGGGTATTGTGTTTGGTTGTCTTGTATGTCTGTAATAATTATCTTGGATATACATATACTGAATAATAAAACAACCTACAAAGGTACAAAAATTTAATGAAATTAAAAATTCAGTAAGTATAGGTTACAAAAATACTTTGATCATTAAGTATTTATCGTTGGGTGCATCAATTGATGCATATTTATGATATCTGGATTCTGGATTGGATGTGGAGGGCAAACCGAAGTTCGCATGCACTCAGGCCACAAAACGGGCCCATTATGCTATGTATATCAGTTTGATAAATTTTGATAGGTTCACATTTTCATGTATTTTCATGTAAGGTCAATTTTAACATTGAATAACTACTCCACAAGTATGTACAGTAGCGGACAAAATTTTGGAAACTTTAAACCAGCACTTTAATTTTATTATGTTTTTAAATACTTAATATTTCTGAAAATCGTATACATGTTTTATCAGCCGTCTAAAACTGAACACAAACCCATGATAATTGTTGATTTTTATTTATTATTGTAAAGCTGAAGAGTCCTTAAAAAAGAATGAATCGTTTTTAATGCGACAAAATTCTGGAAACTTTTAATTAATGTTGTCTAATCAGCAGCTCATCAGTTGTGATGGAACTTGAATACCGCACCCTAGGTAACTTCCAAAAATTTTTGTTTTGTTTTTGATAGATTTTTATGTATATTTTAACGCTCTTTTCAATGGAATCAAAAACAAAAATTTTTTTTTTAAGTTAGGTACGACACTTCTCATCTCAGGGTGCGATATGTTAAAATGGTATCTCATAACTGTAGCGCATCATCTGTTATAAAAATTATTGTAAAATTGTGTGATGAAAATACATGAAAATATACAGGGTGGCCGTTTTAAAACGAAACAGACGGGATTGTGGCCAGCAGAATTTTTTTTTCAAAAAATGCAAAAACACGTCAATTTTATTATCGAGGGGGACAACTTTTGCGACCAATGTCACTCCCGTATTGTTTCATCCCTTAGCGTGGTGAAGACAACCCCTAAAATGTTAATAGGGATGATATGGCAAGTGACACCTCATTTGAAAGGCCTTGCTTCCCTGAATTCAGTCCAATGATGTTTTTGAAGTTTTATCAAGAATACAACAAAAAAATTGACAAAAAAATTGAAAGAAAAAGATTAGTTTAATCAAATTAGATGTTCTACAATTTAAACAATTTAAAAAATTTTCTTTTTTAATTAAAAAAAAAAATTTTTTTAATTTTTTTAGATTTTTTTAAAAAATTGATTAAATTGCAAAACATCTAATTTGATTAAACTGATCTTTTTATCAGGCCCACCTTTTCATTCAAAATTCCAAGGGTGGTTTGCTCTTTACCTTAAGGGTTGATCTGTCAATGTTTATGAATAGCAGTAAATGTAGCCCCCTTGAAATTAAAATCAACCGGTCCAAACGTTTTTCACTTTTTTATTTTCGAATGTCTTTAAATATCGTATTTATTTCGCATTTTTGCAGCTTCAATTTTTTTGTTGAATAATTGATAAAACTTCAAAAAAATTATTGGACTGAATTCAGGGAAGCAAGACCTTTCAAATGAGGTATCACTTGCCATATCATCCCTATTAACATTTCAGGAGTTGTCTTCACAGCGCTAAGGGATGAAACAATACGGGAGTGACATTGGTCGCAAAAGTTGTCCCCCTCGATAATAAAATTTACGTGTTTTTGCATTTTTTGAAAAAAAAAATTCTGCTGGCCACAATCCCGTCTGCTTCGTTTTCAAACGGCCACCCTGTATAAAAATTGAAGAAGAAGTAGAAATGTGTTAGTTTTGTACATAGTAAAATATGCAAAACAATTAATCCAGCAACTGACATCGGTCACTACTTAAAGCTGAGGTACGGAAGTCATAAATTCTTAAATATTCAATCACACCATCCCGACTTGCAACTTGAACTTAAAACTGCAAGAAGGGAATCTTACGTAACATACCGTCCTAAACTTCATAAGTGTGTGGATGTATTTTTTTTACTTATTAAAATATTTTAACAAAAACTATTCTTGTTATAAATAATCCTCGTTACGTGGATGTATTTTTACTTATTAAAATATTTTAACACAAACTATTCTTTTATTATAAATAATCCTCGCTACGTTACCTTTAACCCAATAAAATGCCTAAAAATGCCATTTTGAAAATTTGAAAATCCTAGGGATTCTTTTATTTTCTTTCGAAAATACTAGCGAGACATAGGGAAACTAATGCCAGGTTAGTGTATTAACATTCGTACAATTATTGAAGAAAATGAGAAAAATTTTGAATTAATATTATTTATAGAATGGATAGCAGGCTGGTGACAACTTTCAAAAATAAAACAAAAATCAACAACTTCCGAGATTAGAGCAATAACTGGGATTATCGCAGTAAGTTCCAGAGGTATTCAGCGTCATTTAGTGGAAAAAGGACTTTATGGAAAGATTATAGCAAGAAAACCATACAATTTACAAAATGATGTGAACATGAAAGTTAAATTCGCTAAGGGATATTTGCATTGGATGGTTGACTGGTGGAAAAATGTTATACAGACGGATGAATCTAAGTTTAATTTGCAATATTAAATCATATAGTGATAGTGTTCGTAATGTAAGACGACCAAAAATTGTCAGATACAATCCGCACTATACTATTGCTATAGTTGAACATCATTCTGGTAGAAATATTATGGTTCGGGAAGCATTTAATTATTGAGGTATAGATCCGATACATAGAATTAGAGGCTTAATGGACGAAATTAAATATTGCAAAATATTGGAAAATATAATGCTGCCGTACGCAACTGATATAATGCCTCAAAATTGGATATATCAATATGACAAATGATCCAAAACACAGAGAATGGTCTTTTCCTGAGTAGTTTAACACCAATAATATAGTGTTGACTGTAACAAAATGTAAATGTAGTAGTATGGGAAGATTGGACGATTGATCAAATGTCAAAAAATTTTAAAATCTGATGAGCTGTTTGACGCAATCACCGAAAAGTGGAACTTTTCACCATTCGAGTTTTTGCATCGATTAATCGTATCAATACCACGAAGATATAGAGCCGTACTTACAGCCAAGAGTGGCACAACAAAATTATTAAGTTTATTATAACAATAAGTAAATTAATATTTTTATTTTATAGTATTTAAATAGCTTTTAAATAAAAGTTTCCAGAATTTTGTCGCACTGAAAATGATTAATTCCTTTTTAAGGATTCGTCAGTTTTACAATAATAAACAAAAAACAACAATTATCGTGGGTTTGTGTTCAATTTTAGATGACTGATAAAACATATTGCTATGCCCCCAGCGGTATAAATTTGCAAAAACCACCCGCTACTGAAAAACGCCTCGCTAGAGCGCATACACCTTTCAACATGAGACTCTATGGAAAACCTTAATCGATAAAACAATAATGTTGATAAATTTTAATTTTAATGACTCAAATTAGTTATGAAATTTTCTAAATAATCACCAATTCAACCCTTAACATTTACTTGAGTTAAAATAAAGTCTTACAATGTTTTTATATCTTTGTCTAACATAAGAACGATTAATAATTAACCAGAAGCCGCATAGCTAAATTTTCAATTTATTTAAATCGTAATTGTTGCAACGTAGCTAACTGAAAATTTAACGTAATGACTCAATGTTTGAATAATAATAAAATTTTATAACATCACGACGTAGTTTTTAAATTGTTTAAAAAAATTTGTTGGATTAATATTTTGGAATTGGATTTGAAAATTTAAAAAGCTACTTTGGTCCGAATGGTGAAAAATTTAATATTTAGAATAGCAATTGAAAAATTGAAGGTATTGTTTAATGTGTCTGATATCGCTGCATGTGTGGCGATGTAGCTTGAAATGTGCAAATTCTTAAAATTTATTAAGAATTTGCGTATTTCGGGCTATGCAATTTGGAAGTGTTTGATAGGAGAAAAAAATGTGAAATTTTCAGGATACTTAGTTCTTACCTATAACTTCAAAAAACTTCAAAGCTCTTTTGTTATCTTCTTCTCTCGCGGATGTACAAGCGTTTGAAGAGAAGCAAAACATATACATAGCAACTTGTTTCTACAGCATAAGTTTTAACTGTATTGATACAAAGAACTTGGAAGTTAAATAACTATTAGTAATAATAGTTGCTTTACCAAGAATCTGAGAAACAATCGTTTCACAGTCGCACAAACAAATCTTGAAATATTAAACAAAAATTGTATTTACTATTTTATTTTAATGCAAGTAGTAGGTACATTTTTAAATGTAAATATCATGAAATACATAATAATGTGTATAGCAGGTACTAGTATAAAATATTACTACGTCGTTGTATCATTGCAGATGTTGTATTTTAAAGGATATTATTTTATTTTACTTACTTAATTCAAATGGAACTACTCAAGCAATTAAAGTTTTTAAATATAGGTATATTGTAGAATGTATAATGAAGTTTTCATAAGAAAATATTTTACATTAGTATTTCCAACACTCAAAGGCGGCGACGGGACTTCATATTACGAGAAACATCAGATTTTTTGCCATGCTTTCCGTAATTTGCATTTCGGCTTTTGTAACGGTTTCGACTGCTATCACAATATTTTGACCGATTGGAATTGTGCGGTTGCTCGGTTGTTTTAAAATATTCATGCATAATAGTCATTAGTAAAATTAATTGCTGCGGGCTAACGCTATTGTTACCGGAACGTTCGCTCGAACGACTAGAATTGTTAGCCAAATCAGAATGTTCTGAATGTTTGTTGTTCGTCATTGTTAACTTCGTAATGCCTATTGTAGTTATTAAAATTTTAAGAATAAGGTAAGCTGAAGATACTTTAACTTCGATTGCCTCCTCCTATATGCTATGGTGATCAGTCGTTGATCCGAATATCCGTTGATCCTAATATCCGTTGATCCGAATATCCGTTGATCCGGATATCCGTTGATTCGTGAATATATCCATTTGCTCCCCGTCCCCCCTATTATTCTTGTCGTAATGAACGTAATGACCTACTTTTTGGAGGAGCTTGAAAATTTATGCATTTCCCATCTAAAGCGGCAATGCAGTTCGGAAAATTACAAATATCAAAAAAGTTCTTTGCAATGGTTTTCCATTCACATCCAGTCGAAGGACTTTTTAGATAAATTGAAGAAAGTGCACACCATATTGCATTACAAGTTTCATGGATTATTTTATGAATTGTTGTTAGATCCATTTGATAACTCCGTGCCAAACTTTGCATACTTCCTCCTTGTGATAGGTATCTGTTGAAGAAAGTTTTTGCGTAAATGATTTATGAAAGAGAGTATTTATTATCTGATGTATAAATTACATACTGCAATGTTATGGCAAGCCTTTCTTCTTCAGAAATCACGTCTTTTATTCTTCTCTTGCAAATTCTGTTCTTTACCAGACCTAATAATTCATTAAATACTGGAACAGTCATTCTTGTGAACTTAAAAAATTCATCTGGATCAGTACTTTTCATTTTCAAAAATTTATTTTAGGCATTATCTAATTTTCTGTTCCGGCTTATCGGTCTCGTTATTTATTGTTTTTCGGGTTGGTTGAGGCTTTTTCAATGCTACTGTACACAACAGCTGTCCCACGGCACCAAGAAACATACCTTCATATAAATAAATAAATCATTAACTATTGTGAGAATAATAAGCTTAAAGCTTTTAATCTTACCTTCATATATTTTATAATTCGTTAAGACACGGAAAACGGAGCACAATTCAAACAATAGGCGATTAATAATAATTATATATTATAATAATATAATACAAGCAACACAAGCTGAAAAGAATTTCTTAGTTCAAATCATTTTTAAATTGTTCAATAGGTGGTTATGTCACTTTAATCACTGGTCAACCAGTAATTAAATATTTTGGGTATTTAACCTGTGTTAAGCGCAAATTAACGTTGCTGCAACCCAAAAATGTCTTAACTACAGATTAAATCTAAGATTACGCTAATCATGGATTAAACTTAACCTGTGTTAAAAATTATATTGCTGGAACCTAAATCGGACTTAATCTATGATTAAATATTTAATCTAAGATTAAATTCCTAAATTGATGTTGCTGAAACCGGGCATCAGTGTTACAAAACTGAGTGTTCTCAACATAAAAATTATGAAGCGTATCTACATTACCAACTTAAAACACTGGCTACGCGGCTGTTTTTATTTGTTTCTGAAACCCCGCCATTTTTAAAAAAGTAGGTCCGTGACGTCACCGGCCTGTCCTTTAATAATTTTTTTCTTACTCTAGACGTACTCAAAAAAATTTGAAAAAAATTCTAAATGCTCATTTTGACTCCTACTTTTATATAAAAAATACAAAAAACATATTGAAACTAGTCCATTAAATTAGGAAAAATCACGTATCAATCGATTAATTTTTACTTGGCTCTTTAAAAAATTCGACTACCTAATACAGTATAAATAAAATTGAATTCGAAAAATTGAAATGAAAAATTAATTAATTACTGCGATGTATAAATGGAAAAATTAAATTTTATTGATAGGTCGACCATACGTGAGCGCTATCTAATTCCATTTACAACGCCTTCAGTTATAATTTTCAAAAATATCCAAATCCACACTTTAATTTTCACTTTTTCAATCAATTTAAAATATTCGAAAACTTGATCATCTAAAAATCCATCAAACTTTTAATTAATTTATTTTCAAATATAAAATTCAAATAACAATTTTTAATGAAAATCAAACAAAAAAATTTTTTTGGCAAAAAGCAAAATTAAATTCTATTTTCGTGCCAACATAAAGTTTGTCGCGCGAAATTTTTAAAAATTCATATTTAAAAATTTACAAAAAGTTCCATCTTTTACAAATAATAATTAACAAAATAAAAATTTCAAATTTTAAATACAAAAATTGATTTTTGAACACGACAATACATTAAAAAATGAAGCTTATTTGGCTTTTTTGGCGTCTCGTTCAGCTTTGCCACCTTCACAGTCAACTGTTCCAGATAAATATCTGCTGGTTGCAGTAAAGCTGGATTTTTCATCTACTCCTTCCATTTTTTCCTTGATGATATCTGAAAAAAATAATTATAGCATTTTAAGTACGTTAATCGTATAAAATAAGTATCCCAAAAGAAAGTGTGCCTCAATATTTATTTGAAGAAATAATAAATTATTATAACACTGGTCACATGTAGATTATAAAAGCTACAATAAACGAAAGACAAATTATTTACCTTGCATACACACGTACACGTGTGAGTAGGTACCACTAAATTTTTTTTTGTAATTCCGTTTGGTTCTTTTCGGCCTATGCCGGAATACATTTCCTGAACGGCTTTTATCAGTAGGCCTATTTGGGACGGTTTCTTTGACATCGGGGGACGTTCCAATCAAACTTTCCATTATCTCCTTCTTCAATCGGAATATGAAATCTTTAAACAATGTAGATATTATGTATCGATCGGGTTTATAATATTATAGAAAAAATATAATTAACTGTTTCATTATCGCCCATGATTGCTAAATTACGTAAAAATTATCGGGATTGGACTGTTGGTTAATTAAAACAACCTCTTTTCCTATAAGTCGACGTTTCGAGTTCTATTTATCTCTTCATCAGGACTACAAAAAAAGAATAACTTACATCTCAAACACTACAGCAAAATTAAATTTTACCTTCAGTAAATGAAATTAATACCGTTACAAACAACAGGCATAAAGATAAACCAAAGTCGTCGTCAACAACCGTTCTGTGGTTTGCTGCTTTATTACTTTTTTGCTGTTCTTATTGCAATCATATACGTGTTGTTTAATTCTATTTTCCAACCACTGCTTCGTTTGTCCAATATATGCACCCCGGCAACCTCCACAATCAATCTTGTAAACCACTTCTGATCTTTTATTATTATCTGTTGGGTCTTTAAGTTGAGTAAACAATCCCCTGTGGTCTCTCAAGTTGTATGGTGCCAGAGTACAATACGGTTTCAACAACTTAGCAAGTCTTTCAGTTAAACCACCAATATAAGGAAATTTAAAATATTTCATTTCTTCCAGTTCAGAGCTCACAGTTATCATCTCTGTTCGATTATCCCTTTGTTGCTGTTCACATTGCGCAATGAGTCGATTAACCAACCACATTGGATAATCATTATCTTTCAGGAGGACTTTCACTTTCTCCATACTCACTTTGTAGAAGTCTGGACAAATATAACAAGCAAATATTAACGAATTCACTTCCTTGTAAGCAAGTTGAAGTCTCCGCATCCCCAGGTCGTATAGGTATCTTAAAAATCGAAACAAAATCCATTTATTACATTTTAGCTAATTTATACAACAACCTTTAGCTATATTTATATGGGAAATATATGTATTGTGATGTATTATGAGTTGAAATTTATAAATCCTTACAGTTGGATGACGATATGAGATTTGTACTTGCCATTCTAGAAAAATACCTGCTGCAGCAACTAACGCTGTTGTAAATGTAAATATAGTTTGTGTGTATAATAGTGAGGTGAATAGATTATTACGCAGAGTGCGTATGCAAAATTCTAGGGATATGCGTACGTCGGGTTGCTGAACTCTCTTGACGTATCCTGTAGATAAGTTAACTATATGCAGGTCACTTAATTTTGGTTGGTATTTAAACTGGACAGCTAGTAGGTGCTTGCTTATAGTGAACATGGTTGAAATGATTGGAAAATAAAAACATCGACAGTAAATACAATTAATCAAGTCATTTATTCTATTACTAAACACAGATTATTTCCGGCTACTTTGATTTAGTGCATATAGTGAGATCGTCGTGTCAGGATGTTTCGGTAAGTCGTTAATGTAGTAGGTGAATAGGAGGGGGGTAACGATTGAGCCTTGAGGGACTCCTGCAGGAATTGGATGGAGAGAGGAGAGGGAGTTGTTTATTTTAACATAGTATTGTCTGTCCTGTAGATAGTTATGTATAATTTTCGTAAGATGGGGGGGATAATTTGCGTTGATGAGTTTGTATATCAGCCCGTCGTGCCATATGGTGTCGAAGGATTTGGCGATGTCTAATGTAATAATTGCGGTTGACTTGTTTTGATTGTATTGTTTTGTGATTTTGTCTGTCGAGTGTAATTTTCTAAAGCCAAATTGTTCTGATAATATTGTGTCGTGGGTTTCGTCATCTTTTTGTAGTCTGGTCAGTATGATTCGTTCAAGTATTTTGGAGAGGACGGGTAGTAAGCTGATGGGTCGGTAACTGGTCGGTAGGTTCTTAGGTGTTTGTCTGGTTTTGGTATGGGTATGACTGTCGCGGTTTTCCAAATTGTTGGGAAGTATTGAAATTTTAGGCAGGCATTATAAAAAAATATAGTACAGTTGCAGGATCAATTTTTTGGGAAAAATTTTTACGAGTGAAGCTCTGATGTTGTCATTACCGGCGGAATTGTTTTTTAGTTTTTTTATGAAGCATTTGATTTCCTGAGGGGAGGTTAGGTCAGTTTCGGGGGTGGGGTACTTGGTGTTTTTAAAAATGTCCGTGGTTAGTTTTACTGCGGTGTTGGTCGTGGGGTCGTTTTGATTTGATGTTAGTAAGTGGTTTTCAAGGTAAGTGGCAGCTATTGCATTGGCTTTGTCAAGATTGGTGGTTTTTGGTCCGTTTGGGGTCAGTAGGATTGGAAATTGTCGGTCAATGTTTTGTTTTTTTGCTTTTTAAGGATTTTGCTATATTCCAAAGTTTATTTAAGTTTTGAGGTTTAACGTCAGTTAGTGTTTTGGTCCAGTTGTCAAGTCTTACTGCGCTGATAGCTTTGTTTATGTCCTTGGTAAGTTTGTTGATTTGTTCTTTTACGTTTGGGTAATAATGCGTCTGATAAATTTTTCTTAGTTTGTTTTTATGTTTAATTTTTAGCAGTAGGTCAGGTGGTCAGGTGCGTGGTGCATTGCTCATGTAAATTTTTCACGTCAGTTGTTAATTTTCTAATTGCTTCGTCAATGTCGGTGATCGTTTGTATGTGGGGATTTAATGGTATTTGCTTTAATAAATTTGCTAATCTTTTCCAGTCTGTAGTTTGTAAGATGTGGGTTGGTAAAATTGTTAAATTAAGTGAGTCGAATTCCAAAAGTATAGGTAAGTGGTCCGAGTTTAGTTTGTTTAACGTAATTATGCTATTTACATTGATGTTTTTTGTAACAGCAAGGTCGATTGTGGTAGGTCGTTAGTTTGGGGTGTAGGAGTGGTGGGTGTGGGTGTTGGTTGGGAAGGAGAGGAGGGCGTCGCTGTCTAGTAAGTAATTGTAAAGTTCAGTCCCGTTCGTGTTTGTAATACTGTTATTCCAAGTTGAGTGGATTGAGTTAAAGTCCCCGGCAATTATTATTTTACCGGGTTTTTGCAGCATTTCATCAAATTTGGTGAAGTTATGTTTTTTTCTTGGAGAAAGGTAGTAGTTAACTATAGTTAGGTCATCAATTTGGGTGATTTGTAGTTCGGTTTGGTCGGTTGTTACGTCAGTTGTGGAGTAATCGTAGGTGTTTTTTAAGCATGTCAAAAGTCCTCCGGCTTTGGTCCTTGGTTTGTTGGCAGTGGCGTAGTTGGGTAGTTTTGGTGCTGACCTCTTGTTAAGTCGAGTCTCTTGTATTAGTATTATGTCTGGTTGAAGTTTGTCGGTCAAGAGTTGTAGTTTGTGTATTTTAGTTGTAAGTCCGTTGGAATTCCAAGATAGGATTTTGAAAGTTGTGTTAGGTCGTCTAGTCATCGTACTTAGAAGCTATGTCGGCCAAAATATGTATTTTTTGCAGGGTGTCTGTAACCCCGGTTAGTCTTTGTTTAATCTCTCTTACAATATCGATCATCTGAGGGATGTTAATAGTGAATTGTAAGTCACGAAGTTCGGCAAATAAAGTTTTGAGATCGCAGGGATTACCTTGCGTTGTCGTTGGGGTCCGTAAATTTTGAGTAAAGGTTTGCTGTTGGAGTCTGGGGGAAGGTGTCTGCGTAAAGTGTTGTGGGGGTTTTGTTGGAGTCGGTAGGAGGGGGAAGTTTTGTTGTAAAACATTGAACTTTGAGTTTGAAGAATTGACAGAAGAATAAGTAGCAAGAGAAGGTATGTTTGAAGAACTGACATTAATAGCTCGCTGAGTGTTTCTACTCACCCTTTCGGCATAGCTGAGGTAGGCTTGGTATCCCGCATAACTGGCCGGGTGGGCATCTCCACAATTGCAGCATTTTACTTGATCGTCCTTTTCTTTTCGCGGACATTTTTTCGATAAGTGGGGTTGGGTGCACTTAATGACCTGGGAAACATGTTGCAGTTTGAGCTACCGTGGCCAAAATTTTGGCAACGGTAGCATTGCGTCCTAGTATTCCTTCTGGAGTAATCTTCGAAACGGAATAGAACATGACCAATGGATCTAATGTTTTTAATTTGGGCGATCGTTGTATTTGGTGGAAAGGCCAATAGTAATGCTCCTGTTATGTCCCCGAACTTGTTTTTTAATTGCTTCACAGCAATTGGGGTGAGGTTGTGTTTTCTGGTGAAACATTCCTTGACTCTGGTGGTATCCATATACGGTGAGCCTTTCATGATTACTTTGACGTTTTTATCTTCTTTCGATTAGAAAGTAAAGCCTTCCAATTCTGGATCGGTGAAAATTGCAGCACGTTCGGCTTTCTGATCAGTTGCATTTTCCGTATAGACCCACGTTTGCCCCCTTACGTGCTTGATCTGTATTGGTCCTGGATTTGTCCTATTGGTTTTGTGATGATAATAGGTGGCGGTTTTTGTGGCTTAGTTAGTTGTTGATTAGAGATTAGAGTAGTCCAGCCGGCCAATTGGTTGAACGTAGTGGTATTGGATGCAGGAGCGGGTCTTGAGGAAATTTGCGGTGCGTTCATCAGAACGCCAAAGCTATTGTAAACTGGCACGGTTGGCTGATGTTCGAGGCGCATGTCGATGTCATTCGGAGGTGGAGGTGGTGATACAGGTAAGACATCAATGTTGTTCATCTCTGGAATTGGATTCAGCTGATAATATTTCGCTTTCGATTGAAGAGGAGTTTTTCCTTTTCTTCTTGTTGTTTGTTTGTAGTTCTGAAATTGAAATTTGTTCATTCGGGCCGAAAAAGTAGGGTCGACTTGATAGAATGCATATTCTCCTTCGTTGGAGGAGCTCTGTAATTGGTCAACGTTGTTCATATACTGGTTGAAAGCGTAGCTAATGCTTCGTAGAATTTTGGAGCACACGACTGTCTATGGATGATTATTTTCACTGCCGCGAATAAAATTTACAATTAAATTCGCTATAAATGATTATTTTCACTACCGCACCTGTCACTTTGACTTTTGCGATTGTCGCGACTGACTGTTTTGTTTTACGGCGCGGCTTTTTATATAAAAACAGATTTTCCAAAAAAAATCACTCTTGCCATGATTTTTAATTTTTTTAAGTTGCTTCGATCTTGACGAAATTTTCCAAATATCTCTTTCTTATGCTCTTATACACTTATAGCGAGTTTGGTTGTTCTGACTTACACCATGCCCCTGCAATCTTCAATTACCCATTACAAAATTATGCAAATTCTCACATTTAATACCTTTCTCTTTATTTTCATCCTTCAGCGTTAGTTTTGGTCTCGAAAATTCGGGCTCCTTATTCTCTTCATTTTGGTGTATCACACCACTGCAAAAGATCTTTCCTTCCTATTTCAAAGTCCAAATAAATAATCCAAAATTATGACAGCCCTTAACTTTTAAATGTTTTCTTGTAATTTTACTACTAAATTTCACCTTTAGGACTAACAATCGTATTATTGTTGTTCCTGGCATCAACAACTAACTTTTACATATACTCTTGTTCTTCCAGCCTACAATTCAACCTTTCAACCTCAGGAAAAGTTATCGTACGACCAAATCCTTTAAGCCCCGAACGAAGCACTACATTGTTAATCACTATTGAAATATCCTGCACAAGGCTCACCCACTGTACGTTTTACTTTACGATCTGCTACGACGGCCCAAAGGTGCCAAAAAATGCGAAAAGACTATAGTGAACCTAGTTACCTGTGCCACCGGTCCAAACCTGTCCCAAAAATTTTTTAATTTCGGATTCCTGTTCCTGAAGTCCTGAAGAGTCCGCCCAGGACAGTAATCAAGAAATTTCAAAATTAAAACAATTTGGAACAAGTGTCACGCAGTCCCTAAAGTTTAATTAACCCTCGTGCAAAACAGTAAATAATGCTACCGAGCAAATTGTTCTCTATAAATTCCGGAATTTTGAACACAGAACAGTAGTAGAAGCCGGGGCATCTGAGACAGCTGTACAAATGGCGCCCCAGCAAAGTGCTAAAGTGCTAACAACCAGAGCCGACCCAGCGGAACAGAACGAACCACCTGAGGAGGAGGAACCAACAGAGGAAGTCCAGGCATTCGAGACAGCCGTGCAAACGGGCAGCCGACCTAGCGGCATCAACCCATTCAATGGAGCAACCCCAAGTCGAATCTATGACCGAAGCATGCGAGACTACAGTAGACTCGCGGGACACGGCAAACCAGGCGACCTTCCAGCTACAAACAAGTAGAAGGAAAGCGAGGGCCCAGAGCAAGAAAGCAAAGCGAGAGAGGAAAAACCCAGCTACTGTGGTTTACCTCCGCAGCACAAAAGACACCGAAGAGTTCCGCGGCATCTTGACTAAATTGAAATCAAGTCTGAGCAGCGAGACAGCGGCCATCGTGAGGTCAGCCAGTACCACCCAGTCAGGAAACTTATTGTTGACAATTGAACCAGATGCAGCTGCAGTACAGTGCCAGCTACTAGCTGAAGTCAGAACTGCGCTCAAGGAGTACAAAGAGTCAGCTAAATTTGAAGAAAAGTTTCTGACCATACGGGATATCAACGCTCTGGCCACCAAGGACGAGGTGATAAGGGGAGTGGAGAACATCATAGGGGTCTAAGGTCTCATAACCCGTCAATCCCTCACTATAAATCCGCGGTAGCACACTTAAAGCGCAAAAAGACTGCTGAAAGCGAGAGCAGTTGCCATCGGTCTTACCAAAGCGTGCCCAGTCAAAGCAAACTCCAAGTGCTTCCGATGCTGGGAACCAGATCACGACACAGCCGAGTGCTGCGGCCCGGACAGAAGCAACCAATGCTGGAACTGCTGTCTGCCGAGTCACAAAGCAGACACTTTGTTGAACTGCATGCAAGAATTCAAGTGAAATGTTTAAGAAATTAAAAAATTTATACGAACGTGATAATCAACAACAAAAATGTAATTTAATGCAAGAGTTTTACAATTATCAATGTAAAAAGGGCAATGATATGTCAGCATACATTTGCGATCTAGAAAATTTAGTACATAAAATAAAAGTGTTAAAACATGAAGTTAGTGATATGATGCTAATAACAACAATTTTATCTTCACCTCTGGACACCTATAAATATTATATTTATATTAAATTGGATAAAAATAATTATTATTACGTAAAGATCGGATGGTAGGTGTATTAACCTTTTTATCATTGTGGGAAATGCAAAATTGAACTTTTAATAGAAACTTCTAGAAAATACAAAATTGTAGTTCATGCAAAAGTTCAGTAGTTTAAACATAATTTTTTAGTTAACTTGGTAGTAATTTAGTAGTTTTTTAAAAAATTAAATGGGAATCAACACCATTGGAAAAACAAACATTAACAGATTTAACATCTAGATTATTAGCAGAAGAAAGAAGACACCAAACATCGGAAAACACAAGTGAACAGGTAGCATTTAATTCTACCATAAACGGGAAATATTATAATAAGAATAAAAATAAGTTTAACCGAGGAAATTTTAAAAGTAATAATAAAAACTGTTTCAAATGTGAACAACCGGGACATTTTGCTCGAGATTGTAGAAAAGTGGAATTGCGGTGTAATATATGCAAAAAGAATAACCATCTTCAGTCTGATTGTATTTTTAGAAAAAGTAAACTACATGCAAGCGGATCTAATCGACAAGATAACAAGATGTCATTTTTAACAAACCATGAATTCACTGAAAATTCAAAAAATAACAATATTGAATGGTTTGTGGATTCTGGTGCAACATTAGCCGAAATAAATGTCCACGCTTGCAACAGTTTACCATATTATGTAGAAATTCAAAATCCGAAGATGAAATTATTAATCGATACAGGTAGCTTAAAATCAATCTTAAGGCCATCCATAGTCAAAAAACATTTTTCTCACACTATTTTTCACTTAAATTATATCAAGACAGCCATTGCACAGTGTGTTAAATTCATAATCTAGCTGGACAAAACCTAAATATTTAAAACCTTAAAACTTAAATTAAAAAAGTTTCCTCAGTTCTTCCTGTTATGATTTCCATTCCTTAGAATATTCGTCATCGGTGCATTTTCACACAACCCTAACTACTCGTATTAGTTAGATCTGTATCATAGTTTTCCAATAATGTTAACCGTGTATGTGTAACAAAAAAGTACTTTAATTGTGATAGTATCTTTATATTTATATAAATTTTAAGCTGTGCCGTTATGGATCTAGGTATGAAATACTTAATTTTTATTATTAGGGCTTTGTATATCAGTAATCAGCAACATGGTATATATAGTTATATCCGTTATAATATCTTATGCTAAGACAGCATGCATAACCGTCATAAGTTAGGACAAAGCATTGTTTTAGTTCAGTATCAAATTGCTTTATGTTCGGGTAACTTGTAAGTTTGTACTCGCAAATAAATTTTTTTTTGAAACGTCAATATTAGTTATTGACCTGTTACTATATAGATATAGAAATGCACTTGTTGTTGTTAAATATGGGCAATATTTATTGACCAAAAAGTATCATAATCGAATAATATCGGATGCGATATTATTCTAAAAACAATGATTTTCAAATGGGGATGTGATAGAGCATCAAAGACAAATAAGCAACCATTTGGCGACAACGCTCCAAAAAACGCTAGTGATTCGAATCTTTTTGTTATCTCGCTGGTACCTCTTCAATTATTTTCTGAGAATTCACAAACATTCAAGAAAACTATTTTATGGCGAAACCCAATACAATTGTCTACCCGATTTTGTCGACCGATCAAACTTTTATTTGAGAAAAAGAGTGGAAGGAGACAACTGAAATATCAAAACGGGAAATAACTTTAATTGAGAGGAAAATTGAAAATCTCCCTCTTACATCAATAGTACATATTAATGAAACGGAAAAGCTGGTTAAGCAAAAATGGGTCATGACCAGGGCTCAGAAGTTATAGCAATAAAAAAGCAAATTTTCAGCTCTTTTATTTAATATATGCTTCAAAACACCAAAATTAGAGCCACAAACGGCACCAAATAATGAAAAATATGCAAAATAAAATTGTCATCGCAGGTATGTTACCTACGATAACATGGATTTGCCTATTGCTTGCGCACGGGTCGCGGAAAACAAACTGTCGGGACATTCCCCCGCCCCCCGGACATATCGCTGTTAATCGCGGATCTCGGAGATGAACTTCTTAAACCCGTAGACTCCGGGTCAAACCCGGAGAGGTGGCAGTCCTATGTACGAGTGGCGGTTTATCTAAACAATAGAATGCCAACTGAAATATTAAAAACCACGCCATATGAAATGTGGAACAGCAAAAAACCAAACCTAAAATACGTGCAAACATTTAGAGCAAAAGCTTACGCAAAACAATTGGGGTATTTAAAAAAGCTCGATGAACGAAGCAAAAAATTTAGTTTTATAGGTTACGCACCGAAGTAATAATTGCCCGAGACGTAATATTCGAAAACCAACCAACAAAATTTAAATTAACATTCAGTGAAAGAAAAGAAGAAACTGGAAGTGAAACTGCAACTGAAGATATCCAAAACGTTAAAGAACAATCAATGGATGAAAATCAAACAAAAAGTGAAAACGAAGAATCTGAACCAATTGAAGAATTAGGAAGAGGAAAACGAAAAATAAAATTACCCGAAAAATTCAATGATTATGCGATGTTAACATACAACGAAGCAATAATAGGAAACGATAAAAACAAATGGCTTCAAGCAATTCAAGAAGAAAAAAATTCTCTAGAAGAAAATAAAACTTGGACCCTAGTAAATAAAAGTGAAACAAACAATAAAAACATTTTAAGCAATAAGTGGGTTTTTAAAATAAAAGAAAAGGGTTCGTACAAAGCGCGACTCGTGGTACGCGACTTTGAACAACAAAAAGGAGTCGACTACGATGAAACTTTTAGTCCGGCGCGGCGATAAGCAGTTGTGCTATCAGAATAATATTTGCGGTATCCAGTCATTTGGCCGAATTTTTTTGGCCGACAATCATTTGGCCGACAGTTTTTGGCCGATAAATCATTTGGCCGAACAGTTTTTGGCCGACAGATTATTTGGCCGAACAGTTTTTGGCCGACAGATTATTTGGCCGAACAGTTTTTGGCCGACAGTCATTTAGCCGAACAGTATTTGGCCGACAGTCACTTGGCCGACAGTTATTTGGTGGCAATTGCAGGATGGCCGTGTTAGCACGTATAGTCGAGGAATATGGTCCTGACTATGAGCAGACCAATAGAAAGCAACGTCACCCAAGGACGAATCTAATAAAAAAACTAATACCGTTTCTGAACGACGCGGTATTAAAATTATCCGCGTTAATCCTATCCGATTACCTTTTGTTATTTTCTATATAAACAATTATGTAATTAAGAATCAGTAAGTAGAAAGAATTAGAAGAAATTATAAGTATTAGAAGAAAAAGAAGAAATCAAAAGTAAATTAAAATTATATCAAATATGCCTTTGGAATATGTCGAAAGCAGTCGTGGAGTTAAGCAGCTTTTACATAATGGATTTCTGTTTACTCGCGATAAACAAGGTGGTGCAAAAATTTATTGGAAATGTGCCAAATACAACACTTCAAAGTGCAAAGCAAGAGCAATCACTGAAAACGATGAACTTGTTGGACTTAGTGGCACTCATATTGGTCACACGGTGGAAAGTAGTGAAGTTGCAGCAAAAACTGTGCTTGCTAATATTAAAGAAGTGGCGAAAACTTCAAAAGAAAACCCCCAACAGATTCTGGCAGATGCTACTCTAAATCTTGATACAGCAGTGGCCCCACATCTTCCTTCCACCAACTTGTTGAAACAGACCATTCGCAGAACTCGTAATAGGAATGGTCCTGCTGTTCCAACATCTCCTAACAGCCTGACTGATTTAGTGATTGAAGGAGATTACGGAAAAACTGGCAAAGGAGAGCCTTTCTTACTTTATGATAGCGGACCCAGTGAAAATCGGATTCTTATATTTAGTACCGCAGAAAATTTACAATTATTGGCTGATTGCGATCATTGGTTTGCCGATGGGACATTCAAGTCGGCCCCATCACTGTTCTTCCAACTGTACACGATCCATTCTATCAAGTATAAGGTGGTAATTCCGTCTGTGTTTGTCCTTCTTCCGAATAAGAAGGAGGACACTTATATTAGAGTTCTAGAAGCTATGCTAAACTTGAAACCCGAGTTAAAACCTGTAAGTATTATGACTGATTTTGAAATTGCTCAGAAAAAAGCGTTTCAACGTGTTTTTCCTGGCATCGCTCACCACGGATGCTTTTTTCATTTTAATCAATGTATTTGGCGTGTAATACAGGCTAACAATCCTATTCGAGTTCGGTACGAAAATCTGGCTGATCCATCGTTTCCCTTAAATATTAGAAAGTTGGCGGCTCTAGCCTTTGCTCCTCAAGAGAATGTGGAGCTTATGTTCGAGAATTTGCTGCAAACCGAATTTTTTCTGCAAAATGAAGAAATTTTAAAACCACTTCTCGATTACATTGAGAACACTTGGATTGGCGCAATTCGAAGTAGGAGCAATCCAGTGCGAAAACCCGTGAATTTCGGGATTTCGGTTTGGAACTGTCACGATGCCTGCCTTGGAGACCTTCCTAAAACAAATAATTCCATTGAAGGGTGGAATAATAAATTCAGTAGTCTTCTCGGAGCCAATCACCCTACAATTTGGAAATTTATTGATGGACTCAAACGTGAGCAAGGTAATGTTGAATTCAGCCTTGCTCAGTATAATGCAGGCCACGTGCCCAATCCTCCCAAGAAAAAATACGTCAAACTGGCGGACAGGCTCAAACGACTTGTTGTGGATTTTCCCAACAAAACTCAAGACGACTTCCTTCGTGGCATTTCTCATAACCTTCAGTTTAAACCTAATGGATCTTAAAAATAATTCGTTGGTGTGTAACGAATATTTTGTATTGCATGTTTTTTTGTGTATTTTAATAATAATTTAATATAATTTAAATAAAACAACATAATTTTACAAAATATTTATTTATTTACCAAAAAAATAAAATTTATCGGCAAAGTGACTGTCGGCCAAAAACTGATCGGCCAAATAAACGTCGGCCAAAAACTGTTCGGCCAAACAATCTGTCGGCCAAAAACTGTTCGGCCAAATTATCTGTCGGCCAATTGATATGTCGGCCAAGTGATTTATCGGCCAAAAACAGTCGGCCAATAGAATTCGGCCAAATAAATTTCGGCCAAATGACAGTGATTCAATATTTGCAATAGCAGCCGAAAGAAATGCAGACATAGTGAAATTTGACATAAAGACTGCGTTCTTATACGGTTCATTAACAAAAGAGGTTTTTATGGAAATTCCTCAGGGTTAGAAAAACAATAATAAAGTGTTACAATTACAAAGAATACGATAAACTTTCCAGGAATAGCAATAAAACGTGACGAAACAGGAATAATGCTGAGTCAAACTGAGAAGGTAAAACAAATTTTGCAAAATTATAACCAAGATTGCAATTCAACTATAACATACTTTTGAGCAATTCGGATATAAAAAGAAGTGACAAAACGGAAAAAAAATTCCCTTATCGAGAAGTAATCGGAAACTTACTGTATTTAAACAATAAAACAAGGCCAGATTTAAGTTTCTCAATAAACTTTGTAAGTCGGTACATGGAACATCCTGCAAAAGGAAACGAAAATCTTGGAATAAAATTTACCAACAACTGCAAAAACAGTGAAATAATCGCGTATATAGTGACGCCGATTATGCAGGTAATTTAGATACACGAAAAAGTACAACAGGATATTTAATATTCTATAACAATGGACTGATAAATTGGACATCTCGTAAACAACCAATAGTTGCAATGTCTACCATGGAGTCCGAATTTATATCAGCAGCTGATTGTACCCAAAATTTAACTTACATTAAAAATTTCATAGAAGAAATAAAATGTGACCCAGTGAAAAAAACTTTAAAAGTGGACAATAAAAGTGCAATTGAATTAATGTAAGAATATCGACGTGAGATATCATTACATTAATGAAAAAATAAAAAACGGAACTTTAAAATTGCCAGGCACAAGAAAATCAACTTCTGGTTACATATTTAATTTGAATGGTGAAGTAGTTGTGAGGTAACCTATGTTACCTATGTATCGATAATATTATAATTCAATATTTGTTAGATAAATTTAAAATCTTGTTTACTAGATATTATTTCGAGTGATTACTCATCTTTTTTTAAGAAAACACAAATTGTTAAAACAATCATTTAGACACGCTTTAATACCTGCTGAATTCATTTTTAGATCATAACGATGACAACAATTAGCACATACATACAAACACATTTCTGATGCAAACAACAACTGAAGACAATACAGTTCTTTAATACAAATTCTTGAAAATAAACAAATTAATTATAAATCGGTAATAAGCGTGAAACATAAAAATGCCAAATATTTGAAATTCGTAAACAAGCATCAAATATATAAAGCCCATTCGCACTTAACAAAATCAGTTATTAGTTATTAACTAATTGTGTTAACAACGATACTCCAGTAATTCACAAATATTGTATAAGTACTAATAAAAAGATTAAGTGATTGAAAATTTTGTTTGGTTCCGTACCCGCAACATAAAACTGGTGTCAAAAGTTGTTGCGAATTGTAACAAATGCGAATTATATACATCGACATGTACAACGACGGGAAAACACATTTTTGTACGTTACATGATTTGGTTTTACGAATGAATAAAGAGTTTTGTGGAATTTACTTATTTTAAGATTACATCCCGGAAGATACAACAGAAGTGGAATTCAAAAAAGGATTCAAAGTTCAAAATCCAAAAGGATTCAAGATTTCAAAAATCAAAATAAAAGAAAATCCACGGCGACTTCAAGTCCACCTACCCAAAAAGAATTTTCTGTTTGGAAAAACTAAAGAACACAAAGTAAGCCCTACTTATACAATCTTTTTTCCTTTCTTTTATAGTTCCTTTGTTACAATTTAAAAATGAATAATCCAATAATTAATTTAAACGAGAGTAGTGAAGACGAAAGATCAATTTCTGAAGTCACTTATAAATTATCATTTCTTTGCTCATTAATTTCAAAATATTTCGATGGAAACCGTAATGAAACTCATGAATTTTTGAGTAATTGTGATAACGCAATGAGTTTTTCCACTGGAAATCAGAAACATGCAATAATGGCTCAAAATACTCATATAAAAAGCATTATATCAAAATAAAACTAAAAATATTTAAAACTTAACAATAAAAAAAACCATCTTCAAACAAAAATTCGTCAACAAACTTCCAAGGTTATGTTGATAACCAAAATATTAACCCATGTAATTATTGCAAACAGAAAGGAAAGGTTTTCTGAATGCAGAAAGGCGAAATCAAAATTGTCAAACGCTTAATTTAAACGATCCAACTCCCCAGACGAGCACCGCATCTTGGGAGTAAGGTCTGAAATCGGTATTCCTAACTCTTAATCTCATAAATCAAAGGAAAAATCCTTTACGCGCATCGCCTCTGAATTTACTAAATCAAATGATTCACAAAAATCCTTCACGTACAATAATAATACTGTTCTTACTCCTTACTCTAATTCTGAAGTCAATCGGAAAATCGTTTACTCGACTAATTCGAATATGTCCTCTATAATTGCAAATTATCAAGGCTCAGGACTATGTTTCTTAATCAATACAGGATCATCGGTATCCCTAATCAAATATAATAAGATCCATAATATCGACAAAAATACTCTTGATACTAACGACCACGTATGTAGAACTAAATGACCTTAGTCCAAATGCACTCTTAGTCACGGTTGGCAGTGTTCTTTTACCAATATCTTTCTACGATACGTTGGTAACAACTCGATTTCATGTAATTCCAAATCAAGATAGAATACCATTCGATGGTATCATGGGTACTGATTTCCTTTTAAAAAAATTTTCCATCATCGATTTCTATCACTCCGTGAATTATTTCTTTTCCATTCCAAATCCAGTGCCACTTTATAATGATGAACAATAATTAGAATATTATTTTTTTTTAAATGCTCAAATCAAGATGATTATACAAACAAAAATGATCTAAATACAATCTATCTAAATACAAGGTCTGAAAACGTCGTCCAATTTGTCCTGAATTACAAATTCAAGAAGGTGTTTATCTCGCCAAAGCCATAGTTAAGGTCAATAATGAAAAAGCGGTTTCTACAATCCTTAATACTACAAATAAACATGTACAAGTAAATTATCTAAAATTACATTTAGAAAAATTACCAAAAACCAATTGTTATCTCAGAAACCATTATCATCAAATAATACTAATAGATTCGATCAATTAACCCATTTGTACCCGGTGTACTCATTTGGGTACAGTTATCAAAATATTTTTTTCCAGTTCCATTTGCTTTCATAAATTGGTGTAAATTGTAATATTTGGTTTTTAACTCATTATGGAATTGTTACATGAGAATTTTATCGCTAGATGTCGTTTAGATCAATGTAGAACTTAACCTTATTTTTCATTAAATATTGTGCACATGGTATGAGTGTAGTTTTTTCAACGTTTTTCTAGTAATGTAAAACATAAACAGATTTTTCTACTAAAATTAGATAATCAGGTATGTACCTTTTTCAATTATACACTTGTATTATTTTAAATATATACACCTATTCCTTAGTTCACCTGTATATTTAGGTGTACTCATACGAGTACACTGGGGTCATGAAGTTGTTTTTTCAAAAATATTTTTTATAGGAAAAATCAATGGATTTCAAGCCTATTGCAACTGATATGTTTTACGGAAGAAGATATAGAAATTTGCAAGCTGCTGTAGAGGATTTGGATGAAAATGAACAAAATATTGATATCGTTGTCATTCCACCTGAACCAGACTACCACACAGACGAAGATGAAATAGACGAAGATGACATTCGAGCTGATACTTTACCATTTGATGTCCCTGGTGCAGTTGAAATGTTTTCAAATGTGGATACTGGAAGTGATGAGGAAGATAATATTCCGTTATCCATGTTGCGAAGATGTCATAATTTAGGCGAACCACCAGTGAAAAAGAGAGGAGTTGAAAACAGGGAACCACAATGGACTGAAGATATTGTTGACATAAGTATGAACGAAGGAACTGGATATATAGATCGACAAGATAAAATCAAAAAAGAGATAGAAACTTTGAATCCTGTTGAGATATTTGAAAAGTTATTTGATGAAGAAGTAATAGAACATCTAAGGGTAGAGACACAGAGATATGCCTCTCAGCACAATAATCATTCATTTTCTGTGAGCAAAAATGACATGAAAATATTCATAGGTATCTTATTGTTTAGTGGATATCATCATATACCACGAGAAAAATTGTATTGGTGCGTAGATGAGGATTTATCCGTTCCATTAGTGAGGGAGTGTATGTCGCGTAATAGATATTATGAAATAAAAAAGTATTTTCATGTAGCTAATAACGAAGAAATTGATAAGAACGACAAAATGTACAAACTGCGCCCTCTTATGGACACACTGAACAAGAAATTCTCACAGTGGGGCATATTTCACGACAAGCTCTCTATCGATGAGGCCATGGTGAAATACTTCGGGCATCACTCTTCAAAACAATTTATTCGAGGAAAGCCCGTCCGCTTCGGATATAAAGATTGGATGATCTGTAGCTCCACAGGTTACTGCTATCGATTTGATACGTACTGTGGAGCAAAGCAAAATATTGATAAAATTACAAAAGAGAGTCTACCCTTAGGATCGCGAGTTGTCTTAGATCTATTATCCGTGGTAGAAGAACCGAAGGATCATATTATTTTTTTTGACAACTACTTTACAAGTCACGATTTGATGAAAACTCTTCGACAGTCAGGTTATCGAGCAACGGGAACAGTGCGAGACAATAGGATAAAAAAATGTCCTTTGCCAGATCAGAAGCAAATGAAAAAAGAAAACCGTGGACATTACTCCTTCAAGTATGACAAAGAAAATAGTCTGCTTCTAGTTAGGTGGAAGGATAATAGTATCGTGACTATGATGACCAATTATGACAGTGTTCAGCCTCTAGCAAAAGTAAAACGTTGGTCAAAAGAGAGGAAGGAAAAAATTGATGTCCCACAACCACATCTGTTTGCTAGTTACAATTCTGCTATGGGAGGCGTAGACTTACTGGACCAAAGTGTCAATAATTACCGTGTATCTATCCAAGGTAAGAAGTGGTGGTGGCCTCTTTGGACGCATATGTTGAATGTGGCCGTAGTGAACGCTTGGCGGTTACATTTATTAGCAGGTGGAACCGAAGACTTGCTCAATTTTATAAGAAATATTGCCCGGCACTACATGAGAGTGTTTGAGAAGGCAGCACATTCTAGACACTCAAGCACTGTACCAAATAGCATTGTACAAAGCGAAGGTGGTCATTTCCCCAAAAAAATCGAAAAGCAATTACGTTGTCGCAAATGCCACCTGCGATCAAGATGGGCTTGTATCAAATGTAATGCAACACTTTGCCTGGAAAGAGACTGTTTTATTGAATATCATACTTTGTAATGAATAAATATAAAAAAATAAAATAAAAATTTATGTCTTGTGTAACGTGCCTATATTCCCGTTGTACTTATATGAGTACACCTATATATTACTTAAAATTTTTGAAATATTGTGCAAAATAAAATCAATTCTGTTTTTTAACACCATTTTTAATAAGAAACTGAAATTTGTTTTAAAAAAATTAAAAAAAAAATGTTGTGGGAACAAATGGGTTAAAACAAAACTTAAGATTAGAACACTTGAATCCAGAGGAAAAATATTCTATTTCAAAATTATGCAAAGAATATCAAGATATATTTTATCTACCTGATGACTCAATGACTTGCACAAACCTAATAAAACATTCAATCTCATTAACAGACAACACTCCTGTTAATACAAAGAATTACAGATTTCCCGAAATCCACGAACAAGAGGTCAACAAGTCCATATAATAGTCCCTTATGGGTAGTTCCCAAAAAACTTAATGCCTCAGGAAAAAGAAAATGGAGAATCGTAATAGACTATCGTAAGGACAATGAGAAAACAATCAGAAACAGTTTTCCCATTCCTATATTGATGAAATTTTAGATCAACTAGGACGATCCAAATATTTTACTACTTTAGATTTGTAATAACAGTTAAGGAAAAGGACATTCCAAAAACAGCATTCTCTAATCCTTTGGAACATTTCGAATTCGGTTTGAAAAATGCTCCCGACTTCAATGTTTTGTTTACCTTGATGACATTTCATATACACAAGCTCAATTTAAGAGCACACCTCAAAACTCATATCAATATTCGCAACATTAAGAACAAATCAACTATTACTACAACCAGATAAATGCGAATTCATGAGAAAAGAAGTAATATACCTAGGACATACTATCAACGAAAATGGTGTTTCTCGAAATCCGGAATAGGTTAAAGCTGTAACAGAATATCCAAAACCCAAAAATCCAAAGCAAATTAAACAATTTTTAAGATTAATCGGATATTACAGAAAATTCTTAAAAGGCTTTTCCAAGAATGCAAAACCTTTAACAAAATTTTTAAAGAAGGATCAAATATTATAAAGAATAATCTTTTAGACATTTTCAAACAGCTTTAACATCTCAACCCGTTACAATTTATTCAATTGTAAAAATCCATCCACTCGATTAGTCCGTTGGCGACTCAAACTCAAAGAATACGAATATGAAATCCGAAATAAACCGGGACGTATTAATTCAAATGTAGACTCACCATCACGGAAGCCTATATAATGTAATGAAATTTTTATGATTCAACTACGCAATGACTCACCCTATAGCGATTTTCTTAAATTTCATTATGAAACTCAAGAGTTACCCAATATCCAAATCATACCCGCAACGCAGTTACTTGGTCAAGTCAAAGACAACAGACAGTTTCCCTTTCCACAAGAAAAGCCGAATATATTGGAACCTCAACGGCAACAAAAGAAGCAATTTGGTTACGTCGTTTTCTACAAGATATAGGAAAACTAGAGGAAGGGCCGAAAATCCTATGTGTAGTAGATAACCAAAGTGCAATGCGGTTAGCAAAAATTTCATAGACAATGCAACCTGCAGATCTGAACGCACAATAGGTACCATATTGATAAGAATTTAACATAATCAGTTATAAAAAAATAATTGTTTTTGTAAGTTTTTTGTAAGTGTAAATGTACTTATTGTTGATGTAAAATTCCATGAATTGTACACTATCAACCTTTAGTTTTACATTGAAGTTTTATAAGTTAACACATTGCAAGTGTAAATATACTTATATTGCATAATATGTAAATATTACTAAAATATTACTGTTGCAGAATGGTACATTTTCAAATTTACTTGCCCATTCTGAAATATTTATATAATTCTCTATACAAAACGTAAAGACATATAAAGGAAAATAAAAAAATACTGACAGCATGCCAGTGGAGGAGTTTCTATACTCACATCAGATACAAAAAAACAGGATCAAACAATGACTTAATAGAATTTAAAAAAAAGAGCAATCGCTAGAAAAATTATAAAAACACGCAAAACTGAATCATGGCAACAATTTGTACAATCAATTAACACAAACACCACAAGTAAAGAAATGTGGAATAAAATAAAAGCGATAAAAGGAGTGAACAAAAACTTTGCTATTTCCGCATTAAAAAACAACAATGAGATTGTTACGAAGAAAAATGAGATTGCTAATATCATAACAAAAACTTTCGAAAAAACATTTCAAACGAAACATAAATATAATAAAGAATTATTAAATATAAAAAAAAACACTGGAAAGAAACTCATTATATGAACCCAGATAAAAATCAGGATCCGATAAATAACCTAATCACCATGAGAGAAATTGAAGAAAACATCAACAAAAATAAAAACACCAGCCCAGGACCACATAATATTACAGACCTATAGCATTATCATCATGCCATGCAAAATTATTAGAAACAATAGTTAACAAGAGATTGATGTAGAAATTCGAAACAAATGATCTTCTGTCAAAAAATCAGTCAG
The DNA here is from genome assembly GCA_949152465.1 of Cantharis flavilabris. Lineage (NCBI taxonomy): Eukaryota > Metazoa > Arthropoda > Insecta > Coleoptera > Cantharidae > Cantharis > Cantharis flavilabris. The sequence continues at coordinate 26,731,927 of OX424437.1, read as the reverse complement.
GTTTCAGAAAACTACACACAACAACTGATCAAATTTTAAATATAGAATCTGAGATACGTGAAGCATTCATAAACAAAGAACATCTAATAGCAATTTTTTTGGACATAGAAAAAGCATTTGACAAAACCTGGAGACATCTTATTATACAATATCTCTGAATGGAAGATAACTGGCAATATACTAAACTTTATTAAAAACATACTTAGCAAGAGAACATATGAAAGGACATATACTCAGATATAACAGAAATGGAAAATGGTATTCCTCAATGATCACCTATAAGTGCAACACTATTTCTAATTGACATAAATAGCATTATGAAATTTATCAAAGCACCTATCAAGGTTTCTATATTCGTAGATGACATTACCATTCATTATAGAAATTAAAAATAATAGGAAATAGGAAATTGATTCAACATATCACCCGAAAAAACGAAGGCTGAAATCCTAATAGATGGAAAAAGCATAGAATATACCAAAGGAATTAAATTTGATAATAAACTAAATTGGAAAGAACATATAAACTGTCTAAGAGCAAAAACTACCCAATCAATAAATATTCTCAAAATTATATCTAACAACAAATGAGGAACAAAACGAGAAACATTGCTGAAAATCTACAAAACCACCATCAGATCACAATTAGATTAGGGATGCATCATTTACTCATCAGCACAAGAAAAATTACTAAACAAACTTGAAACAACACAAAATACATCTCTGCGAATAGCATTGGGAGCTTTTCGAACAACACCTATAGAAAGCCTTCAATGTGAAGCTTCAGTACCATCTTTAAAAATACGAAGAGAAATGTTGGCAACAAAATATGCAATGAAGATAATAAGCAACCCGTCACACACATCATTTAACAATGTATTATCACATAGGAATACACTAAGATATAACCAATCCCCAAACTATCCCAGACCATTCCACATAAGGATAAATAATATTGTGAAAAAATGGACCATAACTGAAATAAACATCAATACAAAATTAAACAAACATAAGAAAAATATAACCAGTAAATCCATATATCAAGAAGAGTGCGACATGATCCTTAATAAATACAGAGTACCATCACATATGGGAATACCCGGAAATGAAATTATTGACAATCTTGCTAAAGAAGCGATTAACAATCCAAATGCCAAAATCAAAATGAGTATGTGCATTCCCGAAGCATATAACATAATGAAAAACAAAATATACACTAATTGGCAAGAAAACTGGAATTAATAATAAAATTCTCGTCCAAACTTTGATAATATAAAATTAATTATTGAGCTTAGTGGACTAAAATCAAACTCAGTTTTTACGAAGTCGACGTTTCGAAGACTTTATGTCTTCATCTTCAAGATTAGTGAAAAATGGATGTCGAGCTGCTTGACTGTATAAAATTAGATGTTAAATAGGGAGAGTCACAAATGGTCACAGATAAATTGTTAAAATATGAAAATATGAACTGAATTAAAATTTGTAAATAAATCTATATAATTAAAATAGTGTCTGTCATTAAAATGACATTAAAATTTTAATGTAATGTCATTAAATTTGACATTAATTGACATTAAAATTTTAATGTAATGTCATTAAATTTGACATTAATTGACATTAAAATTTTAATGTCATTTTAATGACAGACACTATTTTAATTATATAGATTTATTTACAAATTTTAATTCAGTTCATATTTTCATATTTTAACAATTTATCTGTGACCATTTGTGACTCTCCCTATTTAACATCTAATTTTATACAGTCAAGCAGCTCGACATCCATTTTTTACTAGTCTTGAAGATGAAGACATACAGTCTTCGAAACGTCGACTTCGTAAAAACTGAGTTTGATTTTAGTCCACTAAGCTCAATAATTAATTTTGTAAAACTGGAATTGTACTAACCAAAAACTACATTAAATCAAAAAACATATCAAACCAAAACAAAAACATATTTGATAGAGTAACAGAGACCGCACTAACATGACTAAGAATAGGACACACAGTAATGACACATAGTTATAAAATATCAGGAGAAGAACCACCTGAATGTACAATATGTAAAACAATCATAACAATAAAACATATAATAATGGAATGCCCAATATATAATCAACAAAGAAAAGAAGGAAAGATTCCTGAAAATATTGGAGAAGCGCTAAATTCAGAGAGAAACAATATATTGTCATGGAACGACGGACCAATAATTGTTTTTTTGTACCGCGGTTATTAGATTTGTTCATAGCCTGCAAATCGGTTTTTATTATTTAAGAACAAAAATAAAGACTTAAAATTGTTACAAATCCACACGCTGTCAACACGATAATTTTGTTTTTTATTGCTAATTTATCCGGGTGCGAGTGACTGTAGTTCGACATAAAATCTAAAACAAAGAGTGTTTAATACGTTTGGTTCACCTTGTACATTTTTGAAAAAGATTACCAGAAAAGTTGGAGTGTGGAGATAAGCGTGAAAACACGTGAGGCCGGTGGACGATTTTTGAGCGTTCCACGTTTTTAAGCGTAATTTTTGGTAGCGATTTGCCTGAGTATTACAGGTGAAGTCATCAGAGTGGTTTTTAAGAGTGCCATAAGGTGTGATTGAGAGAAGAATGCGCTAACGCTTCGTTTATTTGCTAAAATTAGAGCAAAGTTAGAATTGATATGAGGATTAAAAGGACGCGAGTGGTCCGACATTTTGGAATTTGGAAAGTATTAAAAATTTTACCTACCTGTAAAATTTAATGAGTGCCTTTATGGAGAATAAAATTGGATAAAACGTATGAGTTTATTATTTTTACGACAACACCACAAATTTCGCTGGAGCCGAACTTCAATAACAAAACAGAAGGAAAACACCGGTTACAACTTACGAGGATCGAGATAACTACACGGAAGTTAAGAACTACCTGCGTGAACTGAGCGTCACCTATCATCGGTATCAGGTACTTAAAACAATTATAAAATTTAAACACAGTGGAACTATTTTTTTTATTCAATTTTAAAATTTCATTTGATACAAAGACAATATTATTTTTAGTTAATCATTTTTTTTGTACAAATTCCTCACATATTCGACACAAAAGTAGTCAATGGTCACTGAACTTAGATTCCTTATTAAAACCGTAAATGTAGTTCAGGGACCACGGACTACACACCAAAACACTAACGAGTCAAAAAGCAATATTAACCGCTAAATTAATTTGTTTTTAAATAAACCTAGCTATCGTTGGTCAATTTCAATTTTATTACCCCACACAATTATTGGTTTGAGACAGAAGCAATCCATGCCCTGGGACGTCTCTGTTCTGAGATTGAGTAAGCTAGTCGGCAAATTTGAAGAAAAGGAGGCTATCGAGATTGATAAAAAAAATTTTTGTTAGTAAAATTTTAGGGGGGCAAAATCTCGGTAGCATTCCACTACAATATATTGTCATGTTCCAAAATCCTTAATTGGAATTTTGTATTTAATTTGGAACTTGTGTTTTTTTTTTGTAAAAATTGTATTTTTGTATTTGCTGGTTTTCCCGCCAAAGAATGGTAGTGGCAGCAATGGGTGGTGGAAACCAGGCTTTTTGCCGATAATGGCCGCCATGAGCGCTTGGGAAGAAGTTTTGTCTCTTAAATTTTGATTGCGATTTTGTTAAAAGTTTTATATTTAAAAATAAACTGACTTGGTGATTTATTATTTGATTGATTTGAATTTGGAAGTTTATTTTAATTTTGATGTTATTGAACGATAAATTTTTGACAATAAGTTTTTAATTATTGATAGTGATTTGAGATTTGAAAGATTAGTAAGAAAGTTGGAAGCTCATAATTAATGTTTAGAAAATTTTATAAAATTAGAATTAATTTTGAAGGCAACGGAAAGTCAAGTTGATAGTGGCGCACCTGGATCTGCTTATCAATTTATTAAAATTTCCCTTTGAATACCTACCTTGAACATTTATTTTAATTTAAAAATTTGGAGTTTTGAAAGATTATACCTTGAAGAAAATAACATGACAAATTGGCGCAGCAACGTGGGGTTTTAAAAATTCTATATCGTGGAATAATAATTGGCGCCCAACGTGGGGCCACGATAAGATCACCTATCAATTTATGCCATATAAATTGATAATTTAAAATTGAACTCACACCTATTTATTTGCAATTAAATTTATTTTTCAAAAATTTATTAACGCAAAATAAAATGAATGCTAACGAGACTGAAAATCAGAACGAAGGACAGGGTGAACAGCATGTACTTGATACACAATCGCTTCTGTTTGAGTCTCCTGATTATGCTAGTACGCGAAGGGGGACAGAAGTAATGCCGCCTACGGAAATCAGCATATTAACTGATTTAATAGTAAAAAAATTTGGTGCATTAGGTGATACGGTTGATCAATTAAAAGAACAAATGAAAGTATCAGATATTAGGTTCGCAGGAGAAATAAATGACATAAAAGTGGAAATTATTACCTTAAAAGAACAATCAGTCACAAAAGAAATGTTTAACGAAAGAATAAGCAATACGGTAACGCGAGATCAATTGCGGGAGAGCATTGAAAAAAGTGAAAGGGATGTGATGAATAAAATGTTAGACATGACGCTTAATCCATCGTTTGTAAAAGACGATGAAATTGCAAAAAAATTAATAGAAGTACACGAAAAACAAATAAATAAAATCGAGCTAAACGTAAGCAGCAAAGTAAATGATCTAGAGCACAAAGTAGTCGAGGAACTAGTAAAACATGAATACGATATTAAACAAGTCAAATTAAAATGTAACGAACTAAAAAGCGACTTAACCAAAATAAGAAATTCGAATATTTCTAGTATCGATTACCGCGATTTTACTGGGGGTGGATCAATCGTGAACGATGTAACGTGGAACTTTTATCAGGAAAGTAAAATAAAATTTTATGGACAGGGGGGTATGAACCCAAAACAATTTTTAAAAAGTGTTGCACAATTAACTGATAAAATTACAGACTCGGCAAAACTCAAAAGCATGATACGTGGTATGATGAAAGGTACATCGGAAGAGTGGTTTGGTGTTATTCATGATAGGTTTGATATTTTCGATGAATTTTCAACTTTGTTTTTAAAAAGGTATTGGGATGAGGCAGCACAAGAAAGGATTAGAAATGAATTAATGACGGGAAAGTATAGGGGGATAGGAAATAGAAATTATTATGCAGAAAAAATTATTAATTCTGTACAGCAATTGGATCCTCCGTTTGATGAAAAAGATATTGTTCGGTATTTATCGCGACATTATGACCGCGAAATAATTAATAGAGTAACAATTGAAAATATAAAAACGATTGAGCAATTCACAAATTTACTTAGGCGCTTTGATAGTGATTATGTGGAAGAAAAAACAGGGGGGAATCATTATAAACAAAATTTCAATCAAAAAGTTATAAATTATCCTGATCATCCCAACAGACAATTTTATGAAAACAATCGTAACGAGAATAGCAATAATTTTAGTAATAGATACCGTGATCGTACACGAAATGGTTATCCAAATAATGATAATCAACGACATAACAATTATTCACGAAATCAATTTTATAAAGGATTCCAACAAAATAATAACAATGATTATAACCAACAGCGCAATAGATATCATAACAACAATTTTAACTATCAAAGAGGCAATAGTCATCAAAATGAAGGTAGAGGTCGACAATATGGTAGATATGATTTTAGACCGCAATACAATAGGGTTAATAATTCTTATGATAATTCGCGCGAAAATTTTAACAACAATGCCCATACGAATGATAGATTACCTATGAACGATAACGCGAGGTCAAGTAATCAGGAAATAAACATAAACAATATAGCTACATCAAACGTAGAAGAGGCTGCTACTGTAGGAGCAACCGCTTCAAATTTTCAGTAAACGATGAACCGAAGGCCTTCATGATAAATTCTTATCAACATCCCAGAGAATTTATCAATGAAGAAAACCTTAACTACACTCAAAATGGAAGTTTAAAAACTCTACCTTTCATACAAGCGACAATTAATAATATTGATGTAAAATGTTTATTAGATACTGGGGCAGAATTATCTTTATTAAATGAGGATATTATTGAGAAAAATAAAAGTAGTTTTAAAAATCAAATAATAAGAACTAAGGCTGTTAATTTAGTAACAGCTAACAATAAAAAATTTTCAAGTGTCAATAAAAATGTGGTAGCAAAAATTAAAATAGGTACAAGAGAAATTAGTGATAGTATTTTGATTATGGGTGGATTGAGTTTACAATGCATTTTGGGCATAAACATAATTAGCAGATTTGGAATGACGATAGATGTTCCTAATGAATTGATTAGGATACAACAGGAAGAAATTCAATGGATTCGCGAAGAAGGGGATAAAAATTTAGTAGATAGTAAGGGAGATGGAATAATTATTAATAAGATTAATGTAGGTAGGAATATGGTTGATGATATTAATGGGAATGATGATGAAGATTTTAGGGATAATTTAGTTAGGGAAAAAGAAGGAGTTGATAATTTAATAATTGAAAAAGATAATCTTGGTAAAATGTGGGAAGGTAAATTGTTAGATTGCGAAGATAATTACATTGAAATTGTTAAAGAAATGTTGTATGAAAATCAATCATTGGTAAATAATGAGTCAAGCTTTGCAAAAAATTATGCGCATAAATTACATATTGAAAATGAAACCTCATTTAAGTGTAAAACTTATCCAATCCCTTATGCTTATAAGAAACAGGTATGGGAAGAATTAAATAAAATGGTGAAAAATAAAATTATTAAAAGATCTTCCACTGCATACCTCAATCCTCTTATAATTGTCAAAAAGAAAGACGGAAGCATTAGATTGTGCGTCGACGCCAGAGCCTTAAACGCTATCACAAAACCTCAATTTGAAACACCTCAAAATATTGACACATTATTAGCAAAATTAGGTAATAAGAAAATTTTTACAAAATTAGATTTAAAAAACTCATTTTGGCTTATAAAACTGGATAAAGATTCTCAAAAGTATACCGGTTTCTCAGTAGACGGAAACACATTTATATTTTTAGTCGTGCCATACGGTTTGTCGACAAGTTGTTCAGCATTGGTTAAGGCAATGCAAAATATTTTAAAAAGGTATGAAGAATTTTGTGAGCACTACGTAGATGATATGATTGTATTTAGTAAGGATGAAGTAGAGCATCACAAACATTTGGAAACAATTTTGAAAGCTCTAAAAGATGCAGGTTTGAAATTAAATTTATAAAAGTGCGAATTTTACAAAAGTAAAGTTAATTATTTAGGATATAAAGTATCATCTCAAAGTGTAGAAATAGATAATAAAAGGCTAGAAGAAATTCATAATTATCCACGTTCGAATAATTTACGATCACTTAGGGGATTTATAGGGCTGATGAATTATTACAAGAAATTTATTCCCAAATATTCAAATATTGCGTTGCCATTAATTGATTTGTTAAAGAAAAATGTTAAATGGAAATGGGGCAAAGATAAAGAAACTGCATTTATACAAATGAAAGAGACTATTTTTAAAAACATGACATCGATACCATCAAATATTTGAAAGAAATCAACATCTTAAAACTAATTTAATAAAATGTAATAATATAAATGTATAAAGTGCTAATGACCTAGTAGTTGATGCATTATAAAACATCAAATAAAAAAAAACGTAAAGAAATCATTTTTATTCTACTTTTATCTTTTAATGTGTTACATAAAAATACACGTGTTTGACATACTATCTGTATATAACGCGAATAAAAATAAGTTATTGTTAATTACTTATTACATAAATATATGAATCGTAACGTAACAAGCTTAATCAGATAATATTTATAATAGAATATAATTTGAGATTTAAAATTATTTCTATTATATTATTTGATTTAACTTGTTATATTGAAGTTTGTAATGTTAATTACTTATATGATATAAAAATCAATATAATTTTGAAATTAGAAACTACTGCCTACCTATAAAAAAATTACTTTAAAATATCGATCGACAGCTTATAAACTAAAATCAGCCAAAATAATATACAATAAATAATTTCAAATAACAAACTTTTATCAGTTCAATAATTAATGTACTTTAACATTTACATAAAATAAAAAATAAACTATACTGAAATCTAAAGCTATCTAAAAACGAACAGAAACCAGAAAATCTAAAAAATATTTACAAATTAATATAGATTTTTGAGTTTATTCGTTAATGTTACAATTTTTCTGAAATAGGTATTGCTGTTTTCAGATCCCTAATCTGGACTAATCTTGAGCATAAATCTTTGTAAAAATTCCAGGGTATTTGAAATCCCTGTTGGGTAACAAACAATGAAATTATAATACAAAGCTATACATACTTTCAATGCTTGCATCAAGCTTACACATTGTAAATTAGGTAATTCCGTTTTTTCGAAATAAATTAAGTACTAAAAACCTTAAAAATTTAACCCAATATTAGAGAATTAAATTATAGAAGGGTGTAATTATTACGAACTGGTTTTTGTTATGATGCACGATGTATTTATTCTGGGTTCAATTACATCGTGGGAATTCTAAAATTTACTAAATAATTAAATTTGTATGCACATTTCGGGTTGTTTACCTCACCTTATCAACTTTTTTTATGAAAAACTGATTGTTTTTCTTTAAAGTAATCTGCTATCACTTGAAGACATTGTTCATGTTTCTCATTCTCGTAAATGTGTTTTCCATTCCCAATTTCAACCTCTTGCCTTCACATTAGACATAATTTTTTAAATTGCCAAATCCCCACTATTAACAAGCAAAATAGACCCCTCCAATTTTGATATAATACTCTGTCATTCAGGGAATCTTGCGTTTCCTTCAGGGTTTCAGGGTCTAGATGTGCTATTTCTGGTTGCCAGTTGGAGCAGCCTAAAATGCAAAAAAGTTTAGATGTACTTTTAATGATTATAAATCCAAGCAACCACAGCAGTAGATTAGTGTGGTCGCTGGTCGAGTTACAGAGCGAAAATTCTGGGTTCAAATCTCGGAATCTTTTAGCTCGGCTTTTCGGTGTGCATCAACACGTTGTAGATTTAAGAATTTACATAAGTCTGACCAATTGACAAAGTCAAAGTCAAAAAAGAAAAAACAAATAAAATAATAATTCCAAGCAAATATTTACCTGCTGTTGCTCGTAATTTCGTTTTCAATTACTAAGAGGAACTTCAACATTGACATAATTCTCAGGTCAATTACTTCTATCTATGAGTTTCCCCGTCCCCAACCAGAACACCATCCTCATCTAGTATGAATTGTTAAGTCACCGGTACTTATAAAACAGGCTTCATCAGATTGGGCAGTGGATGATGCTTGGGTCCTCATTAGGTATCCAATTTCCATCTTTATTTAGAAGTAAAAACGTTTCATTATACATCTTCAAGACCTTGTCATCGTCAATTCTAAGACAATTTTGCTGCCATCAATTTTCAACTTTTCTGAAGCTAAAAAATATGGAATAAAAAGTAAACACTCTAATTTTTGTAAAACTAATTCAAAAAACATTAAGAATACATTAAGGACAAGCGTATAATCCACAATGGCAACAAGAGAGAATTTTAAGATTAACAATATCCCACTTTGGAGAAAAATGTAAATTAAGAAGAACAACATCGTGTATTTCCTCGAATTAGATATCAAGAGCTTTTCATTATAGACGGGCCAATGGGATCAATCAGTGCTGGGTAGATGCAAGATGAAACATTTATTGTGTTACTTAAACATTTTCAAAAACATACGAATGCCTCTCTGTCGCATAAGTTTTTGTTGGTGCTAGGCAATCATTCGTCACATATACATATCAGCTCCGCGTAGACTTTTGCAAACAGAATCGGATAGTACTAAGTACTACGTTTCCGCCCCACTGCTCGCACAAACTACAGCCATTTGGATAGATCCTAAAACCATGTCTATTTATGACATTTACGACAAAAAAATTTAAACAGTTTAAATTTAAAAAATTATTTTGACGACTATCGCACTCACATGTCATGTGACAAACATCAACCAATTGACAAATTGGATTGACACAATGTCGACCAATCAGTACCGAATTTGGCAAAAATTTGAGAAACGGAAATCGCCTTAGGCAATTATCGATATAGGCATTTTAAAAATAATTTGATTAACAGCAAAGTCTTCCTTTACTGCTTAATTAAAAAGTTTTATCAAACCACAAAAAATACCAATTTTGAAAATCCAAATTCTTCCGTTATACGTACTTTTAAAAATAATTTTATTAGCCACAAATTCTTCCTTTGCTTAATTTAAAAAATTTTATCAGCCGCAAAATATCTTGAAAAGGCAAATTCTTCCTATGAGGGTTAAAATGAACCCCCTTTCACATTAAAATCAATTATCATAAAATTTTATTGACCATTACATATTTTATCTTGATGTTTCTTAATTACATAATTTGAAAATTTACTGCGTGGGAAAAATCGCACCTTCCTTATTCAATAAATATTGATTATATTTTATCTATTGCCTATTATTATCAAGGATGTCGTTGAAATTATCACACACTTTACATATTATATAATAATTCAATTATAGCCCCTTTTAATATTATGGTTTTCAGCAATAAAATAGTTTTAGGATAATTTATTTTCACTTAAAATCAAACCCTCCTTTACATTAACATTACCGTAAAATTTTATTGACCATTACAACCATAACAACTCCAAATTCTATCAATATTGGACCGCAATATGTAAATCTTCCAAACTGTCCAGCACTTCGCTAATTGAAAAATTTTTGGGAACAAATTAAATTAAAACTTAAAAAACAAAAAACAAAAATTCAACCGATTCAATAACACTTATTATTTTTTACTACTGTACAAAACCTCATGTAAGGAATTTTAAGAAAGGTTCGAAAATTGTATGCCCTGTTTTAAAAAAATTTATTTTTAAATTTTTACATATAATATGATATTGTTAAATGTAAATAAGAATATTGTTTTCAAAAAATATTAACCCGATTTCCATTATTAATTAAATGTGTTAATATCTTTTTCAATAATGTATTGATTATATTATTATTTAAAATTTTTTTAAATTTTAACATAGTATCTAATAATGATCTGCTCTGTATGTATCGAAAAATAACGCCAGATATGGTAAATCTTCGATGTAATCATAAATTTTGCAAAACCTGCTTTATCATTTGGTTAGGAGCATGTGTTAATAAAAAAACTTATAATTATGCGGTACAAAATATTAAATAACAATGGGGAATTGATAAAGGTGGACCTCCGTAAACCTCGCAGCAAAAGAATACTTCCAAGAACAGGATGATTTCTAGACGTGCTATATAATCTCGGTATATTCGATGATGATTTGGAAGAAGTGGATTACGGTTTTTTTTTACCGTTTGAAGATTCCGACTTCGAGGATTAGTGAGAGGTAAATAATAAATTTTTTTATAAATAATTTAATATATGGTAGACATATAATATTATATTAAATTCTTACTTATTGCGGCGAGAATAATAGTATTATTATTTATTTTCTACAAAAACAATAAACTATCTACTATGAAATTAATTACTATCATTTGGGAAGTTATATATAAACATGTAAAATCTTGAAAATCCTTAGTAGTACATAAAGCACCTATGCATAGTAAGCATGTCATATATTTTTACATTAAAAAGTAATAATCACGTGTTATCTATCGATTTTATAAATCCATTATCACTCGATCCTGAAGCTGAATATGGATTAGCTCTGATAGGCTTTACGAAGGTGAAAATAAATTTTATTACACTGATTATAATACTACTAATAAAAAGAAAAAACAGGAAACGATTACGTTACCGACTGGATCCTATGAAATTTTGGATATAAAAAATTATTTACGGCAACAATTTATTCCCAAAACTATAAAAAAGGAGGACTATGATAAATACTTCTCTCTAAAACCTAATCACAATACGTTAAAGTGTGAAATTTATAGCGAGAGGTATAAATTTTTGGGGTTTTCTAATCGTATATTAGAACCGGATAACGAACACGAATCTGATCTTCCGGTTGATATAATCAAGGTTAGAACAATTCAAATAAATTGTAATATAACCACAGGAGCATTTTATGATAATAAACGCTCACATACGATCTATGAATTTGCGATTGGAGTGGATCCAGGCTTTGCCATAGACGAAGCACCTCAAAATTTAATATATTTACCTATAATCAATAAGCGAGAAATAACGAATATTACACTAACCATATTAGATCAAGATTTTAAACTTGTAAATTTTCGAGGAGAAACCGTTAAAATTCGTTTGGAATTAAAAAAATTAAAATGGGATTAGTGTTTAATAATAATAATAATAATCAAAAAACTATAAAACCTCATACAAAAAAGTTTGGTCTTCACTCTCAACCAACCGCTTATCAGAGATAGATAAGTTACAAGGCAAGAGGTATAGACTTATCAAAAAGACTAAATACTGAAAATCGTATGTTTCTCGAAGCAATAGGATTACGATGTCGTTAAGTAAAATATTTAATATTTTCCAAAACCCTCAATATGATGAGACAATTCAAAAAGTCGAAACTAGAACATATCAACCTTATGTGAAATCATTCAACAATAATGATGTCATAGAAATATCGATAAATCAATCCGATCAATCTAAAATCCGATTCCGATCAAAATAAAAACCGTAGGAACTGGTGAGGTATCTCTAGTAAATAATGCAGGAGCCTTTCTCTTTGATTCAATTTAAATGGACAAGAAGTTGAAAGTGTACGTGATCCGGGAATTTTAAGCACGATAAAAGGATACATGTGTTATAATACTACGGATTCTAACCATTTCGATATAGCGGGATGGAATTTTCCATCTAATCCTATAATAAATAAGGATGACAAATCATTTGTTTTACGTATTCCTTTGAAACATTTATTAGGAATTTTTAATGAATATCAATATGTTTTTTTCGGAAAACTAACGATTCGTCTCGTAAGAGCAAGACATGACATGGATGGTCTTTTAATAAAAAAAAGCTGGTGATACATTCAAGGTTGAAATAAAAATTGAAAATATTGTTCTAAGAGTAGACATTATGATACCAAACGATGTATTAAAAGTTAAATTTATTAGAATCTATCAAAAAAGATACACCAATCATAATTCCATTTCGAAAATGGGAATTTCATGAATTACCTCAATTAACTACAGGTGCAACTAAAGAAATTTGGTCAGTGAAAACCTGTACAGCTCTCGAGAGTCCTCGCTATGTTATTATAGCCTTTCAAGAAGCTAGAAGTTGAGATTTAAAGAAGAATGCATCAAATTTTGATAATATCAGTATATCTGATATACGTGTTACTTTAAATGGTGATTATTATCCTATAGAACGTATGAGACTTGATTTTAATAAAAATAATTATGTTGAAGCACACTGTAATTATACAAAATTTTATCAGAGTTTTAAAAATGATTATACATTACCAAAACACCCGTTGTTGGATTATGTGACTTTCAAAACTCATGCTCTATTTGTTATCGATTGCTCTAGAAGAATTGATGCTTTAAAATCGAGCACGATCGATGTTAAAGTTGATATGGAAGCTCAAATAGGCTTTCCTATAAATACTAAAGCTTATTGTGTAATTATCCAATATGCAATAATCCAACATCTTCCACTTAGTGAAATAGTACGCAAGTTGTCTTAAGGTTAAGGATTTGAAAAGCTCTCATATTACTACCGCTACAAATGCTTCCTGTAAATTTTACATTAGTTCGGTAATACATCATAATAAAAATAGAACGGAATTTGCGGAAGAAACTACATCTAGTTCAATGATAACGATAAGGATTGATTTGAATGGACGGCAGGGAATCTAATATAAATAGAATAATCTCACCCCGAATATTGGTTATACTTCAATACGTAAAAGAAACAACAATGAAGTTTGTGATAGTAGATGTGCAAGGTTATTGCAATAAAAATTTTATTGCGAAAGAACTATGTATTTTTGATGGGTGTATTAAAAATACTTATCTGTTTAAACCACCTTTCCCGTAAGTAGATGTACAAAGCGGGTTCTGGCTCACAGGTGTGCTTGATGGCACATGCCATCAAGTTCTTGGTAATCATAGGTGAGAATTAAAAGTTCTTGTAGAGGGTATGTGTGATGAAGTTCTTCGCTTGTAGGTGAAAGTGGATGCGAGTTCTTCGCGGGGGGCTTGTGGATGCGAGTTCTTCGCGGGAGGGCTTGTGCGGGGGGGGGGGTAGGTTTTCGCAGGTGTGTTGCTCACGATGATGTAATTGTATTTTCGTGGGAATTTGCTCGATGATGTAATTTTAAACTAAATCGTCTTACAATCTAATTACTAATTTTTTATATCATTAAGAACACTATTATGTTAATTAAGAGCTTATCAACATCAATCCAAAACACTCGCTAATATTTAAACTAAATTGAATTACAGTATCAATTATGAGAGTAGATGATTGCGTAACGTTATTAACTATCAGCTTATCAACATCAATCCAAAAATAGTTGTTAATTATAATAATATATTATTTTCAAATCGAACTTAAATTAAATTGAATTATAGTATCAAAACCATTATGAATAATTATGAGAGCAGATACGACTCATCAATTAGTCCTGCGTGATGATATTGATGCTTTTCAACATTAATCTAAAAACAGTTGTTAATTACAATCCAATATTATTAGCTATCAAATTATTAACTATAAATGAAAAAAAAACCACCTTACACGAGGAATGATAAATCTCTTAGTTGAGGAATGTTATTACAAATCTAATATATCTAATTACTAATTTTTACGTATAATAAAGCCTGTCCACGAAAAAAACCGACCACTTGTATTGTTGTGCTAAATGAAAGACTGCAAAAATTTTGGACAAACAATTTATTAATAGTCATTTCTAGGTTCCTTTTTAACATAAAAAAAATTAAAAACAATCAATTTATGAATCTCTATAAAATGCTCTCACTTTCCGTTTGATGCCACTCATGAGAGTTTGCACATCGTTGACATCGAACGAATCGGCTGCTTTCTTATATTTTTTTTTAAATTTTTCTATATCCGTCGTTACGCCTTTGGTTTTTTTCAGCTTTAATTTAATTTGCGCCCAATATTTTTCGATTGGCCGAAGTTCCGGACAATTTGGCGGATTTGCCAACTTCGGTACAATGTTGATTGAATTTTCTTCATAAAATTCTAAGCACCGTTTGCTATAGTGGCAGGTAGCCAAATCAGGCCAAAATAGGGGTGGTTTGTTATGCGATTTTAAAAATGGTAGTAAACGTTTTTTAAGACATTCAGATAAATAAATTTCTGTATTTACTGAACCCGTTGTAACGAACGGTTGTGATTTTAAACCGCACGAACAAATGGCCTGCCATATTAGGTATTTTTTTGGGAATTTCGATACCTTAACAGTTTTGTTTTCTTTGGCTACCTGCCCCCGACCCTTGGCGACGTAAAACTCCTGCCCAGGTAACTGCCGAAAATCTGCTTTGCAATATGTTTCGTCGTCCATGACAATGCATTCAAATTTTGTTAAAAAATCGCTGTACAATTTTCGTGCTCTTGTTTTCGCTGTTGATTCTTGTGTTTCTGACCGATTAGCGATTTTCTGAACTTTGAAACTTCTTAATCCAGAACGAACTTTCACATTTTGCACATTAGATTTAGATGTACCCACTTTATCGGCCATGTCCCTAACAGAAGTGTTAGGTTTTCGTTTAAATTCCCGGATCACTTTATTTTTTAATTTCGAATCCACCGAACCTTTTTTTCGACCCGAACCACTTTTTCTTTCAACACTACATTCTTTTCTGAACTTGGCCAGCATATTTTGAATGGTTGATTTTGGAATTTTCAAATGTTTTGAAAGCTCTCTTTGCGACATTCGCGGATTTTCACTGTGCGTGGAAATAATTAATCGTCTTCGTTTTACTTGCTCGCTCTCCATGATGCTGTAACTATACTAACCTTCTAAAAGTAAAAATTTTACGTTGTTCCCAAGTTTATTCTGAACAAAAGGGTCATAAAATTTTATGAGATATTTTAAAAATTGTACCTGAAATATGCAATTCAAAGTGGTCGGTTTTTTTCGTGGACAGGCTTTAATTAATAATTTTTATATCATTAAGAACACTATTGTGATAATTAAGTATAATACATAAAAAATGGATTATATTTGATCATCTAGGTTGATCTAATATATAAGTAGAATAATTTTTCCCTAAGAATAAGTTACTTCTTTATTTATATAATATATTAAAGTAGTGTTGAGTGTCATAGTGATATTTCAGAGTAAGTTGATTACCTACTATACTTCAATTATAATTATATTAAATTTTCAACAAATTTAAATATTGTTAATAAATTTATAGATGATGAAAAATATTAAATCGGTAAAATACATCATAGATTATGATGGGTTTTCGTTTGACGGACCATTTCGTCTAAAGGAACTCGGTGTCTATGATGTAGACAACAACTATGCATATTCCAAGATGTTTAAGGTAAAAAATAAAAATTATACATTTTACAAGTTACTAAAAAAATCTAATATTTAATTTTTAAGGTTGGAAGCACCAAGGATGTTAAGGATATGAGGACTATCCGCTTTGTAACAAATAACATCCACGGTTTAGCGTGTCAGGATTCCCTAATGAACTGGATAGAACACAAATCGATGTGATTATACAACGAATGTGTGTAGAAGCACGATCGGAACATCGGTTTGTGTGCTATAAAGGTGGAAATTATGAACGAGATCACATAACAAGGTTGGGGTATTCAGATACAGCTTTCAACCTGGAGGATTTAGGGTGTCCAAAATGTGACATCCTACTTCAACGATACGTCTTGGAGGTGGAAGAATGTGGCAACCATATGACATTAAAAAACCGTAAAATAGCTCATTCTCCAAAGGTGGAAATGAGCTATTTTATACAATTTCTAAAAGATTATTTTAGAAATTGAGTTTTTGTTATATACAGGGTGCTGAATGACTTAGCCGAACATAGGAAATTAACATGTAAAAACTTATTTATGCAAATTCCTGCTTCCCTAATTATTTTAGAGAAAAAATGAAAGAGACAAAAATAATGCAGAAATATAACTACGCATGATAAGAACATTAGATGTAATTTAGCTTTTACTTAAAAAGTCAAAAAATGCTTTTGAAATTGTTAAAAGTTTCATTTATCAGACTTGCCAAGTAAGTTTCCATGGTAATTATGTTTAAAAATATAAATTAAATTGAATTTATTACATGGCTAGTGCGATAATTAAAAATTGTAACAATTTCAAAACCAATTTTTGACCTTTTAAGTAAAAGTTAGATAAAATCTAATGGTCTTATCATTCGTAAGTTATATTTCTGCATAATTTTTGTATCTTTCAATTTTTCTCTAAAATAATTAGGGAAGCAGGAATTTGCATAAATAAGTTTTTACATGTTAATTTCCTATGTTCGTCTAACTCATTCAAAACCCGGTATAACCTAATCACCAGGGGCGGATGGGACGACCGGGACACCGGGCGTTTGCCCGGTGGGCCGGTGAAGCGTGGGCCGGTTTATTGTTCGAAGAAACGAAAAATTATAATTGTTATTATTCAACTTTATCTACTTCTCCATTTTTAAGAAAAGCAAAAAAAATGGTATAGGTTTACCCAAATAATAACAAAAATTGTGGGAAATTCCACAAATAAATTATAAATATAGTTTAAGCTTTATTCTTAACAGCTATTATGTTTACGGTTACATGGTTTTTATATTACACCAATTCCATGGCTTCCAGGTCAAAAGGGATAAGTAGGGTCCATAGATAAGATAGATAAGACATATAAGCCGACAAGGTGAATAAAAATAAATTAGGAAAAAAATTTTTTCCCACTTTTTTTATTTATCTATTTTATTTTCGAAATTCAAATTTACTTTTAAATTGGTTTTTTCTTTTGAACATTTTGGGGGGGAGGGCACGTGCCCCCAGGTACTTTAATTTTGCAATAAAAATCAGTAGTACCGCAACTAATATCAAATGTTATTTGAGTGGTTAATTCGGACGATTTTAGTTTAGCCTTTAGTTTTCATTTTAGCATTTAGTTTAGCTGGTGTACTGTGCGTTTTCTTTAAGTGAAGCAGTGGCGTAAATAAGGGGGGTGATCAGGGTGATGAATCACCCCCCAAAAAAGTTTTTAAGAGTAAAAATTTCCAAAATTTTTTCCCAGTTTTTCCCGATGGTGTCTCCTACCTGATTTATCACCCCCAAATTCAAATCCTATTTACGCTACTGAAGTGAAGTGAAGTTTTTGTGTTTTGAAAGTTAAACTATTGTTATTTTTGTTAATTGTTATTATAATAATGGAAAAACCAAAACGCAAAAGAGGCGCGGAAAAAGACAGGGACCGCAAAAGAAAATGTAAGTTGGACGAGGCGTCTAAATGTCAGTCTTTAGAAACATTTTTTAAACCAAATAAAATAACTTCTGCATCAACCCAACGAGAAGATACCACTTTGGAAGAATTAACAACAACTACTGTGATCCAAGAAGAAAGAATCGTTAACTCTCAGCACCAGGCTACGACTTTATTTGCTGATGCAGATTCAACTATTCAAGCTACTTATATAGCATCAGAAACAAAAATTGCTTCGTCTAATGGTTTAAGTAATAAAATATTCGATGAAAAGTGTTCAAACCAACGTGGTGTAAGCTTAGTTGACGTAGTTGAATCCGATGATACTGCACAAGAGCTAGGAATAAGTTTTTCACAGAATAATTTCTTTAGAAGACCATTAAATGATGAACTAAAACATATTTTTGAGTATCATCCTCAAGTTTCAACAAATCAAAGTGATATTCCTTTCGTTATTTCCAAAGTTTTCAATAGAGATACCTCGACACAATCTCAAAGAAAGTGGCTTTCTTACAGCACAAGACAAAAAGCCTTATACTGTTGAGTAGTGTAGTAATGCGGGTTCTGGCTCAATTCCCCATAAGGTTTAACATGTGACCTACTTAGGAGGTTTTTTTGACAGGTTGATGATTGATGACTAAGATACTGAGGGTGACCTACTTATGGGGTTTGACAGGTTGATGATTGATGACTATGATAATGGGGTGAGGTCAGAAATTTGAAAGTAGGTTACGCTAATGAGAGGTTATCTGAGGTTAACGTGTGATCTACTTAGGGGTTGTTTTTTATTATCTAAGAAAGATAATTGAACAATACAACAATAGCTTGTTTTGTTATTATAATTGGCGGTCAATCATTGTCTTAAAGATAGTTAACGGTTTTTTCTAATTTAAGAACAATGATGTGGTATTAATGATGGGGATGACAAGTATTCATTGTTCTAAAGAGTGTTTAAGGTTTTTATTATCTATAATTGTATAATCCCCACCATATTTTTTATTATATATAAAGAATGTTAAATTTTTTAATTTTTATTTGTTATAAGTACCGTTTCATAATTCGAAAAGAAAAAACAATGTCTGATTTTATACCGAATATTAAAGTTAAAACAATGTTACGAAAAAACGTGAATAGCATTGAAAAAGAAGAAGAAGAAGCAAATAAATTGGTAATCGATGAATTTTTTGATGGAAACAACAAACAGCAAACAACAATAAAACAGATGAAACCTCAAGTAATCGGTCAAACAATTTATTGGTTGAATAATTCAAAAACAAAATGTTTAACTATTAGGTTTGATTTGATAAATAAGGAACCATGCGTAAATATCTATAACAATAACGGTATTGGAATATCATTAAATGAAGCACTTTGGGGTGAGTTTAAAACTCATATAAGTGAAATAGCAAGATACATCAACAGTGAAGTGGATAATTTTAAAGTAAAATTCAATGTGTTAAAAATTGAAAGTGTTTTAATGTCAAACAATTATAAAACTATAAAAATTTCGAATAACAGCTTTTATATATATTTGGGTCATGAGGCTGTTTGTAAACTAATAAAAATTATTGAGATTGTTAATATTCATTTGAAAAATCTTAAGGTTCAATGCTTTGATAAATTTTATGACAATACAATTACATATGTACGATTGGGTGGTAATATTACATGTCTATTAAACTCGACATTGTTACGAAATCACAATTACATCAATTTATGTTGTATCCATGAAATTCTTCTTTTATATCCTCATATTATAGATAACGATTTAATAAAAATATTTGCTGATTAATATGAATTATACAACATTTGTTACAATAGATGTGCAGGGATTTTGTATACCAGAATTTACTCTTAAGGAAATGGCTATCTATGATGGAAAAGATATTAAATATTATCATTTTAAAAAACCAAGTTTATTTAGTAATTTAAGTACTACTTTACAACAAAATGTAAAATGGTTAGAATATGATTTACACGGTTTAAAATTTTCAAAAGGAACTATAGATTTAAACAATGTAATAGAAAATATACAAAAAGATGTAAAAAATGTTGATGCCGTTGTTTGTTATGGTAACCAAAAATTACAATTTTTAAAAACTATTTTAAACGATAGGGTATATGACGTAAAAGATTTTTTAAAAAGATGTTAATAAATTTGTTGAAGTAGGTAAAGCAGGATATTGAAATAGCCCACGTGCATGAAAACCTATTTTAATTAAATCATGATTGTTTATATGATTATAAATTTTTAATCGTGCTTCATCGCTAGGTGATATGTGATCGACAAGCCAATGTATTTTGTCAATTTTTATTTTAATGGAAGTTTCACCATTAAAACAATCATTATCAGACTTTGATCTAATCAAAATTAATTCTTGACGTGTATTAATTATGTTTCTGCAATAATTTGAGCAAAATCCTAAAATATGATTTAAGAGAATTAACGTGCAAAAACTTTTCTTTGTTATATCCAATAATTGAGATTCATTGTTAGCATCATTCCAACCAGCACTCGATAAAGCAGTTTTTTCCCCTAAAGTACAAGAGTAGATGAACAAAGCAGGTTTTAGACAGGAAGTAGCGTTCTAGACAGGAAGTAAGTTCAAGCTCGATGGCTATGGTCTGTAAAGCTCGATGACCAAGGGGTCTTGGCTTGAAGTGTATTAGGGGTTGTTATCGAAGTGTTAGTCTTGATGACGTGAAGCTCGATGGCCAGGGTGTTCGCTTGAAGGATATTAGGGGATGTTAAGCGGTGTTAGACTTGATGACCAAGGTCTTCGCTTGGCGGGTATAAGCTGCCAGGGTCTTGGCTTGAAGGGTGATGTTAAGAGGATGACGTCAAGCTCGATGACCAAGGTCTTTGCTTGGCTGGTATAAGCTGCCAGGGTCTTGGCTTGAAGGGTATTAGGGGGACGTTAACGGGGTGGATGGTCAAGGTCTTCGCTTGGAGGATATTATGGACCGGAAGTGTCTCGATGACGAGGGTCTTTGCTTGAGGGTTTTCGCTTGGAGGGTACGTTCTTCGCGTGTCGGAGGAGGATTAGCTATGTTGATGTCGCTTAGCTTTTTTGAAAATGTTAATAATACATTGTATTAATAATAAGATCATAGTTCCTATTGAGATATTGGTTTAAAAAAAGAAGACCGGAATTAGCGATAGGAAAATCACCTTGTTTTTTTTATAGAACAGATAGTGGTAATTTGTATGATATAGAACGGATATAATACATTGTATTAATAATAATAAAATCATAGTTCCTGCTATGATAGCGGTTAAAAAAAGAAGACCGGAATTAGCGATAGGAAAAAGCACCTTGTTTTTTTTATAGAACAGATAGTGGTAATTTGTATCATATAGAACGGATATAATACATTGTATTAATAATAATAAGATCATAGTTCCTGCTATGATAGTGGTTAAAAAAGAAGACCGGAATTAACGATAGGAAAAACACCTTGTTTTTAGGTCATATAGAACAGATAGTTGTAATTTGCTTCCTGTAAATAAACTTATAGTATAAGTAGGAAAATCTATCTCCTTTACATAGTCAAGTAGAGTGTTATTGTATCTAAGTGACTTCAGCTATAAAAAATATTTCAGAGTAAGTTGATTAATTTGAATTATCTACTATACTTCAATTATAATTAATTACATTAAATTTTTAATATTATTAATAAATTTACATCATTTAGATGAATAATATAAAATCGGTAAAGTACATCATAGATTACGATGGTTTTTCATTCGATGGGGAATTTCGTTTGAAAGAACTAGGAATTTATGATGTAGACGCTGGATGTGCATCTTCAAAGATGTTTTAGGTAAAAAATAAAATTATACATTTTGTAAGTTACTAAACAATCGATATTTAATTTTTAAGGTTGGAAGTACCAGGGATGTAAGAGACATGAGAACTATACGCTTCGTAACAAATAATATTCATGGATTGGTGTGTCGGGATTACCCCAACGAGCTGGATAGAACACAAGTCGATGATATTATACAACGATTGTGTATAGAAACACAATTGGAGAATCGGCTTGTGTGCTATAAAGGTGGCAATTATGAGAAGAACCATATTACCGGGTTGGGGTATTAGAACATAGCATTCAACTTAAGAGGATTTAGGGTGTCCAAAATTTGACACCCTACTAAAGCAATATTCTATAAACGTTGAAGACTGTGGTAACCATAGATTTTTTAAGAACAAAAACAAAAAAGCACATTGTCCTAAAGTGGAGGTGAGCTATTAATATTATTAATAAATTTACATCATTTAGATGAATAATATAAAATCGGCAAAGTACATCATAGATTACGATGGTTTTTCATTCGATGGGGAATTTCGTTTGAAAGAACTAGGAATTTATGATGTAGACGCTGGATGTGCATCTTCAAAGATGTTTAAGGTAAAAAATAAAATTATACATTTTGTAAGTTACTAAACAATCGATATTTAATTTTTAAGGTTGGAAGTACCAGGGATGTAAGAGACATGAGAACTATACGCTTCGTAACAAATAATATTCATGGATTGGTGTGTCGGGATTACCCCAACGAGCTGGATAGAACACAAGTCGATGATATTATACAACGATTGTGTATAGAAACACAATTGGAGAATCGGCTTGTGTGCTATAAAGGTGGCAATTATGAGAAGAACCATATTACCAGGTTGGGGTATTCCAACATAGCATTCAACTTAGAAGATTTAGGGTGTCCAAAATTTGACACCCTACTAAAGCAATATTCTATAAACGTTGAAGACTGTGGTAACCATAGATTTTTAAAGAACAAAAACAAAAAAGCACATTGTCCTAAAGTGGAGGTGAGCTATTAATATTATTAATAAATTTACATCATTTAGATGAATAATATAAAATCGGTAAAGTACATCATAGATTACGATGGTTTTTCATTCGATGGGGAATTTCGTTTGAAAGAACTAGGAATTTATGATGTAGACGCTGGATGTGCATCTTCAAAGATGTTTAAGGTAAAAAATAAAATTATACATTTTGTAAGTTACTAAACAATCGATATTTAATTTTTAAGGTTGGAAGTACCAGGGATGTAAGAGACATGAGAACTATACGCTTCGTAACAAATAATATTCATGGATTGGTGTGTCGGGATTACCCCAACGAGCTGGATAGAACACAAGTCGATGATATTATACAACGATTGTGTATAGAAACACAATTGGAGAATCGGCTTGTGTGCTATAAAGGTGGCAATTATGAGAAGAACCATATTACCAGGTTGGGGTATTCCAATATAGCATTCAACTTAGAGGATTTAGGGTGTCCAAAATTTGACACCCTACTAAAGCAATATTCTATAAACGTTGAAGACTGTGGCAACCATAGATTTTGAAGCTATGTTGAAGAGTCTTGGAGTTTGCTAGAGTGAACGTTAAGAAGTGTGTTCATCGAGTCTGGCGCTTAGCTTTTTTGAAAATGTTAAGAATACATTGTATTAATAATAATAAGATCAGTTCCTGTTAAGATAGCGGTTTACAAAAAGACTGGAATTAGTGATAGGAAAAATCGTTTTGTGGGAACAAAAATGCTTCCTGTAAATAAACTTATATAAGTAGGAAAATCTATGTCCTTTACATAGTCAAGTAGAGTGTTATTGTATCTAAGTGACTTCAGCTATAAAAAATATTTCAGAGTAAGTTGATTAATTTGAATTATCTACTATACTTCAATTATAATTAATTACATTAAATTTTTAATATTATTAATAAATAATATTAAGCTATTAATATTATTAATAAATTTACATCATTTAGATGAATAATATAAAATCGGCAAAGTACATCATAGATTACGATGGTTTTTCATTCGATGGGGAATTTCGTTTGAAAGAACTCGGAATTTATGATGTATAATTTATGATATAGAACGGATATAATACATTGTATTAATAATAATAAGATCATAGTTCCTGCTATGATAGTAGAATTAACGATAGGAAAAAACACCTTGTTTTTATATCATATAAATCAGTTCCTATTACGATAGCGGTTTGTAAAATAGACCTGTATTAATGATAAGAAAAACGCTTCATCTTGCAGGTTTAGACATGATTATAAATCCCATTTTATCAAACTTCCGTCATCACGAATGAGATAGTTGATGTTTTTATCCTTTGAACTTAGAGTATATAAAAATGGAACGGAATTTGTGGTGATAGAAAAATAAGTGTTTCCTGTAAATAAAAGCATTATACTGTTCGATTTGAAGAACGGGGTGGGGTGTAGAAGAAAATCTAATATAAAAGTAGAATAATCTATCCTAAAGATATAGGTTACTTCTATATATTCAAGTAGTAGTAGTATTGTATCTGAGTGAGTGAGTTATTCCAGAAAATATTTCAAAAGTAAGTTGTATAATTTTAAACATTTAATAATAATTAGTTATATTAAATTTTTAGTGGATCTAAGTGCTATTAACAAATTTGCAGCATTGGAGACAAAAAAGCTGAAGGATCTAACACCAGATCGACCATACATATATAATCAACAATTTGGAAATTGTTAATAGTGTTTTTGGAGAAGTTTCGAAGTTAACTTTAGAAGACTGTGTAGTATTTTTACCAGGCCGATGTGTTACAGTCATAAAAGAAAATTTGAACAACTTCCAACCAAAAAAATATAAATTGTTGTACAGAGGGTCGAGGACTTCGAGCAACCCAAAGTACTCGCCATCGCAATTGTTCGAGATAATATAAGAAAACAAATATTAGGAATGAGTTATACTAATTTAGATAATGTCTTTGAGGTAAGTAGAAATTCAGTTAATATTATTGAGCGATCATACAAAATTTTAAATAAAAATGATTCTCAACAACGAGAAATTGATATTTGTAATTTAAACTTTAAAAAGAAATTTATGGTACCTGTAGTGTTTCATAATCTAACAGGCTATGATAGTCACTTCCTCATTGAAGATATCTCAAAATTAGGAAAAATTAGTTTATTACCAATAAACATGGAAAAATATATTTCTTTTACATTAACTGATGATGGT
Organism: Cantharis flavilabris; assembly: GCA_949152465.1. Classification (NCBI taxonomy): domain Eukaryota; kingdom Metazoa; phylum Arthropoda; class Insecta; order Coleoptera; family Cantharidae; genus Cantharis; species Cantharis flavilabris. The sequence continues at coordinate 26,706,423 of OX424437.1, read as the reverse complement.
GAAAGCAAGATTAAATTCCGATTTATAGATTCTTTTAGATTTATGAGTACATCTTTAGATGAATTGGCTTCCTCCATGGAGTCGGATATGTTTAAAAATTTAAAATCAGAATTTAGAGATGAAGATAGTCAATCATTTAAATTACTAATCCGTAAAGGAATATTTCCCTATGATTATATCGATTCTTTAGATAAATTAAATGAGACTACGCTACCTCCAATCGAATGTTTTTATAATAAATTAAAGAGTTCAGATATTTCGATAGAAGATTACGAACATGCAAAAAATATATGGCATACTTTTAAATGTAAAAATTTAGGAGATTTTTCTGATTTTTATATGAAAATAGATATTTTTTTATTATGTGATATTTTTGAACAATTTCGGGAGACAATGTACCTAAATTATGAGCTCGATTTGGCTTGGTATTATACTTTACCTGGATATACGTGGGATTGTATGTTGAAATATACGAGATGTAAACTAGATATTATCAAGGATGTAGATATGCTTATGTTTATTGAAGGAGGGATTAGGGGTGGAATAAGTCAATGCTCTAATCGATATTCGGAAGCTAATAATAAATATATGGATGAATATGATCCTTCCAGAGAGTCGATATATAACATATACTTTGATGTATACAACCTTTAAGGATGGTCAATGTCTCAATATTTACCATATAAAAATTTTAAGTGGGTAGATAATATTGAAAATTTTGATATCACTAAAATAGCTGACAATGTATCTACCGGATATATTTTGGAGGTAGATTTGGAGTATCCTTATCATCTTCATGATACACAACATAAAGATTTACCTTTTTGTACAGAACATTGAAAACCTTCCGATATACCAATCATAAAGCTTTAAAACACCCAAAATCAAAAATATCTAAATTAATGACAACATTATATAATAAATCAAAGTATATAATTCATTATCGTAATTTGAAATAGTGTTTAGAACATGGTTTGAAATTAATAAAAATTCATCGGTTGTTAACATTCGAACAATCTCCATGGTTAAAATCATACATCGAGCTTAACACTAGATTACGAATTGCAGCTACTACAACATTTGAAAAGAATTTATTTCAACTAATAATTAACGCCGTATTTGGTAAAACAATGGAAAATATACGAATACATAGAGTAGTAAAGTTAGTAACTCGATGGGAGGGAAGATACGGAGCGAAAAATTTAATTGCAAGTCCAAATTTTCACAACCGCACTATTTTTAATGAAAACCTTGTGGCTATAGAATTACCAAAAAATAATCATGTTTTCAATAAACCTATATAATATGTAGCTATGGTAATCTTAGATATTTCGAAGGTGTGTTTATACGGTTTTCACTATTCTTACATGTTTAAGAAATTTGAAAAAAATAATTATGTGAAACAGATAGTCAGATTTATCAGCTTAAGAATATAGATCCCTATCATGATATTATAGACAAAAGTATTCATATGTCTGATACAAGCGAAGTAGAGGGGCTATGGGGATTCTTTTTACTTCCGGTCTGGCTAATGAGTCGGGTCAACCTTGTGAATCGCGGGGCCTCCCCCATGACGAAAGCGCGTAATCGAGGTCGCGTAAACCGGATGCATGAGGTAAGCGCGTGATCGGTTATCGAGGTCAAATACGAGTGGGTAATTAAAAACATAAAAGTGCGTAGGTTTTATCATGTAATTAAAAACAGGATGTCCGCGAGGTCATAATAGAAAGTTCGTTAAATTTTATTGGGAAAACTTATAAACAGGAAGTTATCCAAGATAAATGAAAAGACATAACAATTAATATGGATATAATTGAAGGGGCAAGTGGATAAAGGGGCTATGTGACATTTTTTAATCTTTTGATATTTTGTCTTGAATGAAGGGGCTGTATGTCATGGCAGCTGATACACTCTTTAACCAAGTGAAATTTGCATTATTTATTAATATTTTAACTTGATAAAGGGGCTATTTTATCAAAAAGTAGCATCAAATTTAACTAATTGGCATTTTAACTCAATAAACAGTTTTTGTCACATAACCCCTTTATCTACTAGCCCCTTCAATTTATTTATCATTTATTTATCATTTATTTACATTTATCTATTAGTATATCACATAAACGTAAAACTGAATTAAGAACTTTTTCTAATATATTTATAACAACATGATATCTGCAATTTAGACATTTTATAGAGGTATTGCTGTTATCGCTTCCGGTATCACTGGTTCCGGAAAAAGATTGGCGATGTGAACTTGTTAAATTGATCGATCGTTGACGACGTCTTCCACATCCGCAATTATCAGGGCCGCACGTTGCATTTGGATTTGCTCAAGGACAATCAGGATAATGATTCTAGTTTCGAACTTGTTTTACAGAGTCCTTACTATTCATTTTAAGGCCTTCGTGATTGATACTGGTAGCTCCGGAAAAAGATTGGCAACTTTGTTAATTCGGCCGATCGTTGTGTTCAACTTCAATATCAAGTACAATCTAAAATTTATATGAATTCCCCTCCCCCCACCCAAAAGTTAAAAATTAATATAAAGATGTAATTTCGCGGCAACGAGTTCATAAGTGAAAAAAATTAGAGTCGACGTTGAATATATTTTAGTAATAATGGAAGGCATACCAAGTTCAAGTAAGAGGCGTCGAGTTGATGAATTAGATATTATTGAAAACAATGTTAAAAGTTATGAATTGGTGAATAAAACTACTTACTTCCTCAATAAATCGAAAACTAAATCAATAGATATCGGGTTGGAGCCTGAAGAATTTGATGTTGGAATCAAATTGAGCAGTTCTCAAGGATTGGAAATTTTTTTAACTGAATCAGAATGGGATATTATCGTTAACAACAGGGCGGCTATAGAAAAATATTTTGTATCAAATTCGGATCTATACAAGTTTCTTCCTGTATATACAAGTTATGGCATGGCAATCGAGGCTTCAAGTATAAATGAAACTTTACTAATAAAAATTTCTAAAGAAGACCCGATGGTTAAATTTTGGAAAATCAACTTTTATATGTTTATTTCGACTATTGGATTTAATTCGGATGCGAATACAAAATTTGAAAAATTTAAAATTTAAAAATTATTGGTTAGAAACTATATATTCTGCCGTTCATATGGGAGGGGATGTTCGCGATAATTTCTCTTATTTATCGAAGGCGACTGAAATGAACCCCAGTACAACAAATTTGTGCACCCTGAAGGAAGTATTATTGTTTAGAGAATTATTGACATTAGATAAATGGCTGAACTAGATCATAAAGTATTTACTATTGATATGCAGGGGTTCAATACGCTTAAAAATATACATAATTTCATGCCTAAAGAATTAGCGACTTGTGATGGTGTAAATATAAAACATTTTCATTTTAAATCAAAGCATCGTTTTAATGAACTTAGTGATGATTGTCAACATCAAGCACGCTGGCTAGAATCAAATCATCATGGGTTATTGTATAATTCTGGTTCAATAGATTTCAAATATTTTAATGAAATTGTTATTCGGGAAACTGAAAAAGCTGATGTAGTATTTTGTAAAGGGCATCAAAAAATAGATTTTCTAAAACCTATTTTGGGTGATAAAATTCATCAAGAACTTGGAGACGGAGATGAAATTGATTGTATTTTTTATCCGGATCTTCCATTATGTAATAATCATAAAATAAAAATATGTATTTGCGCCATCAACAACTCGATAAAATTGTATCGAACTATTATGGGTATTAATAATTTAGTAAAATATAATATTTGCAATATGTAAATCTAGTTTTAAATAACATGAAATTATGATTTGTGTTTTATATAAAAAAATATAATATTTGTAATATGTAAGTTTAGTTTTAAATAATATGTAATTATGTTTTATATAAAATAAAATTTTTTTTAAAATACTATTTTTTATTAAGTCTATATAAATAAGCCAAAAAAAAAGTATTATGCTGAGTAAGTATACCTCTATAAAATGTGTAAATTGTAGGCGGTTATTATAATTAAATAAAGCCTATCATTGTAAGAAAAAAAAACTATTAGTATTTAATTCAATAATAAATGGTTATTATATATTTCTATAATTAAAATCCAATTATCATTTTTTTAAGTGATTAGCAGAACTGTGTTATCATAAATTGTTAAGCAAGATATTTTAAAAATAGTATAATCGTGCGGAAGGCATAGATTTAAATCTCATTATTAGTAATATACACGCTTAAAAAAGATTGAATTTTAAGAATACGGGAAATTGTTATCAATCTAATTTTACGTAATAAAAATAGTATCTACGCATATAAAAGAGATATATTGTATGAATTTTTTCATTCAACGTAAGCACTATGCTGTGTTCAATATGTCTAGATACTGTGAAAGGTTCGATGGCAAATTTGCCTTGTCATCACAAATTTTGTCTTACAAGGAGGGGACTCCACGTGCGGGTCACGGAATTTAAAACCCTATTGGGGGAGAAAAGTACTTCGTAATAACAAACTCTAGGCCAAGCGGTAGGACCCACTTCTCAAAAATAAGAAAGTTTTTGAAAAAATTTTTAATTAATTTTCTTCATATAGCTGCTCGGTTGCATCAATTAACAGGTACCGGCGATGGATGCGAGGTAGACTCGCTCGACTAGCACCCAGTAGGTCTAGGTTTCAATTCCAGCAAGAGTAAATTTTTTTTTTGTTGTTTGTTTGATTTGTTAATTTACCTACAAAATGATTGAATTATGACGCTATTATTTTAAATTATTAAACACTGATTATCACCTACTTGTTAAATTTATCGTTTTTATAACTGCAGAGGCATGCTTACCATGGAGTATGCCAGGTATTACTCCTGAATAATATAAATCAGTGTTTAATAATTTAAAATAATAACGTCTTAATTCAATCATTTTGTAGGTAAATTAACAAATCAAACAAACAACAACAAAAACTTTACTCTTGCTGGAATTGAAACCTAGACCTACCGGGTGCTAGTCGAGCGAGTCTACCTCGCATCCATCGCCGGTACCTGTTAATTGATGAAACCGAGCAGCTATATGAAGAAAATTAATTAAAAATTTTTTCAAAAACTTTCTTATTTTTGAGAAGTGGGTCCTACCGCTTGGCCTAGAGTTTGTTATTACGAAGTACTTTTCTCCCCCAATAGGGTTTTAAATTCCGTGACCCGCACGTGGAGTCCCCTCCTTGTTAGATGTGTCCAGGCCTGGTTAAGTATATGTGAATTAAAAACTTGTGCGGTATGTCGTACCAGGACAAAAAGATATTTAGTGATTACCGACGAGGGTGTGTTAAGTAAGATAAAACTCCCCAAGCTTGAGGTACCGCAGACCACCCAACAAATTCCAACAGCAACCCACAGCCGTCATGTGTCCACCCAGTCCAATCAGCCTGAATTAACCGGGTTCGATGACGTCCTGCAGGCCCTGGGGGAGTTGGATGAAGATGATATCGATGAAGTTGTTGAGTATTACGATGGATTTCTGAGTAGTGAATACGACAGCGACTGATATATCAAAATCATAAGTAAAAATGCGTTTAGTGAAGCAACATCATCAACTAATACATTTTTTATTAGAACTGGATTCGAGATTTTTGGCGTGGGTCAAATTTTTGATCGACGATATGGAGGGAGCCCCGGTCGACCCAGAATGGTCATTTTCCGACATCGAGGACTTCTTCAATGAAGAGGAAGCAGCTGAATTTTATTATGAAAAATAAAAAGGTTACTATTATTTTTTTTATTTACAAAAAATAAATAAACATGGTAGTACCGGACGTACTAGTAATTGTGCAAGTGTCGGATTATGAAAGAATTACAATTACCGATGTGACATTCGGACGTATTTTTCAAGTGCATTAATTTTGATTATTAATTCAATATGAATTCTTTGATAATATTATCGGTGGTAATAAATAGTACATTATACATATCATGTCCTGATAATGCTCGATTCGGATATACCTGCTTGACTTATGATGAAACTTTAACTGAGGCTAATAATAAATGTTTATGGAAATTAATGAATGTAACAAAGATCAACGATATTTGTACATTTGCTATCGATTTTGAAAAAAATGATTTTTTTATTACAAGTTGAAATTATTTGATAATTCCAATAAATTTATTGAAACCGAATGGATGAAAATTCTAATTAATTGCAATCTACTATACGATTATAATATTCTCATATGTGAAGGCTCATTAGGTGGTGCACTGTTCCTATTGTTTATTTATATATGGTATTATTTAAAGAAAATCGATGTAATTTAAATGACATTATTGTTGTATGTGTGAAATAAAATATAGTATCTGATAAATATAGTTTTTTTTATTTAAAAAACATTAATATTACATGTAATTAACAACACCTGTGAACGGATTATAAGCAAATATTGAATCTGCAAGGATTAATGAGTATGCTGTCGTATTGGCGGGGGAAGTTCTTTAACGCTTCGATTTCTAATTTGATGCTCAACATGGGTTCTTCAGCTTGTTCGTTTTGTTTCGACATATCAATTACGAAAATTGTTCGAAATTTAAAAGTGGTTCCATTTTATTCAAATATTTTTTTTTGAAAGTTCAAATAGTCGTCAAATGCTAGTACGTTATGCCTTTTCTCGTATGGATATCTGATGTGATTTATGAATGCGGTAACATCACCGATTTCGCATTCAGATAAAGTGGATGCATTTTCTGCTCGATTATTTCGTTTATTGGTTTGAAAAGCGACAAATAACCATCGCGGCCGTCTATTGTGAACCGTATTTTGTATCGCCCATATTAGCATGTTTGTATGGGCGGGGGAGTGCGGGGTAATAAAATAAATGACGCGAATGGAATCCAATTTTAATTTCCGTCTCATGATTGTTGTTTTTGTAGATTTCCAACTTTGCAGAATCGCTAGGAGTTATATGAGGAACTTTCCAATTAATTTTGGTAATTTTGATTGTAACTTCGGTATCCCCCCTTTATAGACATCATCATCTGATTTAGATCTTATAAGAATAATTTCCTGTCCCATATTAATGATATCCTTTTTATGACCTGAAGCGAAGCCGAGGACATGATTAAGAGGTATCATGACCGTAAAACTTTTCTTATCCGCATCGCATATTTGAGATTCTTCACCATCAAGACTCCATCCGACGTTAGATAATGCAATAAAATCCTCTTTACTGTATCCGCAACGATAATATATTTATTATTAATAGTAACACCCCCGCATTCACACCACTATAATATATAAGACAGAATCGTTAAATAAAAAGTTTTAGTTTATTCAGAATCATGAGTTGTTCAGTTTCTTTCTTTGACGAAATTTTAATCATTTTAAATGATCCAAACATAATGGCGATTACCTATATTATAGGTAATCTATTATGTGATTATACTATGTGCGATGTGTGCGATTCATTAATGAACGAGTTTTTCAAATATTTAATTACTGGGGGTCAAGAAAATATAAATAATGATCGCAATATATGCATGATGCAAATGCATTAAACGTAAGTGAATTAATTTATATTTATTATGAAAATTCTTAAGTATTTTTTATAGATCGTACACCACACACACACATTAAACAAAGTAAGTTTTATTTTCCATGAGGAATGGAAATTTCAAGTTGGGTCTAAATGTCACATTTGCGAAAAACAATTTACCGAAAAAGACAAAAAAGGTCAGAGACCACAATCATTTAACGAGGGCGTGAAAATTCTTAAGTATTTTTTATAGATCGTACACCACACACACATTAAACAAAGTAAGTTTTATTTTCGGAAGTAAAAATTTATATTAATTGTACAATTTTATATTAGATCCCAACACACCACCACCAAAACACCAGGTCAACATGAAGATGGGAATTGTTAAAATTTCTTTTGTAGATTTGTGTAAAAATATTTTTTGTAAAATTGAAATAAAAGTTGGGAATTGTGTGAGTAATTTGTTTCATTTTTTCTTACAAATTGGGAAAAGTTGGTAGTTTGTTGTTTTTTGAATTGGAAGGTTGAACCAAATTGCTGTTTTTGTTATTAATTAGTGATGAAAATGGATGATTCGAAGTTAAGAGTTTAATGATAAATTGAATAAAATTAAAATTAAATTTGAATGAAATGCAAATTTGAGTTAGCTGGTGAGTATCTGTGACGATAAGTCGCTTGTAATAGCCGTTCCATTTAATGAATGGAAAAATTTAATAAGTTAAATTTGGATTGGGATAATTTATGAAAAATTTTATTTTTACTCCTGAGAAAGTCTCTTTCCTTCTTCTACGATACGAGCTAACCGCGAAAATTACAAGTGTGAAAGACTAGGGAAAAATAATTGTTACCGAGAATCCACTACAATATATTATATTTTAAAAGCATTAAAACAACACGAAATTTTTACTTTGTTTTAAATGTTTGTATTAAAAGTTTGTAAGTTTTGGTTTCACAAATTTTGCGATTGAGTTTTGCAATTATTGAATAAAATTATTTGAATTACGTGAGTAATTTATACTTATTGTTTTAATTGATAGTATCCCAATTTCTACAATAATTATAAAATGGAATATTAATTATTAGGGATTATAATAAATTGGTTTAATTAGAAAATAAAAAACATTAAAATTGAATAAATTGAAGGCAAGAAAACTTATTTTGATGTGTCCTCTCTCACACATTTAACATGCTATATTACTAAACTAATGTAATATTTATTCTAAACTTTTAATTTAAATTTATAATTTTGTAAATTGAGTTTGAGATATTTTTGGAGGTTGTAAAATAACGCTTCTTAGATATTTGTCTGGTATATGTAAATTTAATAAGTCGACGTGGCATACCACTATGTTTTATAAGAATAATGTATTATTCTTATGATATGAACCTACAATAGGAAATATCATAACGATGTTGCACCTGTAAAGAAAAATCTATTTCAATATTGCTATTTGATAACTTCATAACTGATAAAAGTAACAACATTAGATATTATTTGGTATGAGACCACATAACACGATAGATTCGTTCTATCTCTGTCAAGCTTATTCTAAAATACCTAAACATTTGATTAGATACAATGGTTATTTATAATCTTATATAAACAGAATGTTTTTAATTTAAAACATGTACTATATGATAATCACGTGGGTACTGACATGTCGTTTTGAAAAATTTTGGGTCTATATGTGCAGAGTGCTGGAGCGAACCATATGGATTTATTGTAATCAATGTAGCAGCGAACATAAACGAAGGCCGATATAGTAAAGGTTTCGACTGTTATATAAGTCTTTGAATTTAAATTTTACATTATCATCACTCCAACTACCCAGTGCATAACAGTTTGTACAGGTCAACGGGGCTGTTCGTCCAAAACAACAGAGCCGTTCATTCAAACCAACAGACCACTTCAAAGCAGTTGAAAGCAGTTCAACAGGTCTGTTCATATTTAGGGCATGAATGTAGGGTAACCTAACTTATATAAGTTAGGGCACCCTAGGGTACATGTAGTAATGAACAATTTAAAATAATTTGAACTTAGAAATTCCTTTACCAAGCACTGCTTGTGTGAAATCTGAGAGCACTCAGTAAAAGAGAACTGGTAAAAGAATTTCTTAGTTCAAATTATTTTAAATTGTTCATTACTACATGTGACAACATGCAGATTTGATATTTTTGGGGTTAAGGTAAGTCAAATTTATGCTTGTTAATCAATATTCTTTAAATGGTTTCTTCTTTTGATTAGTTCGAATATTATTCTTATTTTTCAAATTAAAACGATTATTTACAACTGAAGATTGGAAATAACCATGAAATAACGTTATATTGTAATATCGTATTATGAATTTTTCATAATTTCAAATATTTTTAATCCAGACCTGTTTATGTGTTAATTTTTGTCTTTTTTGAATTTTTTGAATTTTTGATTTTCTACGTATTGTATTATTCTTGTATTTTTTAAATTTAACCATAAATACATATTAAATTTCCACAAATTTACTTAAAATTTTTATTTTGGGTTCTTTTTCTAAATATCGTTAGGGTTGGTCGAAGCAGGAATTTTTTAAAAGCAATATGTAAAGAGAGCTTTTATTTTCATAACATTTAACATTCGTTAACCTGACTATTTCATAGTAAAATTCTTCTAAAACACATAAACTTGTTTATTTGTCTGAAAAATTCTTTAAAATCTCGTAAAACCTTATGATGTCATTACCAATTAGTAAGAAAAATCACGTAGTATTGTTCATTTTTCTGAAAAATACACCCACACGGTTAATGACATATCGAACTAGTGACTCCCAAATTAACCAATAGTGAACTGTTGGTCAAGGATTCCGAAATTTTATATAACCTTTGGCTTAAGTTCACGACCTCAGTTAGTTTTTGAAGTCGCTTAACTTCACTTCAACTCCGTTTCATTAAAATAACGCCAAGTGCGAATAGAAACGTAAAAATCCAAAGTTTCTACTTCTAGACTAAATGGAGAAGGTTGATTTTCAATAAAACTAATCGTTTCTGTTCCCTATCAACAGGAGTCCGCAAAAGAATGCCACCGATTCCGATAACGGGGACGCAATATTGTTATTCATTTAGGATGAGTTTTTGTTTCTACAAAACACCTTTAGAAGCACACAACGCAGTTATCAATGATGATGATCTTTTAATATGTAAAGAAACATTAAAAGATAATCCTTCTTCCACATCAATTAAAGAAGAATAATTAAAATATATTGAAACCCATCCTTCTCCTAACAAATATAAAATTTATTATAATGCTTATTTATCGATAGTGGTATTGTTTATATTAATTTTAAGATAGTTCTTTTACTTTTTTTCTTTTCACATCACTTATTATGTTAACAATCATTTTTGTTTTCTTTAAATTTCATACAAGATGTCAACTAATGCAGACGTATTTTTCAAGTACATTAATTTGGGTCTTAATTGTTTGAATAAAGACGAAATCCTTCTAAATCCATTAAAATATATAAAATTGTGTTCATCATCCTTAGAGCTATTTCAAGTCTGGGAAAAATTACAAAAATCAATTGTTTGATTATTTGCCTTGTTTCAATAATTACAATACTATTGGAAGAACGGAATACGACGGTCCGCCGCAATCAAAGTTGAACTGTTATATGTGCAAAAATCAAAATAGGGAATCAAAATCTGTGAATTTCGATTATTAATTAGTTAAATATGAATTCTTTACTAATATTATCGCCGGTAATAAATAGTACATTATACATATCATGCCCTGATAATTTTTGATTCGGATATACCAGCTTGACTTATGAAGAAGAAACTTTAACTGAGGCTAATAATACTAAATGTTTATGGAAATTAATGAATGCAACAAAGATCAACGATATTTGTACATTTGCTATCGATTTTGAAAAAAACGATTTTTTTTTTATTACTAGTGGAAATTATTCGATAATTCCAATAAATTTATTGAAACAGAATGGATGAAAATTCGAATTAATTGTAATCAACTATATACGATTATAATATTCTCATATGTGAAGGCTCATTCGGAGGTGCATGTTCCTATTACTTATGTATACATATATCGTATTATTTAAAGAAAATGAATGTACTTTAAATAAATAATATAATGAATCTAATAAATATAGTTTTTATTTAAAAAAAAAAGTTAATTATTACATAAAATTAACAACGCTAGTAAAGGGATTATAATTGTACATCACAATAATTGTAAGTTTTAAGTTTTATTTATACCTATTTATTTTATTTTGCAGTGCCATCAATACCTAAAAAAATGAAACTAAATGGAGATGATGGTCCATCATTTTATTATCATAGAATTGTACCTAAGAAAGTTGTTGATATATGAACTGATCTATCAAACATCCTATTGGCTAAATTTTAGTAAATCAAAGTTTTTGTCAGTAGGTTTGAGTACGAACAATTGGGAACCTTTAATTAAATTGAGAAGTGTTCGTGAAAATTGAATCCACATTATTATGACCGAAGTCATATATTTATATAAATTTTAAATAAAAATTTATTGTTGTGGTTTATAAGGTCAAAAACTTTTAAAAATAAATCCATAGTTTTACTTGCTAACAATTTGTCTATTATATGTTAAGCAATAAATATAACATCAAAAATTTTTGGAAGCTCATACTGAATTCAAAATTTCAACTATGATTAACATAATGTCTAATATGTGTGCAATGTGAGGGGATGTACTTCCGTATTTAACGGCAATTATGAATACAGGTATTGTTATACCTGTGCTCTCATTCATTTTCTTTTTGAAACAAATATGCGCCGGGTGTGTCACATACCGGCACATAATCAAAAAATTTACTGCGGTGGAGAGAAATCCTCCTGTTGGTGTAAGTCTTTCAATCCTTTTTAATATTTCATCATATTGTTTGCATTTAAAAAAATCACTGTTATATAAAAAGCAAATCCTGCTAATATTTTGCTCTGGGTTACTAGTACCTTACAGAGCTTCGAGCTACTTGACCTAGCCGAAGCATTAAACAAATGTAGAATATACGACAACAAAATGAAAGAAACCAATTACACAGATTACACAAGAGCATAAATCGGCAATCGCTTGTTCCCCAACAAATTAAATCGACGCAAGTGATAAGAAACGACAAGTGGGGCAAAACTCACAATCACAAATGCTCCAAGCTCAGTATCAATCAAGACCATTTTCTCAAAATCAGTTGCACTTTAAACCATTTAATCAACTGCAATTTTAACTTTAACCATTAAATCAACCTTAATATAAAACACCACACGAAACAAGTCAGTTTTTTATTTTTTATTTCTATTTTTTATTTTAATTTTTTTTAATTCTTAGTGACATCTCAAACTAATGTACAGCCATCATGCAGTTTCGATGATGCTAAGTTCCAGGATGAGAATCATTAAGAAGTCTTAGTATACCAAACGATACATTGGTTAAATAAATACTTGTTCATAAATAACTTTTTTTCAGATTATATATGTGGCCTTACATTACGTATGGCTACCCAATTATTAGGGTATAATCTAAGTATCCTCACTCGTGTTCCGAGTAATCACATAAAGATTTGATGCTGAACTTTGGTCCAGCCTTGTTAAAAATAATCAAGTGTATCATAATATAAGGTAGATTCTACTCAACGAACTAGAAGCTATTTAATTTTTAAGTTTTATTCACATTTTATTCAACTTCCATCGCTCGATGGTTTTTTAGATGATAACCATGATTTATGTGGGGCAATCTTCATCCCGGAAACTTTAACATTATTAATTGATTATTAATCTTGCATTACCAATTTAATCTAGGATTAATATTATCGAGTTCAAAAAGAATAGAAATATTTCTAACCGAATTTGAAAGGAATGGAATCATTAGCAACATGGTCCATATTGAAAATTGCGGATCCTACAATATTAGCATGGATACAACATGTATTAGAGTGCGTTTATTATTTCTTTTGCACACAAACTTTTATTTTTTTTGTTAGAAGATTCGGACCCTATGGTGCTAACCTGGATCAATCACGTGTTGGAAGTGGAGGGGGCTCAATTTGACCCAGATTGTACCTCCTCGGATATAGAAGAATTCCTTGACGATCATGAGGTGGAAATCCTATATTACGAAAACTAGAATCCTCCAATAAATCAGTATCCTCAATAATATTAAGGTTTTTATTTTTATTTTTTAAAACCAAAACATGGTAGTACCTGACGTATTCGTTATAGTGCAAGTGTAGGATTATACAAGAATTGCACTTACCAATATAACGTTCAATACATCAACACGAATTGTGCCTATTAAATACATAATTGACAACTTTATCGTTAGAAAACAATTATTGCATATAGTACACGAATGTCAATGGTGAAATTTTACAATTGAAATTTTTCAACAACAGTGCCAAGTTTTAAAAGTCCGGTGGACATAAAGTCTAATAAGATAGTGTTGCTAGAAGCATGTGGGCGATGTAACTTTGAAGGATTTTTAAACAATTCGAATATATCTGTTTGTCATATCGCCTGTAATGCAATCTTCATCAAAATATTAGATTTTCGTACTTGAAAAAGATCAATCATGGATATCGACGACGAGGATTCCATGCAATCATGATTTCTTCTGATGTTTTCAATGATGAAATGATGTGGAAGTGAGCAGCAGAATTTTCAACCTTCCAGTTTACAATCTATTTGTAGAAAAACGATAATTAGTTATCGCAAATTCGGCGACTGCCTGATATATTTAAGATTGTTACTCGACTGCCTGCACCTTTAGTACGAAAGTATTAAAGGTATTACACTTTTTATAATTTGTTAATTATGACCTTCACACATATTTGCAGAGTTAATTTAACTACTTTTTATAATTTATTAATTTTATTTTTAACCGCTGACTTTCACACATATTTGCATGGGGTAATTAACCAACTTTTCATAATTTATTAATTTTTTTGTTAACCGCTGACCTTTACACATATTTGCATAGGGTAAGTAACCCATTTTTTATAATTATTCAATAATTTGTTTTTAACCGCTGACCTTCACGCATATTTACATACTTTTTATAATTTATTAAATTTGTTTTTAACCGCTGACCTTTACACATATTTGTGGGGTAAGTAATCAATTTTTTATAATTATCCAATAATTTGTTTTTAACCACTGACCTGGACACATATTTGCCAGGAGTACTTAACTCATTTTTTATAATTATCCAATAATTTGTTTTTAACCTCTGATCTTTACACATATTTGCTTGGGGCAATTAAGCTACCTTTTATAATTTATTAATATGTTTTTAACCGCTATAAACTTTACACATATTTACATGGGGTAATTTTCCTACCATTTAAAATTTATTAATTTTATTTTTAACCGCTGACTTTTACACACATTTCATGGGGTAATTTAACTACTTTTTATAATTTATTAATTTTGTATTTAACTGCTGACCTTTGCACATATTTTCAAGTGGTAATTAACCCATTTTTTATAATTATTCAATAATTTCTTTTTAACCGCTGTCCTTTACACATATTTGCATGGGTAATTAACACATTTTTTATAATTATTCAATAATTTGTTTTTAACCACTGACATTTACACATATTTGCAAGGGGTAATTAACCCATTTTTATAATTATTCAATAATTTGTTTTTAACCGCTAACCTTTACACATATTTGCATGGGGTAATTTACCTAATTTGTATAATTATTCAATAATTTGTTTTTAACCGCTAACCTTTACACATATTTGCATGGGGTAATTTATCTGATTTTTATAATTTACTAATTTTTTTCAAGCTCTGATCTTTACACATATGTGCATGGAGCAATTAACCTACCTTTTATAATTTCTTAATTTGTTTTTAACCGCTAAAACCTTTCCACATATTTGCATGGGGTAATTTTCCTACTTTTTAAAATTTATTAATTTTGTTTTTAACCGCTGACCTTTACACATATTTCATGGGGTAATTTAACTTCCTTTTATAATTTATTAATTTTGTATTTAACCACTGACCTTTGCACATATTTCCAAGTGGTAATTAACCCATTTTTTATACTTATTCAATAATTTGTTTTTAACCGCTGACCTTTACACATATTTGCATGGGTAATTAACACATTTTTTATAATTATTCAATAATTTGTTTTTAACCGCTGACATTTACACATATTTGCATGGGGTAATTTACCTAATTTGTATAATTATTCAATAATTTGTTTTTAACCGCTAACCTTTACACATATTTGCATAGGGTAATTTACCTGATTTTTGTAATTTACTAATTTTTTTTAACCTCTGATCTTTACACATATTCGCATGGGGCAATTAACCTACCTTTTATAATTTCTTAATTTGTTTGTAACCGCTATAACCTTTACACATATTTGCATGGGGTAATTTGCCTACTTTTTAAAATTTATTAATTTTGTTTTTAACCGCTGACAGTTACACATATTTCATGGGGTAATTTAACTCCTTTTTATAATTTATTAATTTTGTATTTAACCGCTGACCTTTACACATATTAGCATGGGGTAATTAACCAACTTTTTATAATTTCTTAATTTTGTTTTTAACCGCTGACCATTACACATATTTGCATGGGGTAATTAACCAACTTTTTATAATTTATTAATTATGTTTTTAACCGCTGACCTTCACGCATATTTACATGGGTTCATTTGCATACTTTTTATAATTTATTAAATTTGTTTTTAACCGCTGACCTTTACACATATTTGCATGGGGTAAGTAACCAATTTTTTATAATTATCCAATAATTTGTTTTTAACCACTGACCTGGACACATATTTGCCAGGGGTACTTAACTCATTTTTTATAATTATTCAATAATTTGTTTTTAACCTCTGATCTTTACACATATTTGCATGGGGCAATTAACCTACCTTTTATAATTTATTAATATGTTTTTAACCGCTGACCTTTACACATATTTGCATGGGGTAATTAACCAACTTTTTATAATTTCTTAATTTTGTTTTTAACCGCTGACCTTTACACATATTTGCATGGGGTAATTAACCAACTTTTTATAATTTATTAATTTTATTTTAACCGCTGACCTTTACACATATTTGCATGGGGCAATTAACCAACTTTTTATAATTTCTTAATTTTGTTTCTAACCGCTGACCTTTACACTTATTTCATGGGGTAATTTAACTAAATTTTATAATTTATAAATTTTGTATTTAACCGCTGACCTTTACACATATTTGCATGGGGTAATTAACCAACTTTTTATAATTTATTAATTTTGTTTTTAACCGCTGACCTTTACACTTATTTCATGGGGTAATTTAACTACTTTTTATAATTTATTAATTTTGTATTTAACCGCTGACCTTTACACATATTTGCATGTGGTAATTAACCAACTTTTTATAATTTATTAATTTTGTGTTTAACCGCTGACCTTTACACATATTTGCATGGGGTAATTAACCAACTTTTTATAATTTATTAATTTTGTTTTTATATATAAACATATATTTTTTTTATTAGTGGAACTCGACCTTAGGGTCTTAACCCTGATCAAATACTTATTAGAAGAAATGGAAAGGGCTCCAGTTGAACCAGATTGCACCATTTCAGATATAGAGGATTTTCTCGACGATCCTGAGGTGGAAATCCTATATTATGAAAACTAGAATCTTCCAATAAATCAGCATTTAAAATAAAGTTAAGGTTTTATTTTTTGTTGAAAAAAAAATTTATTTTTTAAATTTTACACTTGAAATTTTTCTCCAACAGTGGCAATAGTTTTAAAAGTACGGAACGTCTAATAATTGTATTGCTGGAACCACGTGGGCAATGTAATTTGGAAGGGTGTTTAAATAATTTGAATATATCTGTTTGTCATATCGCCTATAATGCGAACTTCATCAAAATATTAGATATTTCTACGTGAAAAAAATTAATCATGGATATTGACGACAAAGGATTCCATGAAATCATGATTTTTTTATTATCCACGAAGCTAAGTGAAAAAAAAATTTTGTTACACACCGAGCGAGGAGTCGTCTGGAATAAAAATGAACTAGGAATGACAACTTTTCTACTACTATCACTGTAAGTGTTTGAATTCTTCTCACTTTACTTTATTTTTACTTCCATAAAAATATGGTCAGATCGCTCTATATGAAGGTATTCGTTATTCTTAATGACAATAATATCGGCTCTCTTGTCTTTTTCATACTTTTCCAAGCTGTTCTCTAGTATAGCTATCCTTCCATCTTGATCATTTGCTCTTCTAATATTTCAACCTCCTGTCTCATCCCCACGAATACCTCTAATCTTTCCCATATTTCCTGCACCTCTTGGTTATTCTCTGCAAAGCCATTATTAACGATTCCAGCTAGAGTTGTTCTGGCAGTTACCAGATCTTGTCCTTTGAATGCTTCTATTACTAATTGATGTGTAGTTTATCTGATGTTGTATGGTTTTTCACCATTTTGTGTGTTATTGCTACTTATGCAACCCAAGTTACTTCAATAAGCAAACTTTATTCAATCACTTAATTAGAGCTTCTACGTGAGACCTGCGAACAGTACGTACACCCGGCTCAACGCCTCGGAGGCATTCGCACTACAAAATTGTCTCTCTCAAATACAAAATATTTTCTTTCCATCTCGTGTGCTTTCCTCATAGTTCAGCTAACCGCAATCGTGTCACCAACCTTCTACGTTTCTTGAACTGCCATGTATTTTACTAATCTTCTAAATATTTATGGTGGTGGTCAGTTTCTAAATGATATGAAGTTTCCATTGTGTGATATTAAGTAATTCTGGTTCAACAGATTTAAAAGATTTTAATGAGATTATAATTCGGGAGACTGAAAAAGCTGATGTAGTATTTTGTAAGGGGTAACAAAAAATCGACTTTGTTAAACCTATTTTGAAGGACGAAATTTATTAAGAACTTGAAGATGAGGGTGAAATCGATTGTGTTTTTCAACCGAATGTGCCCTTATGTAATGATCAAAAACTTAAAATATGCATTTGCACCATTAATAACTCGATAAAATTGTATCAAACTATTATATTTTAGTAAAATAACTAAAAAAAAACTATATCTGGAATGTATTTATTGGTATTCGCACTACATTGTCAAATATCCTTTGAGATACTTCAAGTTTGGGAAAAATTACCCTGTAAGACCTAACGTACTTTTTAATTGCCCATAGCAAGATCAACGCTAGTTACCCAGAGTGATAACGCAACGCGATGACGACTAGCAAAGCCAAGGAGCCCCCTAGATTAGCACGGTTAACGCTAGACCGAAAGTCAAGGATAGTTGGTTTGGGCCCATGTAAATCCTTATGAGATTTTTGTAGTAGAAACCCCTTTATTAACCTACTTGTGTTTCATTCAAAATTAAAAGCATATCATTGCTGTTTGTGGAAACATTTTCAAGAATGCACCTGCAGCTTGAAAGCAACCCGGAATAATAAATTCATAAACAACGAATACCTCATTTAATAGCTTTAAAATGAATTTTTACCGAAGCTGTAGAACAAATAACATAGAGACATCTAGTTCAATGTTTTTTTAATTTATGTGCCTATTGAGATGGAATCACCCGTATGTGATATTACCGGGTCGAATATATTGAAGAATTTCCAATATGGTCTGGGGGATATTAAATTATAATTAAAAAAATAATTCATGCTTATTTATTTACCTTGTATTTAACTGATGATATCGTCCCTCGATGACAAAATTTTGGCTGCTCATCATAATCGACTATTCGTGATAGTTTCAGCAGCGATATCTTCAAAATGACCTTAAAAGAATAATAGTTTATAGGTTTTTATCCAAGACTTGTTTTTTTAATGCAAATGTTTAAACTTTAAATTTCTACTTGCAGGGACGGAATTACGGTTTATGAGATCGGATTCGACAAATATAATAATTTTTTTACGCGGGACACGTAAATTCTCAAAATTGCTGAGCGAGGAGTGTATGAAATGGGATGGAGATTTTGTAATACTTTTTCATTTAATTCATGAAATATCTTTATGAAATCGAGATCAATCGTTTATTAACACTTTATTTGAGATTCTTGAGCCTTTATTCCCATTATTTCAGTTGCCAAGACTTTATTTATTTTTTTTTTAAATATTATTTTAATTTAATTTCATTTATTTTCTACCGGTTTCGCTTTAATAGCATCATCAGGTATTTTATAATTTTTTAAGAGTTCTCGGTAATTTTTGAAAGACATTAATAATAAATAAAAAAAGATCTTTCGAAAAATAATCACTTTTAATCTCCGTCTTATTAGAAATTATGGAGATCTCGATCGATATTCTGGAATAAAATAATTTTTATTGGTCCAGAAGCTAAATAAAACTAAGCAAGTTTATAAAGGGGAAGAGGAGCGGATCATAGAAAAATAAAGTCTTGGCAATTAAAACAATGGAAGTAGAATCTCAAAGAAAGTTGTAATCGATTGATCTCGATTTCATAAAGATATTTCATGGTCTGAAACGAAAAGTAGTGTAAAATGTCCATCCCATTTCATACCCCTCCGCCCTCCAACAATTTCGAGAATTGCTTCACTACAGCTGAAGCTTAGTAAATCAAAATGTAATTTATGCCCAAACTATTAATTTCAGCTAAAAATTCGACTTCACAGCAGTGACGGCGCCAGGAGGGAAGCCAAAGTGAGCACCTGCCTACCCAGGTGATTATTGTTCAGTTATGTTAAATTAAATTTAAGACGTACATATATAAAATTAATTCTATTTTAATCAACTAATTATAATTTTAAACCTTTACGTGGTCATATGTGAAACTTAAGTTCAGACCACTTAGAATAAGGACCGCTTATCTGTACTTTAAACTCAACGTTCTATATTTTTCTTAAATGATCCAGTTCAAATTAATATTGCATTAAATATTATTTTGTAAACATTTTATCCTCATAAAATAAACCGAATTCAACTTGTTTTGAAGTTCGCAAAATTTTTATTATTTTGAAATTTTTAATTCTATTTTACATCTGAAGTTTTCTTATTTTACATTGTTATTGTAATTAGTAAATTTACCATTTATTTTTTGTAAGTATGTGTAAAGTATATTATTACAATAATAAACCAAAAAGTCATCTTCCTGAAGGGAATAATTGGAGAGCATATTCATAAGTTGAATAGAATTTTTGACATCCTAACAATTGTCTTTATGAAAAACCTTTAAGTACGGAGCTATGAATTTGGAAAGAAGACGCAGAGGGCCGTTGACATCAGAAACAATCGGTCTAAGGGGCCGACCGTCCTTATGAATCTTAGGTAAACCGTAGGCCCGATGTCCTTCTTCCAGTACCAAGATTGATACTTACTCATAAAACCTAAATGAACGAGATCGGAAAAGATATCGTTAGCACTTTTTTGTAAGATCCAAAGATCCTGTCTCTTTTGACCATCAGAGTGGCCTTGTCTATAAAATCCCTTGTAAGGACTGCGATGCCTTATACGTTGGTGAGACGAGTAGAAAATTATGTGTCCGCATAAAAGAGCATACTAGGGACTTGAAGAACGCTCGTACTCTGGGTTTAGCTGATACAGAGGGGGGGGGGGACAAGCGCTCAAAAAGACCTACAGCTCTATGCAGACATATGATTGACGAAAATCATAACATCAACTACGACGGTATCGGTATCCTTGACCGGGAGAAAATAGACAAAAAAAGGAAAATAAAAGAGGCGATTCATATCTATTCGCATGGATCGTCAATTAACGACAAAAGGGATGTCGAGTACTTCGATGGCGGCTTCAAAAGAATTCTAGATATTATGAACCCAGCATAGATGGAATACTATCTTCATTATTTTTCTTTTCTCTTCTTTTTTCTTCTTCCTTTTTGCTGTTTTTGACCATGCTTGCTTTCGCGGTCTTTTGTTTGAATTCAAATTCAAATGTTACCAACTTCTGTTGTGTTTCCAACTAACTACCGGGAGGTTTTCGGTTCGAATTAATTTTGTTTAGTTTGAACTAATCATCCCTCTGGGTTAGAGTTGTTTTTGTGTTTATATTTAAACAAAACACCACGTGGCTGGTCGAAGCGTGGTCAAACGCAGCCAAAAAACGGAAGGATGTCTCATTTTATTTCATAACATTTTTCCATCTGGTTAGTATTCCACCTACTGATTTTTTATATTTTTTATGTTTTTCAATTTTTATTATTTCTTTCTAATGTAATTATTAAATTTTTGTGCTTTATATGTAAATTTTTGTATTTCAATTTTGTATATTTCGATTATTATTTCTGTATTACTTAACTTTTGATATTATTTTTGATTGTTTGTTAATTTTTCATGTTTTTTCATATATTTTTTTGTAGCCTTGAAAATGGGTCAATAAAAGAAACCGAAACGTCGGACAATTAATATTTGTTTTTACTGACCTCAAACTCAACAATTTCTACTAATTATTTATAAAAGTGAAAGAAACTTTTTCAAACAATGCCTGTATCAAAGAGACGGGTGGGTGAGAGATTTGTATTAAAGCAGAAAATCTTCAAGAAAACAAATTAAATGTTGTTTTATAGAAATTATGATAACAATCAAAGATAAAAATTAGGTAAAAGATAAATTTTTCTTCTTACTAGATTTCTTGTGTTTTATTGGTAATAGTTTCAACTTTCCCCACTATTATTTGCTTAATAAAAAAGATTCTGACGAACTTTGAACTTAATCTTGTTTTAACTTATATTGCGTATCAATCAAATATATCAGCATTACCAAAAATCGTTAACATCCTATATTTATGAAAGCCTTATTATTAAGTATACAAAACTTCAAACAAGTCATGTTTTTAGTTTCTGAGAAAATTAAATTATCATTCTAAAAAGTACTCTTTGAGCTTTAATGAGGCTTAAAAGAAGCTAATAAGTGGGTTCACACTGAAAATTCTGAATAACTGAAAATTCCCTGAATTTTTCACACTTTCCCTGACAAAGAATAACAAGTTACCCTGACATTTCGATAAATCGGGAGATAAAAAAGTAAAAAAATCTTAATTTTAAAAAATTTAACAAATCAAAATTTTAATTTGTTTTCCTTGACTGAAAATTTAATTATCCTGACTTGGCAATAAAAATAAGAAATTTCCTGAATTTTCCCTGACAAAATTAGGGAACCTAAGTGGGAACCCAGTCATACGTTTGACAACAATTTTAAGAAAAAACTCGTTATGGGGGTGGGGTAGCGATATTGTTTTTTATTTTATTTATTTTAGGTATAAAATAAATATAAAAATTTTTTTTTCAAGTAATAAAATTTTCCATTTTCAAACTATTGATCACCACAATAATACAAATAATCGCTAGTTTACTACAATTACTACTAATCCCCTCCTACCCAATAACCATCTAAAAACAAAAAACACGGTTCAATGCAATATATATTATTATAATATTTTAACCAATATTTGGTTATTATAACCAAAAATGAGAAATTCACTTATAACTTATAAATATAATGTTTCAATGCAACCTCAATTATTTTGTAATTATTTCTTGAAAATTTATGTTTAGAATTCCAAAACAAATCAAGTTGGCAGATTTTAATTTTTGCGTAAAAAGATAGCATTTTAAAGGACGTTTAATTTGAAGTGTCAAATATGATATAGTGCCATTTAAATTTTTTATATCAAAGTTGCTGAAGATGAGAGGGTGCATCTTGGTACGCAGTCCAGTCTCTCATTTCTTATTTAGAAAAAATTCTGTTTACAGTTATTTTATTCGTTTTTAAATGTACACCGTGTATAGCCATTACAAGTCAAAATGTTACACCAACAATCGATGACTCAAAAACCAAATTTTTTTCATAAAATGTTAGTAAAACTAAGAATATGTTCCCCAAATTTCGAATAAAAATCTCAATTCGTTCTGATGCTATGAGCGTGAGCGTAGGAGCGTCTAGGAGGTAAAATCACTCAGGTAGTCACTTACTCAGATAGTAATTACGTCACACTGTAGATTTATTTATTTTACGACCCTTTTACCGTTGTTATGAGTAGTGATATCATGGTAATATAACACGAAACTTTGCTAGATCGCAAAGTATCATTTTCCATAAGTTAAAACTACTTTCCAAGGGACGTATGTAAATTGCGCCAACGGTTGGTGAGGGTAGCTTAAGTTTTAATACCCAAAAAGTGGTATATTTATTAGTAATTATAATATTATGTAATCGCCACAGTGGCGCAGTTTTATGAAGGTATCAAAATAAGTTTATCGTATGGAACTTATGGTGCGTTTGTTGTGGGGAGGGGGGGTCACTATAATCATAAATCAAAAGGAAAAGGTTTTTGGTATAATTTTTAAAAAAATATATAAAAAAGGTACTATAACCTACGTACAGATCTACCTTTTCGCGCAGAGCCCATCTTTTTGCCATCATTTCAAAAACAATGTAAACCCCCCCGGTGACGTCACACTTCTACCTTATAAAATTTAAAACGCATGCAAGCGCTATTTATATTGCAATAACCGATCCATGGATCAAAAAAATATATTTTTAAAAATTTGACTTTGTGACATCACAACATTTAAAACCCCCCCGGACCCCCTGTCACATTTTTGTCACAAATCTGGGATGACCCCCATACCCCTAGCGTGTAACGTAATTGTTCAGAACATGCTTGATGTATTTGATGCCCAAATTTTTGGAGGAACAATGTTCTAATTTGTTTGCCGAAGACAAAGTGACAAAAATATAAATCCAGCAACTACCAATATAGCCAATTTTATCATTGGGCGCATTAGGCACATGCCTAAGGCCCAATGGCCAGAGGGGCCCGAAAAGAGAGAATATAAAATCGTAAAATAAAAATCAAATACTGATAATTGATAAAATAACCCAAAATTTGGGAAACAATCGAAAAAGATTTTGATAGTAAATATCGGCTATCGGCTAAGTTTCCAACTTGAAGAAGAAGTGGCGTATCCCTTCGAAACAATTGTCGTTTCGATATATTTATTTTGTTTTAATAAATATACTTCACGTGAGATATAGCCGATATTTACTATCAAAATCTTTTTCTATTGTTTGTAATCATGCTCCGCATAAAATGTGTTACTTGTGATTTTATTAGTTACACCAAAAGTTGGGCCTTCTATGCTATTAGTTACACTCGAATATAAAGGGCCCGAAAATTTGCTAGCCACGTTCGCACACAATTTCTTGCATAACTTCAAGCCCTAAAATATTTTAAAAAGTAAAAATGAATGAAACTTCTATAGTGTAGACATACGGGCTAAATGCACCTCTGTGAAATTACAAAATTGGTTTTTAGAGCCATACTAATCCTATTGACAAACAAGCAAAGGATTAAAAATATAACAACCTTTTTTCGACTTTTAATTTAAGGTCAACCCTAAAATTTTTTGGCGCAATTTACGGGTGGTATTAGAAAAACCCTCGACCGCTAGCGCAATTTACGGTCTCCCTTTCCAAGATCTTGGATGAAAAGAACTTTCGAATGCCGTTAGTGAGAACGCCGCATACGAAAAAGATGAAGGTTTGTTATATGGTAATAGAATCGCTGATTAAGGATCGGCTCCAAAGCGGTAGTTTAACATAAAATGTAATTTGGTTGTTACTAGCATGCCAGATATTGTCTTTCAACTTGTTAGACAACTTGTTAGATTATTAATATAAATAAATAAATAAAAAAATAAATAATGTTTTAAATAAAAAACTAAGTTGCTTTTAATCAAACAAAATAATTAATGCTTAAATTAGCAAAAGTTAATAATAATTTATTTTTTTTTTATTAAAATTCTTCAAAAAACACCAAAAGCGTCCCAAATATGCACAAATATGCATTATTTACTCAAATATGCACCAAATGTTGAAAATATGCAAAATTTTGCAAATTTTATAAATCTAGGTAAGCCGTATTTTGAAACAAATTTTGAAAAAAATTTGAAACAAAGATTGAAAAATTCGAAGATTAGATATTTTTAGCTTGCATATCACTGCATATTTTATCCATTTCTATCAATTTTAGTGCATATTTTAAGAAAATTCGGTGCAAATATATGCACATATTTTCAAGCATTTTGGTCCATATTAATCCGAGCTCTAGTTATAACCTATTGTTTTTAACCGACTCCAAAAAAAGAGGAGGTTCTGTATTCGTCTGTATCAAAGAGTATTGTATATACTAATTTTAGTGTCCTTGATTCAATTTTATTGCAATTGTTTTTGTAATATAACTACCTCTGTTACATAATTTTACCATAAAAACTTTTTCTTCCACAGAATAAGTGTTTGCAATCATTGTTAACCAAATTTATTGTAATCTGTCAAAGTAACTTGTTTGAAATTGTTGGTTTTTAAATAAAAACAATTGCAACAAAATTAAATTAAGGCAACTAAAATTAATTTTTAAATCCCTTTTTTGCATTTTATTAATGAGTTTTTACCAGTAATTAATTGAGAAACACAATATCAAGTGTTAGGTATCTTTAGAAGCGGAATAAAAATCTCTTTAAATTGATACCATTTTCATTCTTATCCGTTGTAATGGGAAGCAGGAATTAAAGAAAAATCAATTTCCTATGTTAATTGCCTATGTTCAGATGGTCGACCGGTCACCCGGTATACTGTAGGTATATTATATTGAAGTTTTATTGAAGTTTTAATGTTTATTTAGTCTTACAAGTGAAGATTTATATACAGTTACTCACAAAAGTAGGTTAACATTTAAAGAAATTTGAAAAAACACCATACAAAGCCTGAAAATCAACACAAAACTTCTATTTTTAATTTTAAATTTATACATGTACCTTATATTTGGAGATATAAAGTAAAATCAGCATTTCTGTCGGCGTCTAAACAATTGTATCGGCAATGCAATTCATAGGGTATTAATTTGAATGTCACAAAAGTAGGTTAACAATATTTTTTCATATCAGTTTTTTCTTATCAGCTGAAGTGCACATAAAGTTTTTTGAAATTATTATATATTGTCATGTTTTTTTTACTAAATTAAGCTAATTATGAGCCTTTACGGTAATTTTAGTTGTTTAAATTTCATCACCCGATGAGAAGAAATTAAGTTTTAAAATAAAATAAAATAATATGATGACTTGTAGTATAATCCTAAAAGAGGAAAGCTTTAGTTATAAATTTCTAAAATAAATACTTAACCGATGAATTATTTGAGATCATTTCATAGTTTTGTATAAGAATAAAGATGTTATTAGATCACAAATCTTCGAATGAGAGGATGATGATTAATAATGATCAGGACTGTAAATGATAATGCATTTAGGGCCTAAAACTTAAAATAAAAGTGTTTAAAAATTAAAAAGAGAAAGTGTAACAACGAAAATTAATACTCACCGATCGAATTTCGCGCCGTTGTTTTATGTTTGTAAATTGGTAATTTTGAAAATGGTAAGAACAAAATGCGCAAAAAAAAAAAAAAAGGACATTGCGACTGAGACCACCAAACGTGTAAGTTGATTAAATTGTGTCTCCATAAAATATGAAAATTTAACCTGCAATCATGAAAAATTAGTTTAAATTTACAAATGTCGCAATCAACAAAACAAAGCTAATGTTACGTACCGTATATGAAGAGTGAATTAATAAGTAAACAAGGAAGAATTTACAAGTAGAATCATCGAATAAGTGCACAAAAATAAAAATCAACACAAATAAAACTTTCAAACCATCAGTAGCCGTTTTGAATGTGAGGAACAACAACAAAGTGATCACCGAGAGAGGCCGCTTCCAACTTAAGTACAGGGTGAGCGCATTATTGTGAAATAAAACTTAAACATTTTCTTAAACAATTTAAAAACTTCATCGTGAGATTATAAATTTCATTATTATTCATAAATTGAGTCATTACGTTAAATTTTCAGTTAGCTACGTTGAAATAATTACGATTTAAATAAATTGAAAATTTAGCTATACGGCTTCTGGTCAGATATTAATCGATCTTATGTAAGACGAAGATATAAAAACATCTGTACTATTTTGCTTCAATTCAAGTAAATATTGAGGATTGGATTGGTATTTTTGGAGAATTTTATAACTAATTTGAGTAATTAAATCAAAAATTTAACAACATATTATTGTTTTATTCATTAAGATTTCACGAGAGTCTCATGTTCAAAGATGTGTGCGTTCCAGCGAGGCGTTTTTCGGTAGTGGGTGGTTTTTGGCAATTTATACCGTTGGGGGCATAGCAATATATTCAAGTAAATTCAAGCCTTTTATTACAAATTTTTTTGAAAAACCCGAAAAGGTCAGATGTGAAACAATTCATTTCAAATTATTTTGATAAATGTTAACCCGTGGTAACCACACCTCGATCATGGCTACATACAAACCACATTAGTGCGAATTGGGATTTTGCATTTTCAAAGTACTATAACTCTTATAAATAGCCAAAAAGTATTTGATAATTCATGTTTCTTGGAGTAAAAATTTCCGAGAAATGCAGTGATGATGGTCTCGAATGCGAAAAATTATATTAGGTTGTCAAATATCTTCCTTCCGCCTTTTTGCTCTTTATTCAATGCTTTATAAAAAGTGTTACAGTGATCGGATTTAGTTCAAATATGCGCCGTTTTGTTCGATAATCTGTTTCCTACTAGACGGCAACTTCATAATACCCCCCTCGTAGAAGCCCCCCTCCTTATTTGCAAAGAACTCGGACAGCCACTTTTCACAAGCCTCTTTTGAGTTGTACTGTACACCACCAAGGGCGTTCGCCATGGACAGGAACAGGTGGTAATCACTTGGCGCCATGTCCGGGCTATATGGTGGATGCCATAAAACCTCCCATCCGAGCTCCCGTATTTTCTGACGAGTCATCAACGAAGTGTGTGGTCTGGCGTTGTCCTGGTGGAACACTACACCCTTCCTGTTGGCCAATTCTGGACGCTTCTGGTCGATCGCCTGCTTCAAGCGGTCCAGTTGTTCGCAGTAGATGGCAGAATTAAGCGTCTGGCCATATGGGAGCAGCTCATAGTGGATGATTCCCTTCCAATCCCACCAAACACACAGCAAAGCCTTCCTGGCCGTCAATCCCGGCTTGGCCACTGTTTGGGACAATTCACCGGCCTTCGACCACGACCGTTTCCGCTTGATATTGTCGTATGTGATCCATTTTTCGTCGCCAGTCACCATCCGCTTCAAAAATGGGTCGAGTTCGTTCCGTTTCAGCAGCATATCGCAGGCGTTGATTCGGTCCAGAAGGTTTTTTTGCGTCAAATCATGCGGCACCCAAACATCAAGCTTTTTTTTGTATCCACCTTTCTGCAGATGGTTTAAAATGGTTTGGTGACTAACTCCCATCTCCTGGGCGATGTCACGAGATGCCACATGCCGGTCTAACACGACGATTTCCATGATTTGATCGGTATTCGTCGTCACAGGTCTTCCGCCGGCTGGATTATCCATGGTGTCGTTTTCACCGGCTCTGAATCGTCGAAACCATTCCTCCGCGGTTCGAAGTGATAGAGTACCATCCCCCAAAACATCATTAATCTCACGGAACGTTTCTCTAGCGGATTTGCCTTTAACGAAGGAAAACTTTAAAATAGTGCGAATTTCGGAGTTAGTGAACTCCATGTTTACACGTCTACAACTGTTGAACGCAATATCCAAACTAATCATGCATAGCGTCGTTTTGTAGGTTATGTCAAGACCTGTCAAATGATGTATAGTATTGCCAGATACGAGCTCTGTAGCGCTTTGTACATAGCCGCGAAATTCAAAAGACAAAAAGGCGGAAGGAAGATATTTGACAACCTAATATTAAGTTACTGAAAATACGTCAAAATCAAAAAAAAAATTTTCAAAAATCTGCTTTTGTAAAAAAAAATCGCCATTTTGTTTCTATTCGACGTAAATGATGTTGCTTTTTTTTAAATTCATGTTCAAATATTGTACTTTGTGGAAAAAAATATTTCATTAACATAACAGATCATTGAGAATTTTTTAAGGGTATTTAAAAATATGGTATATTTTTAAATATAATAAAAATAAAAAAAATATAAAAAAAATTGAAACATATCTATAAGAAATATATAATAACATAATCATAATCTATTTTATTTAATTAACCCACTCGATGCAAAGGCCGCATCTAATATGCAGAAAAAAGATTTAATCGCGCACCAACTTTACTAATTCTAATACCACACTAGTGCTAATTTGCACCTCGTTTCACTTTACGCACTGCTACAACTGTAGTTTCGAAACGAATTTTGCCGGAACCTTTTTCAGGTAATAACCTAAGGTGACAACATATTTGTCGTGATAAAGGAATACCGTTACAGAACGCCGTAAAGGAAAGCTAAGAATAAGAAATTTTAGGTGGTGCGAATTTGCACTGGTGTGGTTACCACGGGTTAACATTCATTATTCTAGAATTATCGAAATTTAAAGTACCAAAATAGCAAAATAACGTTAGAAGCACATACATCAATACTGAAAATGTATGGATGTGGCAAAAAAATTCGTGAGATAGCAACATTATTTGATAAATCACTAACTTCGGTTTTTAAAGTTATAAAAATATTTAAAACCAAAGGTAGAATAAGGGCAATTAAGCGCCATGGACGGGAAAAAATCACAACTAAAATGGAGAATATTAAAATATAAACACTCTCGTCTTCAGATCCTTTTATGCCCGCTACATGTATTCGTGTAAAGCTTAAAATTTACACCAAAAATCAAGTATGGGAAGAAAATGTAAGACGTCTTATTCGTCAAGTACATAAAAATGGTCGAATTTCTCGCAGGGTACCATTTGTTAGCAAGATTAATATTTAAAAAAGTATGAAGTTCTATTCAGATAACGTTTTAAAACCCTAAATTATTGGGATAAAATTTTATGGACTGACGAATCTATGATTCGTCTGAAAAACAGTTATGGTAGGATGTACGTTTGGAGGAAAAATGAAGAACTATACTCATATAAGTGTACTAAATCTACACCAAAATCATTAAAAACGAAATTAAATGATTTGGGGGTGCATGTGTTCAGCAGGTGTAGGAAAAATTTTGACATCAGAACGAAAAGTAAATGCTGCGGTATACTTAAATCTTTTAAAAGCAGTAATTATACCAGAGAGTAAACTTCTACTTGGTAAAGAATTTATTCTACAACAAGACAATGCTCCTATACATCCCGCCAAAATTGGCACCAATTATCATAAAGATGCCAATATTAATGATATGAAGTGGCTACCTCAGTCTGGACCTTTTCCCTATAGAAAACCTCTAAGCTCTTTCTAAACTCCGAATCTCAAAGAGATGTCCTATAAATTTGACTAACCTACGTCATTTAATAGAAGAAATATGGTTTGATATCACTCCAACTGAGTGAAATAAGTACACCCAATCTTTACGATCTAGATTGGCAGCTATGTCATTTCCAGGGAGTGGACATTGTAGGTTTTAACATATAATTTTGTATTTGTTAACCTACTTTTGTGACATACATTTTCAGGAGTCTACTGGAACTTTTATATTTGGAGCTGGATAACTGTCAATAACCTTGACAAAAAAAAATTCAATAAGGGAGGGGGGTGATCCCCAGAACCCCCCTTGCGCACGGGATTGATTCCATTTACAGGCATTTGAACTCGGGTAATCAGCGCTCTATATAACTTATATCAATATAGGATATATTATGGTTATTAACTCTTGAAATATAACGATAAAATCTTTATTTTATGTGAAATTCAATTATTGTTTGAATATTCTGGCTGCGGACGTAATCATTTTCAACTAGTGTTAATTTAATAATTGGGTGTTATCCGTTAACTTTCATAAAAATTATTTATTTTCGATTCCTGGGGATATTGAAAACACTTTAAAACCGGAAATCTCGATTGCAGAGTTTTAGTTTAACGAACACTTTGCGGATTATGTAAATATTGCGTTTTATGCTTATCTTATGCTTCTTTTTCTATACAGAATCTGAATCTGCTAAAAAATATAAGGTGTTGGTTAAAAAAAATAAAATTGACCTTGAAATAGCGTTGAAAAGGTTCACTAATAATCATCAATATTACGTAACATAACAAAGCTACGTCTTCACTAAGGCGGCACAGCAAACGGCTTTGTTGAACGATGTTGCAGACGGCTTATGTTATTGTTGCTGAAACGTCCACACTTGTACAGCACAGCACAATTAATACCATATAGAATGAACAATTTATATTCACATCTTGCTGAACGGCATCATCATGCTAGATGTAATGTGAGCTCTTTCAAAACAAGTTGATACATTGAATTTAAATAATTATACAATCTGCTATCTAAGTGATAAAAATAATTCAGTAGCTGACGATATTTTAAATTAATATTTTTTTATTAAATCAAGTTTAAAAAGTGTTATTTATTACAGTACATATGATCTTTTGTCGCCACAAATTAATAAACAAATCTAAAACTCAATATGAAAATTGAAAGAAAAATGAACTTCAATCATTTGTTCAAAAAATAAATTCAGTTAATTCGATATTTTGAATTTGTTCACCCCATAATGATAAACTAAAATTAAGCAAAAGTAGCCGGGATACGTATACATACGCGATGACAGGCAGTTCAAGTCTCCAAGTTGATGATCGTATATTTTATTTATTTAATTTTCTATTTAAATTTGATTCAAACTAACAAAAATTAATATAAACTCACTATCCCAAAATAATTTTTAAATAAATTTTATTTTAATTTTGTTTTGTTTTAAATTTTAACAACTGCCAAACTTAAGGTTGTTAAGAAGGAAAATGAAAATAATGAGAAGTTCTTGAAATTTTTACAGTACATTATTTGAGTAATAAAAGAATTTCTGGCAAAGTTTGAACTTAATCTTGTTTTTAGTTATCGAGATAAAAAATGTCAAAGTTACATTACGGTCGCATTGAATTAAAGATCATTATTTCAACAATCAGAAATGTCAGCATTACCAAAAATTGCGAAAATCTTTATGAAAGTCTTATAAATAAGTATACCAAATTTCAAAAAAGTCATGTTTTCAGTTTCTGAGAAAATTAAATTATTATTCCAAAGAGTGTACAAAAGCTATCAAGATTTAGTAAATCATGGCAACATCTGATTTCGTAACCCATTCATTTTCCCACCAATATTTTTGTTTTTAATGTATATTTATCGAAAATCTTGATAGCTTTTGAACTACTTTTTAAAATAATAATTTAATATTCGCAGAAACTAAAAACATGACTTTTTTGAAATTTGGTATACTTATTTATAAAACTTTCATAAATATTTTGGCAATTTTTGGAAATGCTGGCATTTCTGATTATCGATTTAATGACCTTTAAATTAATGTGAACTTTAACATTTTTTATCTCGATAACTACGAACAAGATTATGTTCAAACTTTGCCAGAAATTTTTTTTTTACGCAAATAATGTACTGTAAAAATTTCAAGAACTTCTCATTATTTTCATTTTCCTTCTTAACAACCTTAAGGTGACCATTTTTATGAATTGGAAAACCAGTACATGGAAAAACGGAGAGCTTTTTTTTTTAGGTTTTCACCTTTCTTTCGATACATCACTAGAACAATAATCACTACAGTAAATTTTTGTGTCCTGGTTAACTGTCTTGACTAACCAGGACAAGGGTTCGAAAACCAGTACGAATGGTCACCTTAGCCAAACTTAATAGCAACAACCACCATATTATAACCGTAATATTTTTGGGCCTTAGTAATTTTGTTTTAATTGTTTTAACTTACAATAAAATAAAATGTGTGACACTTACCGCCGCCTTCCGACGGTAAACTGGACGGCTTGCCGTTCAACATTTGCTATACGTGGGCAGTTCCTGATAACCGTGCAGTATAAGACAAAAGTCGCCGCAGTGTAGACGTAAATTGTACCGCGTGGCATGTTATACGATACTACAACATTGCCATCCATACGTCCACACTAAGCCGGCTTCTGCCGACTGCAAGGCCGTCGGCAAAAGCCGCCTTAGTGAAGAAGCAGCTTAACGCATGCATTGGCAATATGGACGTATGTAAACTGCGCCAGCGGTCAATATTTTTTTGGTCGGTAGCTTAAGGACAACTTGTAAATTGCGCCAGCGGTTGGTGAAGGTAGCTTAAGTCGTAATACCCAAAGTATTGTTAGTAAATATAGTATAATTATATAATCACCACAGTGGCGCAGTTTTGTGAAGGTATATAAATACCGTATGGATGGAACTAACTGTAGGGGGGGGGGGAGCAAATTAATATAGTCGTAAATTACAATAATTTTGATTTTGGTATAATTTCTAATAATCTAATTTTTTTTTAAGTAATTATAACCTACGTACAGATCTACCTTTTTGACATAATTTCGAAGGCAATATACTTAGAAAACTATTTAAAAAAAAACTAAAAAAAAAACATCTTCAAAGTTACAATAACAATGCTTAATATGTCTAATAATAATTGATTGAAAGATGGAGGCAAATCACAATATAGTTATTTTAAGGTTGATCGGTAGACAATTACGCAAAACTTTTCCGCTGTGGGGAGCTACAGATCAAATTGTTTAAAAGTTGTATTCCCCTCAAATGACTGAAACCTTCCACATACTTGCTTTCAAGCGTGGGTTCGCGTTATCAAATGAGAAACAGATTAATGTAGTATTATATTACATACTTATACAAGTTCTTGATTGTCATTCAAGAAAAAATACAATTTTGCACTAGATACACTTTATTTACTATATTATGAATTTATTACAGTTTTATTTAAAATTCTTTTAACATTTTCATTTAATTTTACATCTAGGAAAGTTTCCCAATTTTAAAAACATTATAGGTTTAGAAAAACACAGTGTTAAGTTTTTTAAGATGAGTCAATAATCGGATAGTTATTGATTTGCTGGGTCTTATCCATTTTATGCCCAAAATACTTATTAGCAAATTTGCACTAGAAAAATATTGTCTAACTAAAATTTTCCATGTTCCACCAATGGAATAAAAATTATAAATAGTAAACATCAGGGCCGTCGAGAGCCACGTCGCGTCGGGCCCCGTGTCAAGACGTTTCGTTGGCCCCTGCTCTTAAAAAGTTCATAAATAAAAAGAAGAAATATGGAACTTCGTATTGTTATTATCTAATTATCTATCTAATTTTTTATTCATTCAAATTTTAAAAATATGCTTTTTGTGCTCTTTGTTGCATTTCTTGTTATTTATGGAATTTATTTAGTTATTCGTCCGGGCCCACGAGGGATCCCGGGCGCCGGGACAAATTCCTAAGCGTCCTCCTTCTAGTTCCTCCCTCTTGACTAAATAGTCAAGAACGTTTTTAAACTTTAAGGCGCTTTCAAAAATCAATCGCGCCCCCCCCCCCTCACGCCGACTGTGCGTATCGAACCTTAATATGTTTGTTTACCAAAAGAGACGTATTTAATTACGGGTTTTTTAATAGTTATTATAAACTATAATAATTTTAGTAAATTTAAATATATAATTATATAATTAATAAGTTTCTGGCGCCTCTTAGAATTTGGTGCTTTAGGTTTTAGCCTTTTTAGCCAATAAGGTAAAACGTCTTATATTTTTACATAATCTCAAAATAATTAATGTGATCATTCGAAGGTTAATAAAATATTCTATTTTTCCCCATACGTATACGGGAATAAAGGAATAGTTATTTACATAAAAGTAAGGAAAATAGCAAATTACTTACGAGGAACAATGTTAAAAAAGAGGCACTTTGTGCCAAGTATTTTAGAGCTCCGAGTAATGTGAGACATGTTTTGTATTAAATTCATCCGGCAGACAATTCGTCCCCGGACGATTTCACTGGGCAACAAAACAAAACCTTTTTCCTGCGGTCTTAGGTTTTGGAGTGAATTTAGATACACTAATGTATCGGCACGTAGTTATTTTGTTTCACTTGACTCTAGTTCTCATGTTAAGGGGGGTGGGGTACAGGGGAGGGGTTAATTTAAAGCAAAAACTGCATATTTCGATAATTTTTTTTGACGACACAGTTAATATAAATATTTATTTCTACAATTACTACATAATAAAGTGACATTTGAAGAATGTATTGTGAAATTTTTATTAATTTTTATGGAGAAATGAGCCATTGACAGCGAATCTCCGTGGACATCTTAAAAAGAAATTTTCATTTTATTTTCAATATAAAAGGGTTGTCTTTATCTCAAAAACTGGAGTCAATTCGACAAATCTGAAATTTTTTTCGCATTCAGGAAACCATAATTATTACCCAAAATCAAATCATAAACCCCAGACCGCAAAATCACTGTTGCCCTGTGTATATTTTCTTTTATTTTAATTAATTGTAGTGATTGTAAATTTTAGGTAAGTAAAAGTACTTTGAATTTGGTTTATCTCGCTGAAAGAATTCTGTTGTAAATCTGAGCCTACATTTTAATGTATTTTTCCGAAAATCATCATCGAAACAACATTTCCCTGCTTATATATACGCGCAGGGAAATTGAATTTCCTTGATTAGTTCGGCAATAATATGAATTAGTAATTATATAATTTATTATATTGTTTGGAACTATGGATTCAACAAATTGACAAACTTGATTTTTGCTCATTTTACAAATGTTGTTCAACTAGTGTTTTAAAATGTTAATTTTTTAAAATTTTCGGAAAAATTTAAAACAAAAAAAATTTAACACTCGGACCTCTAAAATACTAGACACAAAGTGCCTCGTACTTCAACATTGCTCCTCGTTAGTAATTTGTCATTTTCCTGACTTTTATGTAAATAACTCTCAATGTAAAGATTTAATATTTAAAAAAAGAAATACCGTTTAAGTTGATAATATTTTTTCATTGCTTTAGAACGTTTATTTCTTTTTGGTGTAGGCCACGACAAAAAAGTTTGGATTTAGGCATTTTGAAACAATAAAAAATTAGACACTATAAAATTTCTACGAATATAATTATTATAGATAAATAATTATGACAAAGTACTTCACAAGAATACTTGATACTAACCACAGAAACTTTATATGCAGTGCATTATCTACTATATTATCACGTGCAAATTTCTCCTATTTTCACATGCATTTTAATACGGTGGGAGTACTTAAACGAAGATGGAAAAAGTAGAAATAGAAGATGTCAAGATGTTATTAGACGATTTGTACTTTCCTGTTGTTATTAAAAAATATTTTTCAAAAAATGTTCGTATATATTTAAGTTGAAAGTTCAATCTATAAAATGATATAAACTTTAATGGTTTTATACAATGGTAAGTTCGAATAATATGTAATCTTATATTTACCGAATATAGCACGTTTCTACTCGAATTAAACATTTTTTTACAAGAATATGATAATATTCATCAAAATAAAAATTATATAGTTCTACAGTAAAATAAGAATTCTTGAGCTTAGTGAAAACCGCATTTTTGTATCTTTTCTAGATTGTACATGAAAGTACAAATTAACTTCACACTTTAATTTCAAATTATGGCTAAACTAATTTTTTTACAACTTTTTTTTTTTAGTAAAAGTCACTTAAAATACGTTATTCTATAAGAATATTACTATAAAATCAGCATATTACCAATTTTTTAATCCTTACTGAACAGCCTTAAAGAAGCAAGCATTGTTTACCGTTTAAGTGAACAATACCTGCTCCTTAATTTTATATTCCGGTAGGCTGCTCAAATTTTTTATTGTAATAGTTATTTTTTTATTTTCTCTTTATCTTTTATATAAATAAAAATGAAATGCTGTTCGTGGCTAATATAAATAAAGTAATATTTACCGCATATATTATCAATTAGTTCAAACCGGATGAAAAAGATTATGTTATTGTGTTTTTATCTCATATAAATGCGGTCTCTAGTTTCCGCTGATAACCTATCTGTTTTTAGTTATATAAATACAAATTTTAGTTCATAAATCAGAAGAATTATTTCTAGCTTATCAACATAATTACTTTTAACAGACAAGTACTTAATTGCTAATTATCTGTTCGATTGGTTTTGTACAATCGAAATTGGTATTTATATTTTTTTTACTAAATTGGTCATTGACCCACAGTTTAAATGACTAATTTATGTCCAATTAAACAGCATTAAAAATGAACTACAAAGAGATAAAATCATAAAATTTACCAAAATATTAGTTCTGGGTCTGAGTAGATCCGGTTTCAGTACGGCAAGAATTAAAGTACTAAGATTGTAAAGATGAGGATTTTTATCTTGAAATTTTTGACTTCGAACTAAATAGAAATTAATGTACTAATGTACTAAAATAATATAATTATGTGCTCTTGACAATTAATAAGTTAACTAAAAGTTTACAATAAAATAAATCGAAATGACATTTCAATATTGGATAATTTATAAATTAAATAAACAAATAAATAAATAAATTAAAAAAATTTATAAATTCGTTGAATAATTAATTTTATCCAACATCTCTGTCTTATGAAGGCATAATAATGCCGATTTTACATATCTTATGGGGTCTATAAAACACTAGTGACTTATGTAAATTATGAGTACACCTACTTTTTACTAATTTTCATAATTTACATCTGACATTTTAAAACGTCAAATTAATGTGAAAACTTTTAATTACATTTTAAACTATTATTACGAGATATTGGATAAAGCTTTGTATTACACACGTATCTTAACAGCAAATAAGTTACTCAAGAAAAATTAGCCACTCGAGCAAGCTCTCGTGGCTAAACATTTCTTTCGTAACTTATTTGCCTTATAAGACACTTGTATAATAAATAGCTATTCTTTGACTTGGGGTTGCTATATAAACGATGAACGTTTCTAGAAATGCAATATTTTAAAATTAGTATAATAAAATTTAAAAAATGAAACTTTGTTTTTTGCGAAAAGGTAGCTGTGTTTGATTTTAAAAATATAAAGATATGTCCGAATAAAATTATTTTTCAACAAGTACTGAGCTCAGAAAAATTAGTTGAACGCTTTCAAGGATGTATAGTATGAAATACATTTCGACTATGAAACACCAAAATATTAATTATTATAAACTGATACTAATCAATCTAAACCCAAGAAAAGTAAAACATAATAAACGTACAAAAGAGGATGTAGGTTGCAATCGTATTATATTTTTTCCATGTTTTAATTTTTATTTTAATTATTTGAAAATCAGTTATAAATTATAATAAATTTATTTATTAAATTTTCCATTGTTTTATTTTTCTATATTAGTTTTAAATATTCAAAAATTACTTATAAATTTGTCTCTTAAGTCGTAAATATTATTTTGGATCTGGTGTACAAGAGAATCATAAATAAACAAATAATAAATTTTGAAGTATACATGAAAATGCCCTTTTTTTGGTTATCATAAAAATATTGTTAAATTTTGCATCTTAATGTTGCCATAGGTAAGCATGATTAATAAATAATAATGTAATCCTATTTCTATGTCTTTTTTTATACATGATTGCAACATATTTGTTTGTTAACTAGTCCTCAAAATCAAAGATGATTCACTTTCAAGAAATAAATTGCTCAAAAACTATTTTATTTGGAGAAACTAGAGATAAAATTATACAAGATTAACGATTTGTAAAATAACGTGTTCACACATGTGTTGAAACAATTCATTTCATCTATATTTTAATATTATTTGGACTGGACGACATTCCGTGGTAATTTGCGATATAAGAAATAAATTTGAGAAAAATTCAAGTTTTTTCATTCAATTCAAAAAAGATTTTAAAGGATCTTTAATGTAAAGCGTTACAAAGAGTATGGTGCCATTCAAATTTTGGTATTTGGGGTAACTGAGGCATAGTTTAACTTATACAAGTAGTTGGACAACCTTACCTAGATTTGGTATAGTAAAATTTATTAGTTCTGGATTTGTCCGCTATGAATATTTTTAAGTTTGTTTCTTTGCTAATTCTCACAAATATATTACATATTATTATACTTTGGTTTTCGTCCATATTTCTTAATAAATAGATAGATTTTCGGGATTCTTGGACAGGGGTTAAAAATAAAACAACTTGTTCAAAAGGTCAAAAAGGATAAGCTGACTTGCAAGGTGTTCTTTTATATGGTGAATTTTGAACGTTTATTACATTAATTTATTTCATGTTAGTAATTTTATATTGATTGACCCAAACAGTTTCTTCAATATTCACCACCATTACAGCAACAAACAAGTGCTCAAAAAGAAAGTTCACCTTCATCTGATAATGACTTCATTACCAATTGGATCAATATGCCATCGCCATCAACCTCGAGTAAGCCTTCTGCAAAGCGCAAACTATTTTCAGATGAGAATACTCCCAGAAAAAATAAAATGAGAAAGAAAATATTGAATCAGAAGAAGCAACTTCAGAAAAAGTATTCTCAAATCAATAGACTAAAAGAAAAGGCCAATAAAATAAAGAAGTATCATTATATAGATCCAGATCAAATTCACTCCAACTACTCGAAACATTTGGTACAAATACAATTGCGTCATAAACCGAAGCAGCCGTGGACTCTACATGAAAAAAACATGTCAATAACCCTTTACTACAAGTCGCCATCCATGTACAAATTTATGAGGTCGAAGGGTATACTTTTGCCAGCTGTATCCACTATTCGGAAGTGGATAAGCGGTTTTAATAGTGTACCTGGATTCAGTAAAGCACTATTACGTCAAATACAATTAAAATGCACTACCATGACAAAACAAGAAAAGTATTGCATCTTATGTTTTGACGAAATGAGTGTCAAGAAGTGTTTGGAGTATAATAGTAAGAAAATCAGTACTTGCTAAACAATCAATGGTTTTCCTTATTAGAGGATTATATTCCAAATGGAAGTTAAACGTCGCTTATTTTGTAAGTGAGAACGGAATTTCAGCAAAACATTTGCAAGATGTACTTATACAATGCATTGAAAAATTAGCGGCTACTGGTTTAAAGGTTAAAGCTATTGTGTGTGATCAATCTGGAATAAACCAGAGAACTATAAAAGGTTTAAGTGTGACTAAAGAAAAACCATACTTTTTAGTTGGAAATGAAAAATGTTATGCATTATTTGACGTTCCTCATCTATTGAAATGTTTTAGGAACAATTTGCTTAATGGTGATTTTATTTATAAAAACAATAGAGTTTCCCTCAAAGACATACGCGACGTATATATGCTAGATATAAGTAGTGCTTCCGGACGTTCTCTACCTAAAATTACAGACATTCACATTAATCCCAACAAATTTCAAAGAATGTCGGTAAAATTGGCTGTACAAATATTTAGTCACAGTATGGCCGCAGCTATTAAAACTGGAGTTGGTTCAAAACAATTAAACAGTGTTACCGCATTGTCTACAGCCGATTTTGTCGACAAATTAAATAAACTTTTTGATGCTCTCAATAGTCGTCAAAAGTCAAATATATTGTGCTAATATTTATAATGCAGCTATGTCAAAGGAAAACCATTTTGTGCAAGGTATTTTAAATGAAGGTTTAGAAATATTTTCATGCCTTCAAAAAAGTGATGAAAGTGGAAAACTATCAAGACCACCATGCTTTGAAGGAATACTACAGTCTATCAATGCAATAAATATGATTTTTGAAGACGGTTTGAAAGATAATTTTCCATTTTTGTTAACTAATCGTTTAAACCAAGATGTTTTGGAAAATTTGTTTTCCGTATTTCGACCAAGAGGTGGTTTTAACCGAAATCCGACAATAAGGACATTTAGGACTACTTTTAAAATAAACTCGGTTATTAATATAATGAAATCGTCGCATTCTTCTAATTGTGAATCAACAGAAAATTTTAATTTATTTGAAAATCAATGCGAAGATATAGAAGAGTCGCTTGAATCGGAAGAAGAAGATTTAGAGCCAATAAATGCTGATTCTGACTCGGAAAGTGTTTACGCATCTATAAGACCGGCATCGGCAGGACCTTCTCTTCCTGAAACATCAACACTTTCAACAATTACATTACAAGATTGCTCGGAAGTGTATTTTGCAGGATATTTAGTTTTTAAGTGTATTAAATAATTGTAAAGAAGTTCTACAAACAAATAACATTATGGAAGATTCAAACGAATTATTGCTATTACATAGAAACTTTTCTACGGCAAAATGTTTAGTATTGAAAGTTCCGACAGAGTTAATTAAGACATTCGTAAAAATTTAATTTTTACAATTTAATTTATGTTTTGATGAATGCAAAGCTAATAAAAAGATTAAAAGACTAATTTATCAAGAAATTGTTTCTAATTTGAAAATTAATTTACCGGTATGGTTTGATACAGAAGAAGTTTGTCAAGTTCATCGTGATTTTATTGTAAATCATTTTATTGTACCTAGTAAATTTGTATAAAAGGTGTAAATTCGCTTCAATTAAAAATTGCCAAATAATTGCAAGTGATAAATTACGAAATTTACAAAATAAATAATTTTAAACAATAAAACTTTAAATAACAAGTTAAGATTTTATACTTAAATAATTTTAAATAAAATAATTAAACCATTTTTATTGCAAACTTAATTCCCTATTGTCTTGTTCCAAAATCATTTAAATTTTGAATTTTGATAAATTTAGTGATGAACTATTTTTGAAATTTTGATTTTATCATGAGATTTGAACTTTATTTTGTGAGCTTAAATTGAATTTTGTAAATCTTAATTTTAATTTTATTTGTATATTTTAAACTTATTGTAACTAATTAATGTGTAAATATTTTATTTGTTTAAATTTACCGAAATCGAATTATTATTTTTTCAAAACAATATTTATATTTACATTTGAAAATATCATGAAAAAGAACTCAAAATAATAAATTTTAAGTAAATTTGTGGTTTTTAGTATGTATTTATGGTTAAATTCAAAAAAATATAAGAATAATACAATACGTAGAAAATCAAAATTCAAAACATTTAAAAAGGAGACAATTAACACATAAACATTTGATAATGTTAGTAATGTTAACACATAACAGGTCTGGATTAAGAAAATTTGAAAAAATGAAAATTTCGTAATACGAAGTACAATATAACGTTATTTCATGGTTATTGCCATTCTTCAGTTGCACGCATCGCTTACATTGTGAAATAAGAAAAAAATTTCAAACTAAACAAAAATATCGACTAAATTGTACAAAATTGACTTACCATAACCTCCAAAGATTATCAAAACTGAACTTGTTACATGAAGTATGAATAATTTAAAAATGATTTGAACTAAGAAATTTGTTTACCTAGCACTGCTAGTTTGAAATCCGAAGGCACTGCCCTCTTAATATGATTTCTAAAAACTTTGAAAAAATTCAAAATTCAAAAATTTACCACGTTTTTTAACCGTGAGGCGTAAAACTTTTTATTTTGAGTTCTTTTTCTAGTTTTACGCCTCACGGTTAAAAAACGTGGTAAATTTTTGAATTTTGAATTTTTTCAAAGTTTTTAGAAATCATATTAAGAGGGCAGTGCCTTCGGATTTCAAACTAGCAGTGCTAGGTAAACGAATTTCTTAGTTCAAATCATTTTTAAATTATTCATACTTCATGTAACAAGTTCAGTTTTGATAATCTTTGGAGGTTATGGTAAGTCAATTTTGTACAATTTAGTCGATAATTTTGTTTAGTTTGAAAATTTTTTCTTCTTATTTCACAATGTAAGCGATGCGTGCAACTGAAGAATGGCAATAACCATGAAATAACGTTATATTGTACTTCGTATTACGAAATTTTCATTTTTTCAAATTTTCTTAATCCAGACCTGTTATGTGTTAATTGTCTCCTTTTTAAATTTTTTGAATTTTGATTTTCTACGTATTGTATTTTTCTTATATTTTTTTGAATTGAAAATATCATATTATATGTAAAAAATTTAAAACTAAAATTCATGAGGATTTGTACAGTATTGTTAACAATAACTGTAATTGTTGCATATTGCGGTAAAATATTGATAGAATTTTGATTATAAAATTCTAAATAATAATTTAATGTGGAAAGTTATACAATGTTTACATAGCCAATTTTTGCTTATAATTGTCTTTGCGTCAATTCAGAATTTTTAACATATTAGGAAATAATTCGCTTACATTTGGTTACTTAGAAAAAATTTCATGAAACTACCTAAAATCATATACCTGAAAGTGACCCATTTTTTGCAGGTATCGACTATCGACTTATCAGAACAATTTTGTAGTAAAGCCAAGTTTCATACCCAAAACTGAATTGTTTTATTTTATTTGACATTTTAGTTTTTGACCGCTAGGTGGATCCACTCGCTGATGAAAAAATTCACTAACTTTTCAATACCCAGCGGTAGTCCAACTACTTGTATATTTAAACTAAGCCTGAGGGTGAGTCCTAACGCAACGCAAAGTCTAGTCTCCCCCTTTCCTATTCAAAAAACTTCTTTTACAGTTTTTCGATATTATTTAATGTTGTTAATGAAAAATTTAAGGTTGATCGTTTTGAAATGTACACCTTGGATATATGGTACAATA
This sequence comes from Cantharis flavilabris, assembly GCA_949152465.1. Lineage (NCBI taxonomy): Eukaryota > Metazoa > Arthropoda > Insecta > Coleoptera > Cantharidae > Cantharis > Cantharis flavilabris. The sequence continues at coordinate 26,662,430 of OX424437.1, read as the reverse complement.
TATTGAACCAGTGGCGCAACAAGCAGGTGAGAGACCCGTGTGCCAAGTTGCTAGCGGGGGTCCTGCTTTTATAAGAGACAAAAATAAAAGCAAATAATAAATAACTTATATAACCACATTTTTGAATTCCGACGATTTCCATGAAATCCCCCTATTTAATTTTTTTAAATTTGAAAATTATACCTTAATTCTTGTCAAAAATATATAGAAGAGTTTTTTATTTTTCAATTTTATGAGATTTCCTTGATTTTTCTAAGATTGTCTAGATTTCCTAAAATATCCTAAAATTTTCTGTGATTCCCCACTTCACAAGATTTCCTAAGATTCTGAAATTATATAAATATTGGATATTTTTCTAAGATTTTCTCTAATTGTCTACATTTCCAAAGATTCTAAAATTAATGAGATTTTCTTGGATTTCTTACCATTTTTCCGGATATCTTCAAATTTACATCTCGCTTTTTAATAATAAGTGGAAAAAATGATGGACAAATTGTCATATGCAAAACTATATAAAGGGAAATCAGTGTAAATTTGTGAATTTGAGAAAACTTAGATTATTATAGTATAGGCTATCTTTTCTTTTTGCTTTTTCTATTTTCTGAGTTTTCAATGCTTTAACATTTTCTGGATTTTTCAAGATATCTTAAAATGCCTTAGAATTTTCCACTTTCTCGAGTTTCCTGAGATTTTCTTGAAATTTCTATGGATTTTTTGAGATTTTATATATTTCTATACAAGTTTTCTAAGAATCGGTTTGTTGAGATGTTTTGGAATTTTCCAGAATTTCTTCAAATTTCACTAGTGCACACAATTTTTCCTTATTCCCTGTTTCAATTTTCTGAGATTCCTTGACCACTTGGCTATCCTAAGATTTTCTAAAATCTTGCGTAGTAGTAAAGATTGCCTAGTAAAGGCAGATATACAACGGGATATCAACCTTCCCAATAAGATATAAAATAAAGTGACTACATTTTGTTAAAATCACTGGTGCGCACGAAGGGATTAAGGAGATTATTATCGCAAAGAACTTTGACCTTTGCGGCCTGAGTAGATATACAAAGCGGGTTCTAGACCGGAAGTGTTAAGCTCGATGGTGCATACCATCAAGTTCTTCGTTTACACAGGGTGTTAGGGGCTGATAAAAGTCGGCTATATGAAGATGGGGTGGTAAAGTGTTGCTCGATGGTGCATGCCATCAAATTCTTCGCTTGCACATGGGTGTTAGGGGCTGATAAAAGTCGGCTATATATCAGATATCATAAGTGATGCCTAACATCCGCAAACTTAAACTGCGTCAGGAAGCATATTTTTCTAACACAAATTCCATTCCATTTTTATATACTACTTATAATTATCATAATAGTGTTGCATATTATAATAATGAACAATGAATATAAAGTTAGTAATTAGATTAAAAAATTAGTAATTAGATTTACTTCTCTGCAGTTTCTTGATTTCAAACATTTACGGCTCTAAGTAACCGATTAACAACACTGTCGGTATCCATACTCTACCGACTCTACTTTACTATTTGCGACGTTGCCGTAGTTCCATTATGTACATAATTTTAATTCATTGAATTATTTTATTTATATAAATTTTTAATTCTTTAATTATTATTATGTACATAATTTTAATTCTTCATTTTTTATTTTTATGAATTAAAATTATGTACATAATTTTAAGTCAAAAATCATAATTCGGTTTATACTTTCAATTTTTATATATTTTATACCATAGCAAAACTAGAAAAGAATGAATTTTATTTTAAACTTAAAATAATTGAGTACTCAAATAATTACGATTTTAAAGTATAATAATAATAGACTGAATTTTGATTTTATTGTCGAATCATACTAAGGTTTAATTCAATATATTTCTAATCATGAATTTAAATTATTCATTTGAAATTATGCTTTAATATAATTTCAGTACATTTTTATGAACACTAATTTTCCTGTAACAATTTTTTTTTGTTAATATTTTTCGTTTAGAAGATCTTTCTGCGTTATTAAATAGTGGTGCGACTCAGAAACGGCGATAATATAAAAAAATGTAAACACAAATAACAATGAAGAAAATGAAATTTGGAAGTTTTACTGTAAAATCGATGTTTATATAAGTAGCAAAAAAATTTTCAAAAAGCTCAATTTACATTATCAGCTTAGGTGTATCCGAGTTTTTTTGTACGGCACTGTATATGCCGGGGTCACATTTATTAAAAATATTGTATATTCAACGCCAATAATTTTTAGTTGATTTTATTTTAAATGAGCAATGTTTTTTGACTTCAGTCAAAAAAAATTTTCAGTCAGAAAATATAAAATATTCAAAGCTAATAGAGAGAGAGATACAAAAATAAATAAATTAGTTACGGCACTCTAGTGTGTAGTGGGATTTATAATAAATTATTTCAGGTTTAATTAAAGTTTTCAAATTTATAAATTGTCACTTACCAATTTGGTTCAGATTTCAAAGTTTAATGTCTATTTTCAAAACTTCTTCCTCGTAATTGCGCAACTATGTGTGTTAGCGCACTTAAAAAAAATAACCAACTGTAGCTTTAGAACGAATGCACAAATCCGTTTTACTACGTATCGTATACCGATAACACTCAACACTTATCACAAAACTGGAAACTTTCACGTCCGCTTCCTCCGAAGCTGATGGCCAAAACTCGAGTGAAGTCATTTGTGCTACCACAGTGTATCATCGTACTAAATACATTTTTTAATTTTCTGTCACTGTTTATCGCTTTTCAATGGTCGTAGCGCTCGAACTCCCCCACTTTAACCACAAGGTTTGTTCGTGCCATGATACAAAGAATTAAAGATATGATATTGCGCAGATGACCTTGTTAATGCGTGACGTTGTTGGAGAGTAAACATGAAGTGACATTTGTAAAATATTAGGTTAGGTGTAATTTAGGTGATGTTAGACGGTTTTTTCGTTTTACTATTATTTTAGCCAACCCTGAAGTGTATTTTGGAAACCCTGTATTTTAATTTAAAAGTTTAAATTTAAAAATATTACGTGTAAACTTTTTATGTTGGTATATAAGTTTCTGTATCCATCCAAAATGAACGAACAAAATTTTAAAACTAATTACGAGTGTAACTTAAATAACCAAGCAAATTTGTAAGTATATTTATTATTTTATTTAATAATAATATTTTTTTCTATAATACATATTTTAATTATTATTGCAGAAATTTTTATAATCAAGTATCTGTAAGTTGTGGTCATATTATTCTTTTAAAAATGCGTTGTGCAGTGGCAAGTTGTAATACCGACAATCAAGCAAAGAATTATAATAAACATGTCAAGCTATTTCGATTTCCAAAAAACGTTAGAATTAGGGATATTTGGTTCAAGGCTTGTGGACGTAAGGATAAATTTAATGTAGACAATGCTAGGATTTGTTCGAAACATTTTAATGAACATGACTATGAACGAAATTTACAAAGTGAACTACTGGGATATTCATCAAAAACTCGGCGTCAACTTAAACCAGATGCAGTTCCATCGTTACATTTAAAATCGATACAGAGTGAAAACAGTGGTACTCAACTTGGGAAGAGAAAACGCAAAAAAGTTGTTGATGATGACATCTTTGAATCAACGTAAGTAATTTTTAAGGCTGATAATAAAATTGTGCTTAATCAAGTTGTACATAATTTTAGTAGTGCATGTGGTAGTGGTGATGTTGAAATTATCGATGAGTCTCTTGAAGAAAATGTAGGCACGTTTGTTTTAGCAAAGGCTATAGAAAATGTAGACGTTATCAACGAACCACCTGAGGAAAATGTAGGCAGATTTGTTTTGGCAAAGGCGATAGAAAACGTAGACATTATCAATGAACCACCAGAGGAAAATGTAGGCAAATTTGTTTTGGCAAAGAGCATCGGGTGAGCATTGTTGCAATCATTTTTTTGCATAGTTTTTTCTTTAATTTAATGATTTTTTTTTATTTTATAGAGTCAATACAGAATATAATCGTGCTGAAGATCAATTGCTAATTATTTCTCAGTTAAAAGAGGAAATTCGTATACTAAAAGACGAGAAAAAAGCTTTTGAAAATTTATTTACAGTACAACAAATTAAAAAATTGAGAGAACCAAACAAGCGTCCGAGATGGACTGTAGAAGATATTTCCAAGGCAATTGTAATTCATTCTGCTGGTCCACGAGCCTATCGCTTACTGCTTAAAAGGGGCTACCCTTTTCCAGCAGTTTCTACACTTAGGGCTTGGTGCAAGGAAGTTCAAATTAGACCAGGTATCTTAACACAAGTTTTTGATACCATTAAACGAGCAAATTTAACTGAAATGCAAAAATTGTGTGTTCTTTCATTCGATGAAATGAAAATTCGAAAAATTTATTTGTACGATAAAGTTACCGACGAAATATTGAAGCCCTACAATTATGTTCAGGTTGTCATGTTGAGAGGTTTAGTTGGTAATTGGAAACAACCGATTTACTTCAATTATGACTGCTCCATAACAAAAGATTTATTGTTCAATATAATAACCTTCGTGGAGAATTCTGGTTTTCCTGTTGTGGCAATGGTCAGCGATATGGGTGGAGGAAATCGGCGTTTACATACAGAATTATCTATAAATGTAGAGCAAACATGGTTTCTTAATCCCACAAATGATAATAAGATCTATGTTTTTGCTGATGTGCCACATTTGATAAAGTTAATAAGAAACCACTTTGTCGATCATGGCTTTATTTTAAATGGGGCAGAAATAAATAAATCAACAATTCAAAAATTAATAAATTTAACTAGTTCATCGGATTTAAATATAGCCCACAAAATATCTTTAGAATCTCTTAATGTAGTGGGCCCCCAGAGACAAAAGGTCAAGTTGGCAACAAAGTTGTTTTCGCACACCATTTCAAGAGCAATTACGAGATGTGGAACTTTAGGAAAGTTTGAGAATGACAACTGGCTACATTGTGCTGAATTTTTTAAATTAGTAAGTATAGTTTATTTTATAGGTAATATTGTTTTAAGTAGGTAATTTTTTATTGCAGGTGAACGATTGGTTTGATTGCTTTAACGTTCGGGTTCCAAAAGCAGACAGTCGAGAACGAATGCATGCCTTTGGTCTGTCAATTGACAATCAAACAAATATTGTGAATAATATGACCAATGCTATCACAACTCTTAGAGTAAAAGGAAGAAAAAAATTGTTACCTTTTCAGTCGGCAATAATAATTAGTAATAATTCTTTAAAATTACTATATAATGATCTTAAGGAACGATTTAAGCTCGACTATATTTTAACGTATCGTTTGAACCAAGACGTCCTCGAAAACTTTTTTGCAGTAATTAGATCTAAGGGAGGCCTCCATGACCACCCTGATGCCTTAGAGTTTAAGTATCGTTTAAGGTCTTACATTTTGGGTAGAAATGAAGGGTCTCTGTCAGATGGTGGAAATGTAGATGAAGATTCTACCCCCGATTTAATACATAGCCAAGAAATTCAAGGTAAACTTTTAAGCGGGCAGTGCTTTACGTCCCTTAGAGCGGAAGAAGCCGAGGAAGCTGATGAAAGCGACGTTTTAAAAAAAGAATTAGATTCTCTGACCTACGATGGCTTAGAAAATTTGGCTGGCTTCATTTGTCACAAATTAAAAAAGATGGAACCCACTGTTTCCACCACATTGTCATCCGATCAGTCTAGTTATACTTGGGTCGATCATTTATCTGAAGGTGGCTTATCGAAGCCACCAGAAGAATTAATGATAAATATGGAGGAATTGGAACATATTTTCCAAACTGTTAATTCGGAAGAAATTTTCATTTGTAAAAATTATATTGGTAATTTATTGAACCTAGCTAAAGAAGTTCCATGTAGCACGAATATAAAAACTCTATTTTTCAGATCCCGAATGTTTTTCAGGATCAAGCAATTAAATCGAGCGTTGCATGAAAATACGCTAACAAGAAAAAGAAAAATGGTAAAAATTTCCACATAAATTGTATTATATTTTGTTAAATAATAAATAATAATTAATTCCAAACGTTGATTGAATTTTTCTAACTGGAGTAGAATAATAAGCCATCATAATAATTTTAAATCGCATTATTTTTTACTAGACATTTGACATTTTGTATTTCAAACTAAAATAAACGAGTAACGGTATTATGAACCTACTACTTGAGGGAGCGTTTAGCTACATTTTTACTTTACCCCGGACAAGAATTTTAAACTAGAATAAGCTACTTTTCATATTAGTGTTATAGGTATGGTATGTAATTATTTTGACTCATGTATTTTTATTCTTTAAAAATGTAATTTTGATAATTAATTGACATACGAAATACACATAAAATAGAATAATTTATTAAAAACCTAATGACAAATAAAGCACCGTCTTTGAGTCGAGGAATATTTTAGAAAATTTAATTGAAATACAAAAAATTATTTAAGTACCTCAATTTCGTAGTTACGCCATTGGGATGGCTCTCCAATGACGCAATGCGCACAACGGAACCAAATTGGAACTCATTAGTATCATATCTTTAATTCTTTGTATCATGGTTCGTGCTAGCTACACTTTTTACACTTTAGTGTAAAGTGTACACTTTTCTGTTCGTGCTAGCAGAGCGCGCTGTTCGTGCTAGAAAGTGTAACTACACTTTCTTACACTTTTCTACACTTTTTACACCTGCTCTTGAGCAGGTGTAAACGTTTACACTTTTTACACTTAATTTTGATTGGCTGTGAGATTTTCATAAATGAAATTTAAAAATACAAACCTAAAGAAATAAAAATAAGAGTTACCAAAAATAAAATGTTAAAAATGTCTTATGTCAAGTACCTTGTCTTTAATATTTTATTTATTATTAATTATTAACAATTTACGATTTTTTAAATTAAAATTAAAAATTTTAAATAAAATTATTTTAAATTTAAATTATGTAAAATTTAAGGAAAATGATTGCAAATCGTAAAAATGATAATTATTTTATTGCTCACCAATATCTAAATTTTGATTTACATAACCTTATACCAACGCAAATTTGAATTCAAGGGGAGGAGTTACACTCAAGTTACACTTTTTGCGTTCGCGTTAAACCTACACTTTTGGGAAAAAGTTCAAGTGTAAATTACACTATTTACACTTTAAGTGTAAAAAGTGTAACTAGCACGAACAAACCTACAGTTACACAATAAATAATATGAAATCCCTCTTACCATGGTGCCTCTTACATTATGTGTATATTTATATTTTTAGTGTACAAGTTATTATTTCTTATTTTATATTAAAAACTTTTTAGATATTCAAACTAATTTATTTATTGTAAATGAAAAACTTAACATTAAACTTAATTCTAAATCAACAGTTTAACGCTTTAATAAAAATATTAAGACTGACTTTTACATATTATGGTGGGTTTTGCATAATACTCCACAAGTATTCAACCGTCGGACCCTTTGTTTGACCAATGCACCTGGTGGTTGACATTTATGAACCAATACTAATTAATTTATGTGAATATAATATTTAGGAACTAAACTAATTAATATTATGTATTTTATATGTGAGAACATAACTCCTCCCCTGTAAGTTAGAAATTTTGGGACATTGATGGCTTCAAATTATCTATTATAAAGACTCCGAAATCTCTTTTACATCATTGTCTCATTTTTTATTAACTTTCAGGTTTTTTGTAAATTCTTATAATTTTAACTAATTTAAGGTTGCCGTCACGCCTATGCTAAATAAATGAATAACATGGTGTCATTGTATTTGCTTAAGAAGAAAAAGTACGAACTTTTAGAAACCAATTTTGGAACCATTTAAAAGCTAAAAGTTGGCTCTCGGACCCTAGCTAGTTTTTATTACGATCAGAACACCGTAAATATTAAAAATTTTGCTGTTAAATTTACAATTTTTCGAACAGCAAAAGTAGCCATTTAATAATTTTTATAAACATTACTTTAATAAATAGAAGTATAAGAAGTATCTGACATCCAGCACAAATGTTCCATCTAACTTGAAAAAAAAATTGGTAGCATTATATGCATTTTTGTAGAAACGTAAGCAAATACAAATTGATAGTACAATATTTCTTGTTATGGAGAATCAACTTGAAATATTTGATAGAAATCTGCTGTATTAAAAGAAAAAAAATTAAATTTTATTGAATAATAGTTTGTCTATTTTCTCAGCAATGGCGCTGTAGGTTAAACGCTACCGGTGAGGTTTCAAACTTTGCTAAGTGCATAATAATAGAATGATGAAATACCTATGATGAGAGTAATTCTTATCATGTACTAGTAGGTAATATAAGGAACATAATATACGTGTGGGTAGACGGTCAGCATTTATCAAAGTACGTTATCAAAGGTCAACCGTATACTATTTTTATAATATTAAATACGCTATTATATAGGCCATACTAAACAATATAAAAGAGAAAATAAATTTTAATTCTTCTCTGAACTTGACGGCATTACTGAACTATTTTGATGTGAAAAAGCTCAATAGGCAATACATAAATATAAGCAATGTAAATTAAACTTTTTGAAGACATTTTTTGTCATACATAAAAAATTCGCTTTTACAGCAATACTATTTAAACATTTTTTGTAGAAAGTTTTATTGCTTTTATCATTATTTATGTACATTTTTCAATTCCATCGCACAGTTTTCGAGTTGCAGTGATTTAGAAAAGACTCTGTAAAATGCAAAAAATATTTTCGTTTGTATCTCAGAAACGGCACAACAAACGAGAGAATTTAAGAAACATTTTTTCTTATAAATGTTATTTCCTAAATTTTTGTTCATATACATTTTTCAATTTTATCGCACTGTTTTCGAGATATAAATGACGATATTTTTTGTGTTCCTCTTGTTTAAGTCTCGTTTAAGTTGCTGTCAGTTAAAAACGGGGCGACAAAATTGAAAAATGTATATACCGGGTGCTGAATGAGTTAGCCGAACATAGGAAATTAACATGTAAAAACTTATTTATGCAAATTCCTGTTTCCCTAATTATTTTAGAGAAAAAATGAAAGATACAAAAATAATGCAGAAATATAAACTACGAATGATAAAAGCATTCGATTTCATCTAACTTTTACTTAAAAAACCAAAAAATGCTTTGAAATTGTTAAAAGTTTCAATTATCGGACTTGCCATGAAACTTTCCATGGTAACTATTTTGGAAAATATAAATTAAATTGAATTTATTTACATGGCCAGTGCGATAAATGAAAATTTTATCAATTTCTAAAGCATTTTTTGACCTTTTAAGTAAAAGTGAGATGAAATCTAATGGTCTTATCATTTGTAGTTTATATTTCTGCATTATTTTTGTATCTTTCATTATTTCTCTAAAATAATTAGGGAAGCAGGAATTTGCATAAATAAGTTTTTACATGTTAATTTCCTATGTTCGGCTAACTCATTCAGCACCCGGTATACAAAATTGAAGACAATGAAATTTTTAACAAATAATGTTTAAAAAGTTTTGCTGTAAAAGCGATTTTTACCTCAAAAAACCATTTCAAAGTGTGCAATTTGTATTGTTAACATAGGAGAGTTCAAATATTTTCGTTAATCACTAGGTATATTTCACACAAAAATTTGAAAGAAAAAAATTATATAACATAAACAATTTTGTAGACAGTAAACTTATCAAACAATTTGTTGAAAATTTCATTGCCTTCGTATTGGTTTATAGTATATATTTTTTTATTCCGTCGCACCGTTTTCAAGTTACAGTGATTTAAAAAAGACTTTGCAAAATCAGTAACGGTGCAAGAGTAGCTAGGGCCCGTAAGCAAATATAAAAAACGGGCCCCTAAAAAAAATAATGTATTAATTTTGAATTGCATATGTTATTTAAAAATCTCCTTTTTGGGATTTACTACCCTTTATGGTCCCAAGCCTCTAAGCTTTGCTTATACATTCGCTTATTGATACACTGTTAAAAATGCATGGAAAACTACAATGATTTTTATTGTAAAATTAACGTTGAAAATCTATGTAAATAAATAATTACGGTAACGTTCGTGTAAAATTAAAAAATTTGTGTAAAAATAATAGACCAATGTAAATTTACTGGTTTAGATAATGTAAAATTAATTTCTGTTCTGTAAATTTACAAAAATTTTGTGAAATCACAATGATATAACTAGTATTTTTACAGTTCCCAAATGAGTACACACCTATACCTCAGAAGCATAACACTGTATGTCAAAAATTATGATTTTACAAAACAAGCTCAATTGTCTTAGAAAATGATTACTTTCATTATCAAATTAATGAAACTGTTAGCCAAGGGTTTTTTCTACTAAATCTCATAAGTATGATAATGTATGTACCTAGGTACTTATTTTCTAAGACAAATTGAGCTTGTTCTGTAAGCATGGTTTTCCACATACAGATATTACTTGGGTATGTAAAATTACATCCTTATGTATATTTACATAGATTATCATAGGTCACAAAGTTGCCAATGATTTTCTATGTAAATTTACATAAATTTTTTTTACAGTGTATCACCGTCACTGCAATGGGCCCGATTTAGTGGCCTAAGTGCGCGTAGGGACATCTCCCTGCCCTCCTACCTAAAATCCAAAATCCAGAAGAGTGCACTGGGGGTATTTACCCCCCAGACCCCCCGGATTACACCAATTGTTTTGTGACTTAAATAATATGTTTAAAGGTTTAGAATCGGAAAAAACTGGTTTCCCTGCTAAGTCCAAAAGTAATTTTAATTTTGCTCGTCAGGGAGTAAAAGTCTAAACATATTATTTAAGTCACAAAATAATTGGTGTAATTCGGGGGGTTTAAGGGGTATGGAATACCTTCCAGTGCACTCTTCTGAATTTTGGATTTTAGGTAGAAGGGCAGGGAGATATCCTTACGCCAAAATTAGGTAGGCCTCCAAAAAGACAATGAATTAATTTTGAATTTCGGATATTATTTAAAAATCTCTTTTTTAGGATTTACTACCCTTTATGGTCCCGGAGCCCTAAGCATTGTTTACACTCGCTTATTGATATCACCGCCACTGTGTAAAATACAAACAAATTTTTCGTCTGTATCTCAGGAACGGTGCGACAAAATTTAGAGAATGACATTTTTTTATAAAAAAAGTTGTTTATTAATTTTTCTCTTTCGTTGTACCGTTTCTGAGATACATACGAAAATATATTTTGCATTTTACAGAGTCTTTTTTAAATTACTGTAACTCGAAAACGGTGCAACGGAATAAAAAAGTGTACTATATAAACAAAAACGAAGGCAATGAAATTTGCAACAAAAAATGTTTAATGACTATTGCTGTATTTTATATGATAAAAAAGACTTGAAAACCTGCAATTTACATTGTTAGCATAGGGGTGTCCGGATTTTATTATGAGCCACTGTAATTATTTGCTATATTGGATTTTTTCTGTTTTTGTTCTACTACTATTGAAGGAGGATCTCTTTATTTTAAATTCTTTTCTCTCATATTTAAAATTATTTGGGGAGATTACATTCTTTATAAAATTTAATTAATTTTGGTAACATTATCTAAACAATCTAACCCAGTGGTTTTCAAAGTGGAGGGCTTGCGCCCCATGGGGGGCGCAGAGACCTGCAAAGGGAGGCGCGGGCCACTTGTGTAGTTGAAATAAAATTTTCATTTTATTTTTAACACGGTTTGAACTCAATACTTTCCCTAAACTCCCTTTCCTTGTTTTGAAAAATTGAAAAGTTTCGTCTTGTGGAAAAGTACTTTTTTTGAAGGGGGCGCTGATAATTTTTTCTGGAAGAAAGGGAGGCGTGACATAAATAAGTTTGGGAACCACTGATCTAACCAAATATTCAAATTCAGAATTTGAAAGAAATAATCGTGAGATCTATTTATAGCCCCTCTGTAATAATAACTCTGCTTGTATTTTTTTAGCTGATTACGCATACGTCCTTTCAAGGTAGTAATCACTGCTCTTACGCTTTGATAAGAAATATGTTTCTTTTTCAATTATAAATTATTTACCTATAGTAAATTTTTATAATAAATATAATTTCTGTTTAAAAATACAGTAGAATCCGCTTAATGTGATCACTTTGGGCCAAGAACATTTTGATAACATTAACCGACTGATAACAATAAGCAAATTTTAGAAAAAAAAACAATTTTAGAAGAATTAGGTAAATTTAGCAAGAATAAACTATACTTAAAATGAATTGCAAAAGCAAAGTGCACATTTAGCAAAATAAAAATAGAAACACGCCATGAAATGGGAAACTTCATTAGTTTTTGTATAGAAATTAAAACGAGTGACGTGTTTTCTAAAGATATATAAAATTTCAATGACAAATCAGAAAAATAAACTTAGAAAAAGAGATTATTGTGTAGGAAATTCTTTGAAAGTGATAATAATAAGCGGCTTTTTGATCACATTATCCAGTGGTATTTGTATGTAAACTAATTAAAGCGGCCGGTTCCCAGTCAAAATCCGTGATCACATTAAGCGGATTCTACTGTATTTGATAAAATGGGTTCTCATTTATTAATTAATTTAATTCAATTCCCTAAAATTGATTTTTAGAGATTGAATATTAAATAATTTGTTATAAAATATACGTTATGTAGCAAATTGTTTATAAATACGGCAGCACTCAAAAAATCATTATTTGCGAGTTTGTGAATCGGTAAAAAATGCATATCTTAGATGCATAATATTTAATATAGTATCAAAGTCGAGTTGTATCTGAATAGCATAATAATTGAGGATTAATAGTTTCGCCTCTACTCACTACGTATCGATACTTTACAAATGAATTTTTACGAACATCTACCGCCCACGGTCGTGACGGCCCCCTTAAAAGTAATTATTAAATTAAGAAACAAGTAAAATAGTCTAAAAACTTATTTTATGAAATTGTACTGTTAAGTCTTTATTATTCACTATTCGCTAGTTGCACTTTATTTATAATTATTATTCTTTTTTGTTTTGCACTAAATTCACTTTGTACCCGTTTAGTTTCAAATTTGAAAGTTAGATTTCCTTTGGGTTAAATTATTAGCACTAACTTCTTTGGTGACTGCAGAAATGTTGACCTCGAAGATGGAGATAGATTTCAAGATCTTGTTGGTGTTTCGATGACCATTTAATTTGATATTTTTGATTTTTAATTCGCAATTATTTGGCAATGTAATATCATAGAAACCGTTGAGTGGGACATTTTCAGTTCCTTCGTTGCATTTTGTTTGAGTTGAATGGTTTTCGTTGAAAATTTGAATAATAGTGCTCGTTAAGAATCAGAAATTAGGTTCTGCATAATTTGTTCTTCAAGCAATTCTTCTTGACCATTGGTTATGAGGCTTTTCGATTCATTCTCAAAAATTGTTTCATTTTCATGTAATACCAAAGTTTCACTGTGTTCTTCGTTTTCTAATTTATTTCTAAAATATTCTATGTTGAACAAATTTTATACATTTGTAATCTCGTCGAAGTTTCGGGAATCTTGTGTCTATTTTTTATTTTCTGTTGGTTGATTATTGCACCTTGGCTCTTCAAATCATCTGAGACCTTTTCTACCTTTTGTGTGTTTAGTTTAATTGTTGTTTGGTAATCTACCTATTGATTATTTTCAAAATACATGCGAATACTACAATAGTTCGTTTCTAAAATGTTATTGTTGAAATTAATTTTTGCACCTTATTTTTTCAAGTAAATCTACTCCTATTAGTCTATCATATTAAAATATAAAAAATATAAAAAAATATCATATAAAATCTATTATTATTAAAATCAAAAATGTAAAATTTATGTTGAAAATCTGTTCCAAAAAGTGGTTTTAAATTTACAGCAACTGTTAAATTATGTTGAGTAATTTGGCGAGCTGTTTCGATTTGAAAGGGTTTGTAACATATCTGAATGAAAAGTTTGAAATGCTTTGTCTTTATTTAAGAGTGATTTTGTCGCTCCCGTGTCGATTATTAACTTAATATTGGAATTTTTATGTATGCTAAATTTGAATGCGTAATTATTGTATTGAGAGTGATTATTGTAGCTTAGTTTGATTGTTGGTAATTGCAACTTTGCGAAAATTTTGTTTGTTGTTAATCGAGTCTTCAATTCCTTCTGAGTGCTGAGTATTGTAAACTATATGATTTTCATTGTATGGATGAAATTGACTATTATTTTCCAAAATTGAATAATTGTTGTATTTTTGGTAAGGATTGTGATAAAGTTCGATTATTTGGTGAAATAATTCTTCCGTTGTCCACGTCGGGGTTGTAGTTTGTCTAGAATATTTCGTTTGACCTGATGACGTATCCATTGGTTCCGGTTGGAAATTTGAACTTGAATTATTTTGAAAACTTGGTCTAAACTGAGAAATGTTATTGTGAAAATTAGGTCTAAACTGAAAATTGTGATTTTGATTTTGAAAATGTGGGTTATTATATTGATTTTTTTTGTTTCTGAAAACCAATAGAAACTTTTAATTTCAATCAAAGTTGTCAATCAAAACATTAGACTAGTGCGAATAATGTACTTACATTATTGCCGCGAGAATAATTTGAGGTGTGTGTTTGTTTTAATAGCAACATATTTATTTGATTTGACGCCTGCCAATGAATTATGAATAAAATAAATCAAAAACGGTTTAGTACATCGTCAGTCCATGAAAGTAATATTAAAATCAACGAAAAAAATAATCAATCGAATATCACACGAGAATTCGATAAATTAGATAATAATTTGACAGATTTGCTCAAAGTTGTCGCCGTTCGCTGACAACAACTTTTCAAAAATATGTGAAATTATTTGTGATTGTGATTGTTTGATTTGTAGTTTTGGGAAATTGCTCAAAATTGAGGATTTGGGTGATAGTTCTGTGAGTTTGTTTTAAATTGTAAATTATAATTAGTATGTTGAAAATTTGATTTTGTGGGTTTAAAATTTTGTACTGAAGTGTTGGAGTTTTCAACTTGTAACGTGTTGTTTTGTTGACTGTAATATAGAAAATTTTCTTCTTCAATGACAAAAGTCATTGCCTTTTCGATGGAGTCTGGGTTTCTAAGTCGTACATTATTTTGAATTTGGCCTGATAAACCTCTAATAAATGTTTTAAGAGCTAAATTGTCATAATTCTTTGTCTGTAACTGATGTTTTTCTGCGTCATTTGCCTAATATTGCACGCAACAAAAATAAATGTAATGAATTATCTTGAGCTGTTTCTTGAAAGAAAGTAGCCAAGAAATTTTCGCAAAGATTGCATAAAAATATTTAGAGTATAAGGGTTGCCATCAAATGGAGTTATGGTGTCTAGATATAATTTTATAAATTGGAAATTTACTTGTGGTGATGCCATTGTAGTTAAAAAAAAATTTTATTGATCGTCGGGTTTATAATAATTTATTTTATTTTGTTTATGTTTATGAATTTTAATACCTAAAATAAAATTAATAATTATTTATAATTTGATAAAAATTTATAATTAATAAAATAAAAATTAAATTTAAATTGTTTATTTAATTTCTGAATTAAAATTTTCAAGTTTTTATTTATAATATCACGTTTGTTTACAATTAAAATTAAAAATTATTATTAGTTTAAATTAAAATTTTTTTTTTTTATTTGCATAATAGTCCACAAGTGTTCAACCGTCGAACCCTTAGTTTTACCAATGCACCTAGTGGTTGACATTTACATTAATTTATGTGATTGAATATGATATTTAGGAACTATACCTACTAATTAATATTATGTATTTTATATGTAAGAATATAATTTGCACCCTAAACTTGGTGATAATAGCTGAGTGGAATGTAGAGAATAAATTGATAGGCATTTGAACTGTCTCATAAATAAGTATTTATTTATAATAAATAATCTACGCAGATAAGAACTTGTACTAATTATAATAACTCAAGGACTGAGTGAGTAACGCGGGAAGTGCGTAGGTGCGTACTAACACGAACCATGGAATACGAACGTAGTTCGCCATACTTATACAAAATGTATTACGAGGTCCGGTCGGTCATAAATAAATTGACAAAATATTAAACAGTGATTTTACAAAATACAAAATATTTACTATTACTAATGGTCGATTTATACTCAACATTTAACATTTATCATTTGAGAAGGTTAACAATAAGGATTATGTATAAGCATTTATACTCCTCATTTAAGGTGGCCGAGAAATTCGAGTAGGAAAGTAAATCCGCTAGTGTCGCTACTTGTACCAAAATGCATTTTTATATATTATAATTGTTAATAAGGTGCAAGATGGTATGTGTGCTTATCACCGGTATAGATTACATAGTAGTTGTTATCGTCTTGCCGGAACCGGCTATTCACTGCTGCTGCGATAACATTTATTTACTATAAAATTTGACATAAATTTTCATCAAATTTATCATCGCAAATTTTTTGAAAATTTAGACTTGTATATTTTCTAAATTTTGTCAAACACAAGACACTAAATAAAAATAGTATTATTTTATTAATTTTCAGCTTCTACCTACCAAAACAAACAATATTACATAGGTATAGTGAAGTGGGGTAAATCCGAACAGTGGGGAATTCCGAACACCGTCATTATCTCGAGTTGTGTTGACACGAACGTGACAAACCAAATTTTTGTCAGTTGTTGTTTACAATACTAGCTAATTTTTCAATAGTCACTGGTGCGTTCAAACGTGCGTATATTAGCTGTGTGAAACGAGTGACAATTTTTGTATTCCCAAAGTTTTATTCGGCTCTCAAAATATTGTGTTTCTGACAAACTAATCGTCACAATTATGGGGTAAATATAATATATACCAAAGGTTTAATGATGCTCTTTCAGAAACCGAAGAGATTTCGCATTTTCTACCATATAGTCGTAAAATACAAAACATGTGCGTAAAGTGGTGTCAGTGGAGGAATTCCGAACATAACATATTATCTATGGTAAAGACTATCCTAGAAAATTCCGACCACTTCATATTACGTATTAAATCAAAATGAATTAATTTTTTTTGGAATAATATATTTATTGCTTATTTATATCATATTTTCACATAAAAAAAAAATAAAAAAAAAAAATTTTTATGACATATTTCAGAAATAAACATTAATCAAATTCGATGATTTTTATTCAATAGATTTGTGGTCACCTTTTAAACCGATTTATGTGAATCTTGATGCTTCTTGTAGGCAGTTTTCTTGGGTGTTTGAAATTACCCCACCATTTTGCAAAAATTCAAAAAGCAACTTTTTTTCAGAGGGCAATATTGTATGAAAAAATGTAAATATTGAAAATTCATGAATGCAGCGAGTTAGGACTTGAGTTCCTCTTGCATTTCCAGCCAAAAAATGTTAAATAATTTGTTATGATTAATAATAGCATTCAAATATTTATAACTTAATAGTAAGGGGATCCGAAGTAAGGTCTTCTTGCACCGATCTGGTTACCGGATGAAAAGTATTTTTTATCAAACATAATATGGTAAAAAATATATGGCAAATGGTTTTCCTAATAAAATATGGTCATGACCATTCTTAAGGGGGGGGGGGGGAGTAAAGGCGAAAAAAGGCATATTTTCATGATTTTTTTTTTGGAGATATGAATAATTTTGGTTTATTTATTTCATATACATACACGTTATAGTATAACATCTGAAGTATCTTCGAAAAAATTTTCAATTAAAAATATCAATAAATAAGTCCGTGACAGCGAATTTCATAACTCGATACCGGATCATCTGAAACAAAAAAGTCGATATGCGTTTGAAAAGTGATATGCTTCTCCAGGTAGTCAGAGGGATATTTTTTTACCATTTTTTTTCATTTTATAATAACAAATTCACCGAAATGTTTTAGCGAAAATCGAGTTTTTCACTTCAATAGGATGCCAAAAGTAAAAAAATTGAAAAAAACAAAAATACTCTTTCTGACTACCTAGGGAAACATATCACATTTTAAACTCATTTTGACTTTTTTGTTTCAGATGATCCGGTATCGAGTTATGAATAACGTGACCATACGTCCCGTTTTGAACAGGACTGTCTCGGTTTTTCGTCTTCGTCCCGGTGTCCCCGAGGAAAATTTCGGGACACAGAATTGTCCCGTTTTCAGTTAAGGGTCAACGATGGACGATTTTTAATTGAATTTAATGCACTAATAAATTTATTTTGATGATTACATAGAAGCTGTTGAAGTTGGTGCTTTTTGAGAGTAAATCTGAATGCTCATTGACGCTTTTTACTCTCAAAAACTACCAACTTGAACTGTTTCTTCGTAATTATCCAAACTATATGTATTTTTACCATTTTGATGACCTTTAACTTAAGTATCCTCATAAGGATCCTAAGATCATAAAATCGAAAAATATTTTAAAGAAAATTTACGAGGCGGCATTTTAGAGACTTGCATCATACTAAGAAAATCTACCGTACGGCCCTATAGGGCCGACAAACAGTATATAATTTGGGAAAGAAAACACTAAACACTTGAAAAAATTGCATTTCACATCACATAATATTATGTGAGCACCACACGGCAAATCTAAAAGATGCCGGCTCTCATGGGCGGATTCAGACGCTTAAAATTAACAAGGAAACATGGAGACAAACCCAAATCTGAGAACACTTTTTGCCCGTCTCGACCCTTTGTGCCTCCACCAGAAAAAAATTCTGGATCCGCCCCTGCCGGCCCTGATGTACTTATTGTACTCGTTACAATAATTAGTAGCGTTGATATAATTACAAAATTCTATCGCAAATAATGTCCAAATATTTTATATAATATAAAAAAGGTAATAACCAAAAACCAACTTATAATCAAACACCTACACCACGGGATTTTTACACTTTGCGAAAAACGCAAACGGTGCAAAGATAATATTTACGCTAAACAGCTTTGATTAAAGGACTATAGTAATATTGTTGGTTGCCTACATATATGCATTATTAGTAAATGCGAAAGCCATTTTCCATTCGACACAAATTTCAAAAAATATGTAATTTTAAGATATTTACTTGATGAAAACACGTTCTTTCAGGTACACGCTACATCTAGAATTCAAATTTAGGCTTTAAAAATGTAAGGGTGAAATAATATTTGGAAAACAATTCCAACAGAAAATAATTTTTGGCAAATTTTTTTACTAAAATCACCCATTTTGTAATTTCAGGCATAAGCTATTTGATGGTGTTTTCAGAATTTCTCCAAATCTATTAGCTTTTAAGATTTGCGTCAAATAAAAAAAGTGAATTTCTCATTTATCACTTTTCATTTAAGAGATGACCAACTTTCATCTATCATTTAACATTTATAAGAAATTGTTTGCGGTCAAAATTCACTTTAAATTTGTAATTTAACTAATATAACCTTAAATATTTTTTAAAATATTTTCTAATACAGGGTTGTTAAAAAACAACCGAAGTTTAAAGATGAAAGGCATAATACCAATTACAGAAAACTTTTATTTCTGTATACACTACCATGATCAAAAAGTTTCAGGAATAACTAGTGTTTGATTTGTAGTAATAACTTTATATGATTTTTTAAATTTTACTATGTTGACACATATGTAATTGATATGTGCACGAGTTATATTCTCACATATAACATTACATAATATTAATTAGTATAGTTCTTAAATATTATATTTCAACTCATAAATAAATTAGTATTGGTCCATAAATGTCAACCACTAGATGCATTGGTCAAACTAAGGGTCCGACGGTTGAACACATGTGGACTATTATGCAAAACTTAAAACATCCCCTTTTGAAACAATTATAAAATCTTGAAAGTAAAGTAAAAAGTCAGTCTTAATATTTTTCTCGTAGTGTTAAGTTCTTACTTTAGCATTAAGTTTTATGTTAAGTTTATCATTATAATAAATAAATAAGTTTAAATTCATTAAAAGTTTTTAATATAAAATAAGAACTAATAACTGGCGCAGTCGAAACGGATCGAATTTTCATTAAAATTAGAATTAAAAACGTCTATTTTTTTGAAAGTCACCAACTGCAAAATAGATCAAAATCTATACAAAATAATCATCGCGAAGTGTTTAAAAGTGAATTCAAAACGTCACGATATTAAAACGCGAGGAACTATAATTTTAAGAAAATTTCGGCAAGTGGATTAAAAACGCTACGAACCGACCGATAGATAACTACAACGTGGGCAGATTAACAACGCTACTCTCGAAGTACAATCCATCAACTTAATTTTAAGAAGAATAACGAAAATTATAAATTTTTACGTAAGTGCTAGAAATTTAATCCTATCATATTTTTTCCCAAAAATCCTAAAGAATAGTTATATTACCTTTAAAAAAATAAATTTAAACTAATAATAATTTTAAATTTTAATTGTAAACAAACGTGATATTAGAAATAAAAACTTGAAAATTTTAATTCAAAAATTAGATAAATAATTTAAATTTAATTATTATTTTTATCAATCATAAATTTTTAATAAACTATAAATAATTATAAATTTTATTTAAAATATTAAAATTCATAAACAATTTTACTTTTCATAAAATAAATTAAATTATTATAAATCCGACGATCAATAAAGAAAAAATTTTTGTTTTTACTACAATGGCATCACCACAAATAAATTACCAATTTATAAAATTATATCTAGACACAATAACTCCATTTGATGGCAACCCTTATACTCTAAATATTTTTATACAATCTTGCGAAAATTTCTTGACTACTTTCTTTCAAGAAGCAGTTCAAGATAATTCATTAAATTTATTTTTGTTGCGTGCAATATTAGGCAAATTGACAGGTCGAGCATTAATGTTAATTGCAAATAGGTCAGAAATTAATACTTGGGACAGTTTAAAAACCGCATTAAGATTAAATTTTAGTGATCAACGCGACATCGATTGCTTGATCCAAGATCTGATTTTGTTACGGCCAAACAGAAACGAAAGCCCGCATGACTTTGGCACTAGGTGCCAAGACGCCCGAAACTTAATATTAACAAAAATTAATTGCAGTGATTCAAATGACGCAGAAAAACAGCTACAGACAAAGAATTATGACAATTTAGCTCTTAAAACATTTATTAGAGGTTTATCAGGACAAATTCAAAATAATGTACGACTTAGAAACCCAGACTCCATCGAAAAGGCAATGACTCTTGTCATTGAAGAAGAAAATTTTCTATATTATAGTTAACAAAATAACACCTTACTAGTTAAAAACCCCAACACTTCAGTACAAAATTTTAAACCCACAAAATCAAATTTTCAGCATACGAATTATAATTCACAATTTAAAACAAACTCACAGAACTATCACCCAAATCCTCAATTTGGAACAATTTCCCAAAACTACAAATTAAATAAACATATTTCCAATACAAATTTTCAACAACCACAAACCACCTTTTCAAAATTACAACTCAAACTTTCAATATAATAACCCACATCTTCAAAATCAAAATCACAATTCTCAGTTTAGACAAAATTTTCAAAATAATTCAAATTCTAGTTTTCAACCAAGACAAAATTTTCAAAGGTTCAATCCGACATTCCCAATTAGAGGAAATTCCATAAGGTCGAACATGAAACCCACACCAATGGAAGTTGACAGTAATAGAACAAATTTTAATAAATCATCAAAAACTAATTTTTATATGAATTTTAAGAATGAATCTCCTGATGAACAATACGAACAAACCGTTGAAAATTTCCAACCAAATTTTGAACAAACTTTCGGGAACTTCGATCAACAATACGAAGATCAATTATATCAAACTTTAAAAATGACCGATTCAATTGGAAATTTTCAACCGACGACACAAAATAACGATTTTACAAATTATTCGACTGAAGATTTTGATGATCAAGAAACAACTCAAAATTTTCAGTTGGAAAACGATCTGACTCACCTGAAATAACAATAAAATTAAACAACATCCAAATAACAAATCTTCCATACATTTTCATTGCAGAACTTAACGCCAAATTTTTATTAGATACAGGTAGCACCAGAAGTCTGATAAATCCGAAATTAGCAAATACTTATTTTAATGATTTCGTAACAACAGAAACGTTTCAAATTGAAACTGCACACGGATTGTCACAACACAATAAAATCATTAATATATATCTACCAGACATTTTTCAGAGTAATATAAAACATAAATTTTACATTTTTGAATTTTCATCAAAATTTGACGGTCTCATTGGTATTGATTTAATGAATAAACTCAGAGCCACAATCAATTTAGAAAATAAAATATTAAAACCTCCACAAACAGAAATTCCAATAAATTTTCAACCAAAAGAATACGAAAAGCCTGTAAAAACTAATTCTAAAAACCACGACACCTTTAAAAATTTTAAACTAACTATTGAATCCATGACCGAAAAAATAGTCAAATTACCGGTATACCTAAAAAATGGGATAGGAATTTTAAAAAAACAATATTTTGGAAAAAATGTAGAAACACCAGACGCAGTAGTCAATGTTATTAACAATTTTGCTATTACAACTATTAAAAATCTAAATGATAACCCAATTACTTTAAATTTTAATAAACCTTTAAAAATTGAACCGCTGAACTTAACCGAAATTAACTTTGTCAAAAAATTCGATGTAAAAAATAACCTCAGTCGCGAGCAAGACAATTTGTTAAAAGAAAATCTACAAAATTTACGTCTAAATTATACGAATCCAGAAGAGAATGATAAAATTCGTAAATTGTGTTTTGAATTTAGAGATATATTTTACTGTGAAAAAAATTCCTTTAACGTTTACCAATCAGATCCGACATAAAATTAAATTACGAGACGAAACTCCTATATACACCAAATCTTATCGATATCCCGAAATTCATAAAGATGAAATCAAAAATCAAATTAAAAAAATGTTAGACCAAGGTATAATCCAACATTCAAATTCACCATTTTCTTCACCAGTTTGGATAGTGCCCAAAAAATCGGATGCCAGCGGAAAAACAAAATGGAGGCTCGTAATTGATTATAGAAAATTAAATGACCAAACAATAGACGATCGGTACCCGATTCCTAATATTACCGATATCCTTGATAAATTAGGCAAATGCCAATATTTAACAACCTTAGATTTAAGTTCCGGTTTTCATCAAATTGAAATGGATATAAATGATATTCCAAAAACAGCTTTTACTGTCGATAATGGACATTATGAATTTTTACGAATGAGTTTTGGATTAAAAAATGCTCCAGGAACTTTCCAAACAACAATGGATAATATTTTGAGAGGGATTCCATGTTTAGTTTATGTCGACGATATTATCGTATTTTCAGTGTCACTACAAGAACATTTAGAGAAATTAAAACAGGTATTCCAAAGATTGAGAGACGCAAATTTCAAAATTCAATTAGAAAAATCTGAATTTTTAAAAAAAGAAGTCAGTTACTTAGGACACATTATAACACCAAGCGGAGTTCAACCTAACCCAGACAAAATCAAAGCTGTATTGAAATATCCAATACCTAGAACTACTAAAGAGATTAAGGGATTTTTAGGACTCGTTGGCTATTATAGAAAATTTATCAAAGATTTTGCGAAAATTACAAAACCTCTAACCGTCTGCCTAAAGAAAGGTAGAGAAATCAAACATACCCCGGAATTTATTAATGCATTCAAAAATTGCCAACAAATCTTAACCAACGACCCCATTTTACAGTACCCTGATTTTTCTAAACCGTTCATATTAACAACCGATGCTTCTAATGTAGCATTAGGTGCGATATTATCTCAAGGATCAATCGGCTCCGATCTTCCAATAGCATACGCATCCAGAACATTGAGTGAAAGCGAACAAAATTACTCAACAGTAGAAAAAGAGTTACTCGCAATTGTTTACGCAACAAAATACTTCAGGCCATACCTGTATGGTCGCAAATTTACTATAATCACGGATCATAAACCTCTTACTTATTTGTTTAATTTACGAGAACCAAATTCAAAATTGATCAGATGGAAACTACGACTGGAAGAATACGACTACAATGTTGTGTACAAAAAAGGTGTATTGAACTCGAATGCAGATGCACTTTCGAGGATAAAATTAAACACTCTAGAAACTTTTGAAAACGAATCTATCGTCAACAATCCCGGAGATGTAGATGAAAATGTTTTAGAATTATTAAAAGAAACCACATTAGAACCCGTCAAAATAATTCCAAGTACTTCAAATCCAACTAAAAATAAAATTAAAATCCTATCTGATATTTTAATCAAATCCCCAAACTTACCCACAGAAAATACTCCCCACTCGAATTTTAACGAAACAACAAATAACGGAATTCCGATTTTAGATGAAACTGTTGATAACAAACCGAATCAAATAATTGTGTTACCTAATCACGATAAGATAATGAATGTTACCAATAATAATTACGAAAATTTTAAGATCACAATTTTAAAAATGCCGAAAGAACTTAATAAATATCTAATTCTCAAATTCTTGCAAACCTATACCACATCCGACAAAACGTATTATATCTATTTCCATACTGAGAAATTATACCAAGACTTTTGTCATGTTTATTTAAAAAGTTTTTCTGAAAGAGGACCAAAATTAATTCGTTGCACAAGAAGACTAAATTTAATAAGAGAAATAGAAGAACAATTGTTGTTAATTAGAAACCATCACGAAGGGAAGACAAATCACCGCGGAATCAATGAAACTCTGGAATACTTAAAACGAAATTATTTTTGGAAAAATATGAAAAATGATGTAATCAATTATATCAACTCTTGCAACACTTGCCAAACGACAAAATACGCGCGTAAAAAAGCATATGTTCCTTTACTAGTCACAGAAACCCCAAACCGACCATTCCAAATATTGCATATGGACATATTCACTTATAACAAAACTAATTACTTAACTATAATAGATTCTTTCACAAAATTGGCACAAGCCCTCAAAACAATTAGTAGAAATGCGACAGAAATTAGTAAACATCTAATTCAGTATTTTAACTTCTACGGCACACCCGAAAAAATTGTATGCGATAATGGGGGGGGAATTTAAAAACGAAGTATTACAAGAAATTTTAAAATTACATAAAATAGAAATTCATTTTACTACCCCAGCTCATCACGATTCCAACGGAGTAATCGAGCGATTACATTCGACATTAATCGAACATTTAAGAATTCTTCAAGTGCAATATCCAAACGATGATAATCTCATGCAATATGCGATTTTAGGATACAACAATACAATCCACAGTGTAACCGGATTTACACCATTCGAACTAACTTTTGGCCATTCAAGTCTAAGAGATAATGTTGAATTATTCTTACAGAAAGATTTTTATCAAAAATATGTAGATGACCACAAAGAAAAAACTGCCGTTATATATGACAATTTAGAAAACAAACTACAACAAACTAAAATTAAAACCATAGACAAAATTAATTTACAAGGTAACGAACAAGAAGTATTCAAAATAGGACAAGAAGTATTTAAAATTAATAGTAGATCGCGAAATAAAAAAGAAAACAAATTTATTGGCCCATATACAATCACACTTTTACTTCCCAATAACAAAGCAGAAATAATTAACAATAAAAATCAAAAAAGTGAAATTATACATTTGAAAGAATTAAAAAAAACCTCATTTAATTTCAAATTCTTCTGGCTCACCACAGCAAACTTTCCTAGATTAATCAGATTAATTAACCTTATGACTAACATAAAAAGACAAAAAAAACAACCGCAGACTCATTGACAGACTCAGATATTTAATCAAATTTTTAACCAGAAAGCTAAATAATCAGAATATAGATCAAGAAATCGATAATCTAAATCATAACCAAACGCAATTAAAACAACGATCGATAACTATGTAAATAACATTATAATGCAAAATACGATCACTAATTTCAATAAAACATCAACTACTCTTGCACAAAACCAAATAATTTTAAATGAAAAACCAATTGAGGAAGCGATTAATGAAACCAAAATTCAAGTTTTAAGTTATAACCATTTTTAATCGATTTTTAATAATACATAAAATATGCTGTAGTAATTTTAATAAATTAATAAATATTTCTTTTTTTATTATAACTTAGAAATTGCGATCAGCTTTACAAAAACTAATGCCTATTATAATTATTACATTGTTTTACGATATTTTATTTTTGAAAATATTTTAGAAATTAAAAGTTATAGAAAGTTTAATTTAGTCATATTTTTAATTTATACTACACTAATAAAAAGGGTGCATATAACTATGTCCAATCTTATCCTATACCAATTTTATCCAAATGCCATTATGAAGTAATCCTTCCTAAATTCCAATTTCATGATTCTTTACGAGCACTATTATTCAAAATTTCAATGAAAACCATTCAACTCAAACAAAATGCGACGAAGGAACCGAAAATATCCCACAATTACGAATTCAAAATGAAAAAACATCAAATGAAATGGTCATCGAAACACCAACAAGATCTTGAAATCCATCTCCATCTTCGAAGTCAACATTTCTGCAGTCACCAAAGAAGTTAGTGCTAATAATTATAATCAGAAACAAATCGAACTTGAATGTGAAACTAAACGGGTACAAAGTGAATTTAGTGTAAAACAAAAAAAGAATAATAATAAATAAAGTTCAACTAGTGAATAGTGAATAATAAAGACCTAACAGTACAATTTCATAAAATAAGTTTTTAGACTATTTTACTTGTTTATTAATTTAGTAATTACATTTAAATTAATTAAAATTATAAAAATTTAGAAAAACCTGAAAGTTAATAAAAACGGAGACAATGATGTAAAAAATAGATTTCGGAATCTTTATAATAGAAAATTTGAAACCATCATGTCCCAAATTTTCTAACTTACAGCGGAGGAGTTATATTCTCACATATAACATTACATAATATTAATTAGTATAGTTCTTAAATATTATATTTCAACTAATAAATAAATTAGTATTGGTCCATAAATGTCAACCACTAGATGCATTGGTCAAACTAAGGGTCCGACGGTTGAACACATGTGGACTATTATGCAAAACTTAAAACATCCCCTTTTGAAACAATTATAAAATCTTGAAAGTAAAGTAAAAAGTCAGTCTTAATATTTTTCTCGTAGTGTTAAGTTCTTACTTTAGCATTAAGTTTTATGTTAAGTTTATCATTATAATAAATAAATAAGTTTAAATTCATTAAAAGTTTTTAATATAAAATAAGAACTAATAACTCACGTATAAAATTAGCATCATCATTTCAGCTTGACATTTGTAAAAGTTATGTCGTTTTCAGTAGATCTACCTGTTCAGTACCTGTTTTCGATTTATTACAATATTAAAAAAATGGAACCAAGTTTGTAACAACGAGGTTGCATGAAATTCTGTGTTAAAAACGGATTCAATGGTGGGAAAACTTTGTAAATGTCGTAGACGTGTTTCGGTAATAATACTGGCGTACACCAAATTGCGTATACCAAATGAGCCAACACCTAGAAAGCCACGTCGTTTACAGTCGCAAAGAAGGCGATGATCACGGTTCAATCAATATTTACGATTAAATATTTAAAATTATAAATTCGACTTTTTAAAAATTATTTACTACAGAATCCAGAAGTGGGATATACACGTGCGTTATTAAATTTGTGAGTATATATTGTGCAAATGTTAATAACTAAAAGCCGAAGTTGCTAAAGTCATAACTATTATAGTTACTCTCACTATCGAATTAAGCAAGTTGTTCATATAATGTAATTACATAACCATACGCCTATATTCGCGATTTTGTTAAACAATTTTTTGTTTTTTTAACAATTAAATTATATAATATGACAAAAGGACCTGTTGAAGTACAATATTTTATTTAGATTTGATTAGCGTCATCATGTTCATGATGTGTGCATTAATTTAACAAAATTTATAGTAAATTTAATTTAATAATATATTTTATCCAACACCTCTGTCTTATGAAGGCATAATAATGCCGATTTTACATATCATATGGGGTCTATAAAACACTAGTGACTTATGGGGTCTATAAAACACTAGTGACTTATGTAAATTATGAGTACACCTACTTTATACTAATTTTCATAATTTACATCTGACATTTTAAAACGTCAAAACTTTTAATTACATTTTAAACTATTATTACGAGATATTGGATAAAGCTTTGTATTTCACACGTCTTAACAGCAAATAAGTTACTTGTATAATAAATAGCTAAATCACGGTTATGCAGTTGTTAAATTTAGTTAAAAGTTTCGATTATAACGTTTATAACGCATCAGGGGCGGAACTACCTGGGTGCGGTGGGTGCGACGCACGCGGGCCCCCGGCTAAAAGGGCCTCAGTTATACTGTTTATTTTTTTAATTAATTAATTAATTTAAGTTTTAATATTCACAATGAAATATAATATTTTTGCAGTCTTCTCTTATAAACAAAGGTAAACAAAGTGGGCATCATTTATCATCGGTAATTCAATGTTCCCACACAGAAATTTTTTTGACATTTTGAAGTAATTTTTACTTCAATTGAAGTTCAAATCAGCCTCACACTAATTTTGAAGTAAATTTTACAAAATCGGAAGTAAATTTTACTAAATTTGATATAAAATTTACGTTATAATTGATGTAATATTTACTTCGAAATTATTGCGAGGATTATGTTTTCTGTGTGCACTAAATTTTCAAAATCAAATCGTGACATTTCCAGGTTTTCCCTGACAAAAAATAAAAATTTTACAAGACATTTCGATAAATCAGAAAATAAAAATTCAAAAAATCTTAATTTTAAAATTAAATTAAAATCAGTAATTTTAATTTAAAAAAATTAATTGTTAAATAAAATACATTTAAAATTGTTTGAGTATAGTAAAAATTGACCTTTCATGATGTTAGTTAATATTTTAGTTCAGTTAAAGGCCAATTAGAAAAAAATACAAATATGTTGTCCGACGTTTCGAGTTCTTTTATTGACCCATTTTCAAGGCTATAAAAATAAATATTTATGCAAATTGCTGCTTCCCTAATTATTTATTTTAGAGAAAAAATAAAAGACACAAAAATAATGCAGAAATATAGGACTGGCCATGAAAGTTTCCATGGTAATTATTTTGGAAAATATAAATTAAATTGAATTTAGTACATGGCCAGTGCGATAAATGAAAATTTTAACAATTTCGAAAGCATTTTTTGACCTTTTAAGTAAAAGTTAGATTAAATCTAATGGTCTTATCATTTGTAGCTTATATTTCTGCATTATTTTTATGTCTCATTTTTTCTCTAGAATAATTTGGGAAGCAGGAATTTGCATAAATAAGTTTTTACATGTTAATTAAAAAAAATAAATATTGATTTTCAAACAAAAACAATTGCAATAAAATTCAATCAAGGCAACTAAAATTAATCTTAAAATCTCTTTTTTGCATTTTATTAGTGAGTTTTTACCAGTAATTAAAAAACCAAAATACCAAGTGTTAGGTATCTTTAAAAGCGGAATAAAACTCTCTTTAAATTGATATCATTTTCATTCTTATCCATTGTGATAATGATGTTCAGATGGTCGACCGGTCACCCTGTATAAGTTTTACTGGATTTATGTATTAGCATTAAAAACAAATAATTATAGCAAAAATCGTGGTAAAAATGATACTTTTTTGTATATAATTAATTAAATTATTCAAACATATACCGAGCGTAGCCCTAGTTTTTTTACCTCTCTTACCAAACCTACAAACACGAAGTTAAAGAAATAAAATAAAATGAAAGCTTAATCATTTACAATTAGGTCAATCTTTAATATCGAAAATTGGATTTATTTTTGATTTCTCATACACTTTTTTACATTTTACTTAATTTGCAGAGAAAAGTGTCTAAAAGCTAATCACACCAGACAAACAAAATCGAGTTTTAGACGAAACTTGTAAAATTACCTTGGTAACACATGCTATATTTATTATTTTAATCTAAGTTTTGTCTAAACCTCGATTTTTTTTGTCTGGTGGAATTGGCCCTTAAAGTTGGTGACCTTTGCTTGGAATCATAATTTCAAATCTGTGATCTTTCTAAAAATGCTTTAAACATTTTTAAAATGGTGACAATTTTTTTAATGTTATAGAATATTATCGGTATAAATAGCGTAGTATCAACAAGCTGATGAAATTCAGTTAAAATATTTCCTCGATTTTTTATTCGGTATTTGTAAATTTAAAACATTTTGGCTCTAATATCTTCAATTCTGATCAATAATTTAGAAAATTAATAGAATATTTGGTTAAAATTTCTTGTTCATTATCTAAAATTTATCTATAGTTTCAGTCTCCGCGATACGCAAAGTTTTTGTTATTTTTTTTGCGAAGGGAGCATTGAACGACGTACGTGTCGTAATCGATTTGAAAATATCCACTTCGAGCATCCGGATCATAAAAAGAAAGTCTGCAATTGCGTTTTAATTTTATAATTTGATAAAATATATAGTGAGCATTTTTATTTTTTAACTTACATATTTAAATTTACTTTTCAAGTTGACGAAGTTGGGATATAACTCCACAACAGGTTCAGCAAATTTAATCCATTCCAAAATTTGAAAAAGCTTTGAAAAGTTCAATCAGTCAGTTCCGGTGTCTCCTTATACCTATTCCTTGAAAATTTTCTAACAAATGCTTTAAACTCGGAAACGTATTTTATATAAACTTTAAAATTTTTTCAAGAATTTTTACAAAATGCATAATGTTTGTGTTTAAAAATGTTTCTGGTATCGTAACATAACTAGACATTGCACAATTCGACAGTAAAATATTAACAATTTTAAGAATTAATATCTATTTATTAAAACTAAATTAAAAAACAGCTGATTTTTTGGACACACTATCAAAACTATAAAATAAAACTGTAACTAACAAGTCGAAACATAAAATGAATCAAATTAAACAACGAAGGTATCTAACTCGTAAGTGGGATTTAAAACGATGACAATTTCCATTTTTATTTGGACATTGATGACTATGAAATATGATGACTGGGATTCCAGTGGCGATGATATCAATAAGCGAATGTAAGCAATGCATAGGGCCCCGGGACCATAAAAGGTAGTAAATCCCAAAAAAGAGATTTTTAAATAATATACACAATTCAAAATTAATACATTGTTTTTTTAGGAGCCCGTTTTGGATATTTGCTTACGGGCCGTAGCTACACTTGCACCGGCACTGGCCCATTGTACTACCTCCGATGCAGCTGTCTCGTTCGAATTCATTCTGGAGACAGGATGGCTTGAGTGACAGGACGGAGAGCCGCTGCATCAGAGGTAGAACAATGGGTCCCATTTAGTGGCCTAAATCCAGAAGAGTGCACTGGGGGGTACCCCCCCAGACCTCCCGGATTACATCAATTATTTTGTGACTTAAATAATATGTTTAGACTTTTACTCCCTGATGTACAAAAATAAAATTACTTTTAGACTCGTTTTTTCCGATTCTAAAGCTCTAAACATATTATTTATGTCACAAAACTATTGGTGTAATCCGGGGGGTCCAATGCACTCTTCGAGATTCTAAAGGTAAGAGGGCAGGGAGATATCCCTACGCGCACTTATGCCACTAAATCGGGCCCATTGCAGTGGCGGTCAGTGGCGTATTTAGAGGAGGGCAAAGGGACCATTGCCCCTTTTATTTTTAGTATTTATTTGTTTAATATTTATTAATTTATTCATTCGGTCACCACTGACGCGCACGAATAGATTAACAAGATTCTTAAAAATATTTTGATCTGCCCCTTTCCTTCAAAAGCATTTTCTAAATACTCCACTGGTGGCGGTGCTATCAATAAGCGAATGCTTAGGGGCCCGGGGCCATAATGGGTAGTAAATCCCCAAAAAGAGATTTTTAAATAATAGACCCAATTCAAAATTAATACACAATGCCACAAATTATCGAAAGAACCACCACCACAATGCTCAAAGTGTCAAGTTAGTCTAACGGTGGAACACATAATAATAGAATGTCCCGAATAGAATAAACAAAGAAAAGAAAATGCAATTCTGCAACAAATAGGAGAAACACTAAATCAAAAAAAAAAAGAAAAAGAACTCAAAATAAAAATTTTAAGTAAATTTCTGGTTGAATTCAAAAAAAAAGTATGACTAACATAACGTCGGCTGAGAATTTGTTTGCGGTAAGCGCCATTTTTTACAATATTGCAGATATTGAATTTGAATGTTTAAACACATATATTGGAAAAACTAACCGATAGAAATTTTTTATTTTTTTGAAATTTTATAAGGATATACGGCAAAGTTTTTTGATATACGAGTACATACGTTAAACAAATTCTTAAGTAAGCTAAAAGGAAAAACAACAGTGCTGTTTGTGTGCCAAATGCCAACTTAATATAAAAAATAGAAAAAGCTTCTCGGGTAATGGGGAGGACTAAATAAAACACAATTGCTTCGAATCGACTAGTTTCGGTAAAAACTTGACCATCTTCAGGCTATAATAGGGAAATATACAATTAGTTACAGATTCGAAAGTATAAAAAAGTTTACTGCGTCACCTCTCGATGCAGATGTAATATGTGAAAAGATGTCGTAAACTTTCACATTTAAAATTTCACTTTAAAAAATTTAAAATTTCACTTTAAAATTTCACATATTACATCTGCATCGAGAGGTGACGCAGTAAACTTTTTTATACTTTCGAATCTGTAACTAATTGTATATTTCCCTATTATAGCCTGAAGATGGTCAAGTTTTGACCGAAACTAGTCGATTCGAAGCAATTGTGTTTTATTTAGTCCTCCCCATTACCCGAGAAGCTTTTTCTATTGTTATTGTTGGGGTGAGAAGAAGTTTTTCCTTAATATAAAAAATTTGACGTATAGGTACGCCATGAATTGGTCTATACTGCACACAAATTGTTACGGCACGGCAGCTCAAAACCATGGTTCATACAGTATAGTATATTCTGAAACAAGTTTGGAATTAGGCATATTCCGCACGAGGGAAAAGTTTGTCACCCGAGCCGACAGGCGAGGGTGACGGTTCACGAGTGCGGAATAGCCATTCCAAACGTGTTTCAGACTATACTTTCTATACGACTATTAAAATAATAAGCTGTATAAGTTTTGACCGTAATTAAAATTTGTAAAAATGAGAAAATTTTTTTGTGCGCAATCGATCTGAAATTTTGCATATGCTTTCCTACCGATAATTCACAGGGGGAAATTTGAAGCGAGGGGGGGAGAAGTTTTTGCTCAGTTTTTCGATATCTAACGCCGTTTTCGAGTTATTGCTAATTCAAGTTTGTGTGGCGGAAACGCAGCAATAACTCAAGAACGGCGCTTGATATCGAAAAACTGAGTAAAAAATTGTCCCCCCTCGTACAGACCCCTTGTGAATTATCGGTAGGAAAATATGTGCAAAAATTCAGATCGATCGCACGCAAAAAAGTTTACTCATTTGACAAACTTGATTTTTGTTTATAAAATTTGTGAATTAAAAACAAAAAACAAATTGACATAGGTTAAATCAATAGTAAATCAAGAGGTTAAATTAAATGATAAATTTAAATTTATCCGTCTTTTATAATACGCGAGTAAATTTTTAACTGTCTTTTATAAATTGTAATCCAGGCACTTAAATATAATATTTCTTATTAATTTGACAGGTGTGTAAATAAATTGAGTTCAAAAATTTGGTAATAGATGTCACTTCAAATAGTAGTCTATTCTTTGCTCTAATTGGTCTAATCTGTGTGAGAATAATTATTCTCGCACCGATATCGGTGTGAGAATAAAAAAAAGAAAGAATGTAGATATTCTGTATTTAAAAATAGAATCAGAATGCCCACATTCTATGATAGTCGTATAGAAAAAAAATTCTGAGTATCTCAGCAATGAAAAGAGATAGCTTTTTTCTGATTAGTGTAATCGAAAAAGCAGGTCCGAAAACCCCTAAAAGTATTCTTAGGTTAAAAGAGTCAAAATTATCGTTTACGACAAACAAATTCTCAGCCAACGATAATAATAATATCGTACATTTCCAACAGGTTTACACCCAATAACAGGAAGGATTCTACTAAATAAATATGTAAGAAATTATTCTTATTAAGCACCTAACAATATCGTTTTCACGACAAACATTCTCGAGTGAGACTCGAATAAAATATTTAAAAGACATCGAAATGATAACAAAACTTTAAAAGGAGGGTGATATTATGAAATAATTGTAATGTAGATGTAGGTGCTAATAACCCTGTTGTTGATGCACGTTTTTATTGGGAATCAAAAAAAAATACTTTTTTTTTTTAAAAACATTAAAGTTTTTAAATATGAGACTAATAATAAAGTAAAAGCCGACGTTTTTGAACTTTATGCTGATAAAATAAAAACACATGATTTTTATAACAAAAGTGCTTCTTCTGTTTCATATGTTTACATGCGCTTTTTAGGATGAGTGCTATGGTTGGTTCCATCCTAAAAAGGACACTAAAAAGGTTTTCATTGAAAATAAAAAATTACATATCGTACAAAACAGAAAACTTTACCTCTTAAATGGTATAGATTTCACTGTAAGTAATATTTTTATTTACAGTAATACAAATTTTTCAAATAAAAATAAATTACTTTACCTTTTAGTACTAAATGATATTTCTCTTAAAAGAGAAAATTAAACAAAATTTGCTTGCTTTAATATAAATTATTATTTAAATAAAATGTTGTTTTTGATTCAATGAAAATGTTTTTGCTATGTACGAGAGTCGTTTAATTACAAAGTTTAACGCTTGAATTACACTAGCCAAAAAAGAGGTCAAAACACAAAACAAGGTGATATTTGAAATCTACAGACAATGTTACTATTTTTCCACATAATCGACAAAGTCCAATTTTTTGAATAATTAGTTACGGCGCCTTCGATTTCCTCTGTTGAATTGAATTGTTCGAATTGTAAACGGCTACATTCCTCTTTACTTGGTAATCGTAGGGTTAATTCGTCGTTTGTGTACCACGGAACTTCATAAATCAGCTCTTTGACGAGTGCAACGTTTCCGTCGGTGCTTGCATGCGCAAGTTGCTCTTCATTGTGCAACTGATCAGGACCATTTACTAATTACATCGCGCTACCATTTCAAGATTTATACACTATTAACCGTATACACTACACAGTTCTTGATGAATTTTTCTTTTATTTTTTCCTGCCAAAAATTGCAGTTCCATGGTAAAACGTTATAAAATAGTTAAACTTCAATCGATTTGATTTCTATCCAAACGAACTTGTTTACAATCGATGAGAGACTAACCTAAAAAGATTTCATCGCTCTACACCTTTTCACTGAGCGGAGAGCTAGGATAGTTAAACTTTCTAATTAAACGACCCTCGTAGTACGAGTAGTATTATGTTAGTTCTCTATTTTTTTTCTTTTATGCATAGTTCTTTGGTTTTTAAACCACACTTTAATTTTAGAGGGATTCATGCCGACAGATTCTCCAAGTTCCTTTATAGATGCTTCGGTAGGATAAGGATTTTTTTTGTAAAATGTTACCAGTTCTCTTTTCTGTTGCCTAGATAAACTTTTCCTAGGTTTTGATTCGACTTTCTCTCTTTTTTCATTAGATTTAGACGAAGTTGTACTAATTGATTGGCATATACTTTTGGATTCAGTTCTCACAGACTCGATCTTTTGGGGTTCTTTAACATCGGGGTCTGGCGTAGTCGGAGATGTTATGAAAGGTAAAATAGCTTGATTTAAAGAATCCTCGATGGGATGAAAATAATACTCTTGTTGACTCCCATTTGGGATAACTCTCAATATGTAGATCCCGTTTTGTAAATCCAATATCGAAGTAGGTATGTTGTTGATTTTTATCGGTTCTGAATAAAGTGGATTGCTCGAAATACTCATTTTTATTCAATGGAGTTTTAAATACACTGTTGTTCCTATATACTGTTTGATCCGTTAAGTAGTTTATCCGATGAGTAGTTGATCCGTTGATGCACTTCATAGCAATGTGATCATTAACTAAAGTCTAAGGTCCAGTATTTCAGTTGCTAGTTAAACTAAATTCAAGGTTAACCTACGTTTCTTTAACGAAATCGCTCGTGATTTCATGATTAGTTCATGATTTTTCTTTAGCAAAATTGTCCGTAAAAAAGAGATATCTACGCAAAGATATGCATCGGTTATGTAGGTTAGTGTTAGTTTATGATGTTTCTTTAGTAAAATTGACCGTAAAAAAAAGAGAAAAGTGTTTCATTTTGCATTTCAAGACGCATTACCCCACCCCTGTCTCCACGTAAGAACGCTCATGTGTTATGTTTTGTTTTTGCGTCCTATGATTTCCTGATACCGACAGGTAAATAGTTGGGATTTGTGTTAGAGATTACCACTAATCTGATTAGGGTTCGGGACGCAATTTACCCGTACCTTTTTTTGACCACTTCAAAAACCTTCAAAAATACTGACCACGGGACGAAATTTACATGCGCCCCATTCAGCATGTATACAAAGGGTTTGTTGATTTGGACAGTAGTAACTTCCACCGATGGTCAGGTTTTAAGCCTTTTTTTGCTAAGCTGCCGAAGGCATACATGTAAGTTCCACCGATGGCAACTTAAAGTATCACTGGATTAAGACCCGAAAGTTTCTTATAATACTTATCGCAATACTGCAACGATAATTCAAACTGACAAAAATTATTTTTTTTTGAAAAATTTAAAAAAAACATACAAATTCAAGCTCTGATTTTTTTATCAATTTTTCTTTCAAATAAAAGTATACAGATAACATAAATGTAAAATTAAATTTAAAAATGTTTTACTGAAGTCAATATATCTCGGAAACGGCTCGACGGCAAACGGCAAAAATATATATAAACAAAAATGAAGAGAATTAAATTTACAACAAAAAATATCTAAGAAATATTGCTGAAAAATCGGTTTTTACATGGCGGAAAAAAGTCTCGGTACGATGCAATTTACATTGATAATATAGGAAAATATGAGATCGTACGGAGACTTTCTTGGGCCACTGTACGAGTATATACGTGCGAAATAAATAATCCGAATATTTTTGCAACCGTGGATCGTCCGATATAATGAATATTTGGTTTTCGCTGTAGACTGCATCGACTTCATTCGGACTTAAATATTGCAAAACAAAACTGTATCGCAACCAATTACCAATTTGCGAAGAAGGATTGTTATATTCTCCAGATAATCTAAATTTCTTAATATTCCTATACCAAGATTGGCCTAAATGGAATCTACAGCCAATGAGTGTAATATTTTCCCAAACCTATTTTAAGCTAGCGTGTATTGCAAGTTCAAAATCTATATTTTGGTTGGAACTGTAAATCGTGTTTGTTACAAATTTCTACTAACGTAATTAGAAATTGGTCATGGAGGGGGGGAGGGTAGAAATTAAAAAAATGGTTGGCATTGTCCGTATTTTAAATTAATTCTTTTAATGTAGTAATTATTTGGAATTACTTAACTCATGGGAGGGGGGGGGATTGAACACCCAAAAACACCTCCGTATATACGGCCTTGCACAAGACTACAAACCTACCTTTAAGAGCCCGCTGTATCTACAAAATTAAATAAAAATGTGATTGGTCGAATTCAACTATTTGGTGTGAACCTGAGTGAACAAGTCGATTGAAGTTATGTTGCTATATATTGAATAACATCAAAAGCCAACCTTTAGAAGTCGTCTCTGCTGCTAGCAGCTTCGAACAGTTATGGGTTCGTATTGATATCAAAGGACGTTCTTACGCTGTTGGAACTATTTATCGCCAACCGCTTACTTCACCGGCCGCTTTACAAGAACTGGAACTATCGTTGTCAAGATTTTATTTGGAATTTGATGGCATCATCCTTTTAGGTGATTTCAACATTGACTTACTCAAGAGTGGTAGCCAGGCGGATGCGATCAAATCTATCTTAACTTCCTTCAGCATGGTTCAAATTGTAGACCTACCGACCAGAGTTACGGATTCTTCTGCTTCGCTTATTGACTATATCTGGCCTTTCGGATCATATGCTTGTATCGTGTAATCTTGACTTTCCTTCTCTGAAACCGCAACTGAAATCGTTTACTGCAAGAAACTTTAATAACTTGAACTTTGATGAATTCACTAAGGATGCCATGAATGTTGATTGGGCACAGGTCAACAACATCGACAACATCAATGATAGACTGGATGTTACCAACACACTTATCTCATACCTTGATATGTTTGATATGCATGCCCCTATACATACATTTAACAATTTATTGTAATAGTCAACGTCCCGGCTGGCTTACACCTACTGTAAGGCTAATGATAAAGCTCAGAAAAAAGGCTATAAAGAAGTTTGTCAGAACAAAGAAGTCGACTGACTTTGATTACTACAAGCAACTGCGAAATCTCACGAACCAAACTATTATAAACGAGAAAAAAGCATATTTCAAGCACCAAGTGGAAGCAAGGAAACATGATCCCAAAAAGCTCTGGAAATTTTTTGCCCGTTTCAATATTCATACCAAACCCAGGAATGAAATTAATGTAGGTCCGATCGATATTGATGCAATGAACAATTTCTTCCTCAACTCAGCCCCAGATACGGATATCGACTTGAACTATTTGAATTCTTTTGCCCAGGGTAAGCACCCACTAACGACCAGCAATTTGTTCTTCCATTCCGTTTCACCCTCGGATGTTTCAAAAGCGATTTCTAAACGTAGTTCTAATGCCATTGGAGTAGACGGCATAAGCATTAGAATGCTAAAGATTGTTGCATCTTTTTGTTTAGATTTGCTAACTGCCATAATTAATTCATGCATTGAGAGATCAACTATACCGGATTTATGGAAGAAGGCTACCATCCTTCCACTTCCCAAAGTTTCCAACGCTACCAATCTTAACGAATTGCGACCGATCAGTATCCTGCCTGCCCTCTCCAAAGTTTTCGAATCAATTATTTTTGATCAACTGCCAGAACATATCGAGTCTAACAGAATACTGATATCATATATCAGCATATCAGATATAGCATATCAGGCAGAATACTGCCTGATATCCAATCCGGTTTTCGATCCAAATTTAGCACCACCACCGCTCAAACGAAAGTTACCAACGACTTCGTCAAAGAAATGGATGACTCAAACATCACAATCTTAAAGCTTCTCGACTACAGCAAAGCATTCGACGTAATCAATCATGACCTACTCATCGCTGTCCTACTATGGGTGTAGTTCTTCAGCGTTAGATCTACTCCGTAATTATCTCAACAACCGATCGCAAGTAACACTACACCGTGGTGAACGATCTAAGGAACTTCACCCTTCGCGTGGTGTACCGCAAGGTAGTTTGCTGGGACCCTTATTATTTCTCATCTTTACCGCTGACCTTCCACTCTGCCTGCCTGCTGGGTGTAACCTACACTTATATGCTGACGATACCCAATACTGCATCTCTGGGTCGCCTCGGATGATTAACGAATTGATCACCTACACTAACATGGTTTTAGAACAAATCCAGTGTTGGTCTATGAAAAATGGTATGATCCTGAACCCACAGAAAACCGTAAGCATGTGTATTGGCAGCCCTTACAACTGTGAATTAGCTTCAGCAACCCGTAAGGTCAATATTATGCTTAACAACAACATCATTGAGCTCTGCAACAAGACCAAGAATTTAGGCCTGATTTTAGATAGCCACCTTACATTTATCGACCATGTTAATAAAATTACTAGTGTCGGCTACTTCAAACTTAAATCCCTTTTCAGATATAACGAATTCCTTTCCCCATCTATGAAATGGTATTTAGTTCAAAGTCTTGTTTTCTGTCACGTCGACTACTGCATGACTGTTTATTACGGGTACCTGAAGGAAGACGTGAGAAAGAAACTGCAAGTACTTCAAAATGCCCGCCTTCGGTTTTCCTATAATTGGAACTACAGAGCTCACATCACACCACTCTACTGCGAATTAAATATCCTGAAAATTGAAGCACGATTTGAACTCCGTTTTACTGTACAGCTCTTTACAATTTTAAAATCAAGACGACCGAAGTACCTTGCCAACATCTTACTTCGTAGATCTGATTGCCACGGACTCAACCTAAGAAACGCCGGATGCTTATCAGTACCATTCCATAACACCCACAAGTTCAAAGGATCTTTCGAATACATGGCTTGCCTCATATTTGAAAAACATAAAGACTTATTCTTACAACACCAGACAGCTTCCATCTTTCAAGCTGACTGAACAAATTATTCGAAATCATCTCGGAAACTAGGTATGTATATGCTGAAAAACAGCCCTGCTGATCATATACCTTTTGTTGTTTTATATTTGTTTATCTCTAAATTTTTATAAACACCAATAAATATTATTATTATTTATTTGCTAGATGTGCCTGCGCAGCGTTTTATTTTGTAAAATCAGAATACTTATTGCCCCTTTATATAGTTTATCAAAACCAAGTCAAATTGCGTCATAAATCTAAAGATTTTTGTATAACTTGAATAAAACTCAACTCCCATAACACAACAAAAGCTTAAAAAAGCTCAAAAGTTTAACATTAACCATGACCACCTCGACTTAATTGACCGACCGGTGGAACTTACATGTAGGATTAAAAAAGATTTGACTGACCGGTGGAACTTACAATCGCCCGTTGATTTATGTAACGGTATCACCTCAAGAGGTATTTAATAATAAAAAAAAAATTTCGGAAGAAATTCACCCTAGGGTTCAGAAAGTAAGCGGAAAAATTGCGAAAGCTTTAAATTCAGTCAATTACTATGATCTGTGTGCAGTCATTTTTCACTTACGACAAATCGTGATAAGTAGAGTACGGATGTTTAAGCATAAAAAATCGTGAAAATAGCACTAAAAATAGCACAAAAATTTGCCATTATATGCATAAAAATATGCACTAAACTTAAATATAATAATTAATAAGCATTAAAAAACCTTTTTGAAATAAAATTTATTTGAAAAGTAACACAATAGTCCAGTCAATGAAAACTTTGAATATATGGAAACCCAGAAGTTGCGTTCTAGGGGATGAAAGTTACACCAATCGATAGCTAAAGGTTCCCTTATGAACATATTAAAATGTATCATCCCAATTTTTAGGGCGGTATTTATAATTAATAAAAAAGAATCCAAGATTTACGACTAATCGACTTGCATCCTTTGTAAACATTTATTTGACAAAACGTCAGCTGATCGAATCGCCACGCCTCCCATGGCATCTGCGCCTGCGTCGCATGTTGCGCTCCGTACGCAGTATATTCTTATGTCCGCTGAGAATAGTTTTAATTTAATTCTATTTAATTTTCCTGATTGTTGCTCCTAAATTTTTCTGTCTTTATATTTTTTAAACTCGATAAAAGTAATTGAACTCTTTTAAATATTTAATATTAGAGTAAGTAAGTATTTAATAATTAAAGTTACAGTCAAACTCAAGGGACCATCTAAAAAGTTCGAATTAGAGAAACTTCGAGTTATGAAAATAAAATTACACGTAAATATCTGACAAACCTATTATAGTTTTTCAAAAAAATTCGATTTATATAATAGTTCGAGCTAGAGCAGTTCGAATAAACTAGGATTCTGTACATCATACACCAATCTTAGTTTATATGAAGCTTCAGCTATAATGAGTTGCGATAAACAAATTGAGAATGACGCATACAACATCAGCGGGCATCTACAGTAAATAAAAGCTGGTTGATTTATTCCCAGCTTGTAGAGAAAAATTCTGGATCCCTAACAACGGAGGAGGAATTTTTTATTACAATATCATTTGTAAATATCAGATCAGAAATTACATTAAGGTGAATTGTAGAATTTTGTCAGTAGCGTAACAAGCAGTTGCAAAGTTGTTAACGGGGACCCTGTCTTTATAATAAGATTTTATAATAAGTTTTTATAATAAGAATTTTTATAATAAAAATAAATAATTTTACCGCGGCCCGGTATGCGGCAGTTCCGCCCCTTAAGTTTGTTGTTGTAGAATTGTAGGAGCCAGGATATTTATTACCAGAAATTTACTAATACTTCTTGGCCACTGTAAAATATTATCACAATTCTGTATAATTTTTTTCAATAAACATCTTAAAAAAACATACAATCTTGCTGTGGACATTAGAATTAGACATAGAATTGCGTAAGGAGCGCAACACGCGACGCAGGTGCAGATGCCATGGGAGGCGTGGCGATTCGATCAGCTGACGTTTTGTCAAATAAAGGCTTACAAACTACTTTGAAACATTATAATACATTAATGGTGCATTTTTCACAAAGATTTCCAATTGAATATGATAGTAAATTTTCCGTTCTATAAATTGGTAATTTTATTTTTTGGATTGGGTGAGTAACTTTGAAGAAATGAAGGATGAAAGTCGATTAGTCGTAAATCTTGGATTCTTTTTTATTAATTATAAATGACACCCTAAAAATTGAGATGATACATTTTAATATGTTCATAAGGGAACCTTCAGCTATCGATTGGTGTAACTTTCATCCCCTAGAACGCAACTTTTGGGTTGAAGTCTAAATCTATCGGACTACACTAAAAAACGAAAAGTAAAAAAAGTAGTAATAAAAAATAACACAAAATAATAAATTACTCTACATCATTTTTTAAAAATGCAATAATTAAATGTTTTTCTGAATTTTCCATTATAAATTTATTCCTACGATCACTTAACACGTGTTTAAATATGGGGAAACTCCGTTCTACGTCCACATTAGTAATTGGGGCGTTCTTAAATTTCGCAATAAGGTTTTGTGGTATTTCAAGGTTCATTTCATTATTAAAATTTCCACTTAATACACTAGCTATTTGCTTTAATGCATTGAATCTAGTATTTTTTGCTAATACTTCGTTTAATTTTTTATTTATTGCTATACCTACATCCCCTGGAACTTTTGAAGTGGCATCTTGAAATATATTTGCTACACCTATAGATTCCGTTAAAGGAAGATCCCTTGTTTCCAGCTTCCTAATAGATGAACTGATGTAGCTATAATGTGCTTTTATAAAAGTGAGTTTTTGTAAAAGCTCCTGTTTGTTTACAAGTTGCTGACATTTTTTAATGGAATTCGAAGCTGATTCGTCAAATTCCATTATAAGCTCTTTAAATTTTTCAAAATTATTTGCGTAGTAAATAGTCGCTTCTAACCAGGTACCCCATCTTGTGATAACGGGTATAGGAGGTAGAGGAACTCCAGGCAACATTTCTTTAAAAACTTGAACTCTTAATGTAGCCTTTACAAAAACTTTCTTTCCATGTTTGACAAGCTCGTTTAACATTGGAAATTGAAGTCGAACTGATTCTGCAACTCTATTCAATCCATGAGCTAAACATGTGCAATGTATTAAATTTGTATAAAATATTTTCAAATTCGAATAAGATTTGCACATGTTGGGAGCAGCGTCAGATACCATAAGCAGAATTTTTTCGTTCGGAAATACATTTGGCAAGAAGAAATCTGTCAAACTGTCGTGTACAATCGAGTAACAGTGCCGTTATTAGTTTTTTCTAGTTCTTTAGAACTAATTAAATAGGCTTTGTTGTTATACTCTTCATGTAGTACACCGATCATTAAGCTGGGAACTCATTTACCCCACGCCACGCCACTCGACGTGGTGTAGAGCATTCGTGCACAATAAATATAGGCAAGTTTCAATGCATGGCGACCTCACTTGCCCCACTCGACTCCACACCACACCACTTGATGCGAAGTAACTTGATCGTTTCATACATATCCAGATCTGCTCGACGCGTGATATCGCATCTAGAGCACATTTGTTCCCCGCGGGCCTGGCTTGCATTAATAGCAACTAAATACAAAAGTTGAACAAGGATAACAAATAACATTCCAGCAACTTTGATTATGAAAATTAACAAACTAACTTAAATTTTGTTATGAAATTTAAGTACTACATAATATAGTATATTATGTTATAATTTATAATACATAATACTTGTTGATTCATCATTATTTGTAATTCATTAAAAATTTATTTATCTAAACTAAAAAAAGTACCTAGACCAAAAAGATCTCAAAAGTAACATAATCTGCAATAATTAGGGCTGGGCGATATTCAAAATTCGCTATCGGATATCGATAATAATTCAAAAACTATCGATAACTTCGATTAATCGATATTTATCGATAATTATCGAAGTATATCGATATTCTAATATGTAATTATCGAATTATCAAAATAATCCACCCTAACTGTGTTTCTCGAATAAAGAAACCGGTCGAACCCAAAATCGACCAATGGGAAGTTTAGAAAACATAAGACAAACCTAAATTAGAAATATCAAAACCATCAAATATTGAAAACTCTCGAAATATCGATAACTATCGGAATATCGATAACTATCGAAAAATCGATATATCGATTTATTGAAATTTCAAACAAAAATAACGTTCTTCGATTAATCAATAACTACAGATATTTATCAATTAATCGATAAGAAGTCCCAGCTCTAGCAATAATAATCGGTTAATAACGTTGTTAAATTTAAATTTACTAATTAATCAAATTTTTCTTTTTTAGTTTTTAAAACATATAAGGCAGCACAACCATCCTCCAATTCTTGTTCTCATTTGTCTGTAGAACTACTGCTGGCACACTCCATCTTCTACTAATTAAAATTTTAAAGTAAATATGGATTTGTATTCACCTCTTGTGGTCTAGATAACTAGCGAAACTACAATTGTTGCCTGTAAACTGCAACCTGCAACGCGGAGAAGAAAGAAGATTGCCAGTCGCGTCGAGCAGATCTGAATTTTCAGATATACAATACGTTGAATCGTTGTTGAATTACACCGCGGTTGTGGT
Organism: Cantharis flavilabris; assembly: GCA_949152465.1. Lineage (NCBI taxonomy): Eukaryota > Metazoa > Arthropoda > Insecta > Coleoptera > Cantharidae > Cantharis > Cantharis flavilabris. The sequence continues at coordinate 26,617,600 of OX424437.1, read as the reverse complement.
GTAGAGTCCCGTGGGGCAAGTGAGATCGCAATGCATTGAAACTTACCTATATTTATTGTGCACGAAAGCTTTACGCCACGTCGAAGTAGTGTGCCGTGGAGTAAATGAGGTTGGGTTTTTGTCGAGTCACGCGCGTCGCGATGAGTGGCGTGGCGTGGAGTAAATGAGTTCCCAGCTTTAGATGAGCAACATAGCGTCCACAGCGATCGGTCGTTTCATCCACCGTAAACCATATATAATTATTTCCAATTAAATTTTTAATTTCGTTAATAACATTTTTATATAGATAGGATCTACGTAATTTTTACGAAGATTCGATTCACTTGGAACATGCCTACCACCTACCACAATATTTTTCTAAAAAATCTTTAAATGAACCGTTTTCTAATTTTGATAATGGTATATTCGATGATATCATTGCATTGCATAAATATACAGTGAGTAACAAAAATATCCGGACACCACTATATTTTGCAATAAAACGGTCGTATCTTAATCATTTTTTAAATTAAAAATTTGAAAAAATTAAATCAAACAATGTATTTACTTACGATTCAATACAACAACAAAAAATTTCTCTCGGTAATATAGAAATGAAAATAATCCTAATTGTCTGTACTACCACGCAATTTCAATGTAACAAAAATATCCGGACACCTGCAAATTTGTTCAATATGCATTTTATGAAAAGCTTAAATGCAATTTTTATACGCGCATTCATAGTTAAATGTATTAGTAAAGTACATTTCATATCAGTAGTTTACAAAGTGTTAATCAACTTGAATAAAATGGGCGGTAAACGTAACATAAGTTTCAATATTCGGCAATTAGTGATATTTCATAGAGAAAAACAGAAGTCATACCGGGAAATCGGAAAATTATGAAACCTACCCAAAAGTACGATAGCAGACATAATTAAACGTTATAAAAGTGAAGACAGAATTGACTCTATCCCTCAATCAGGCCGTCCGAGAATATTAAGTAAACGAGAAGAAGTCCAACTAATTAGAAAAATAAGAATAAATCCCAGACTTAGCGCACCAAAAATTGCAACCGGTCTTTTACAAGAAATTGGTAAAAATGGACATCCACAGACTATCCGCAGAATTTTAAAAAAATATGGATATTACGGAAGAGTGGCTAAAAAGAAACCTTTTATAAATGAAATTAATAGAAGAGAATAATTTCGATGCAAAGATTCAAAGAATTGGAAAGTAAACATTTGTGTGGGACTGTGAAGCACGGAGAAGGCAGTGTTTTTGTTTGGGGGTACATCTCGGCTGCAGGGGCTGGTAATTTGGTATTTATCGATGGGATTATGGACAAGTATAAGTATTTAAACATTTTACAAGAAAATCTATTACAATGTGCCGAACTTACGGGTATAAAAGACACGTTTAAATTTTATCAGGAGAATGACCCTAAACATACATCACGGATTGTACAAGAATATTTGTTATATAAGTGTCCTAAGGTGCTACATCCTCCACACCAAACACCAGACTTAAATCCAATTGAGAATTTATGGGACAAATTGGACAGAAAAATTCGATTAAGCCCCATAAAATCTAAATTGGAATTAAAACAAAGATTACAAGAAGAACGGAGTCTGATAGGTAAAGATTACCTATCAAAAATTATTGGTACACAGAAAGAAAAGTGTACTTTTAAAATAAAAGATTTAGTTTTTAATATGAATAATGAAAGTTTTGCTCTTAAGTTAAAAGCCTTACATTTAATTTGAAAGAATTGCGACTAACGCTACTTTCAAACACTGCTTTTGATTTAAATATTGTTAAATTGAAGTAAATTGTTGTCAAAACAATTGTATATACTTTTGATTAGCAAGAAAGAACCTATTTGAAATTGAATAATTTTAAAATAAGTATGCGTGTCATATCATTTCAAAAGCAAAAGCTTTTAATATAGTAACTTCTTGTTAAAATGAAAACTTCTATGTTATTTTGAAAGTATAAATATTCATTTTGATGTGCTAGTTTTTAATAAGATTACAATGTAACTTGCAATTCTGCAAAATGCAGGTTCTATTTATAAAAATTAGTTGGTATCAGCCCCATTTCAGTTCTTAACTTAACAGTTGATGTAGTGTAAGTTAAATATTTATAATTTTAATGGATAATTACCAAAACTTTACATTTTAACTACAGTAAATCCGTCTAAGGTAAATCCAACCTATATTGAATTACCGCCTGTTAGCGATTTAGAAGAAATTGGTGTTGTTATAGTGAAATACATTAATTTGATAGTTTATTAAAAAGTTTATAAATCGAACTGGCTTATGATTTTTTTTTAAAAGGTGAGTACATTATAGCCCATAGAATTTTTATTTAAAAGATGTAAATAAGATAGATGAAATACAACGGTTTTATTTAGGAAAGCAAATAACAAGTACCTATACGTTAACGATTTTCACTTGCAAGAATTGATACCCGAATTCAATTTTGGTTTAAGAACATATTTGAGAAGGCAACTTAAACATTGGAAAGCTACAACTGAAGTAAGTATCTACCTACATATGAACATAATTATGTATAATATACAGTGGCTCACAGAATTGATGGCAGTTCTACGTTGCAATGCAATTTGTAGCTTTTCAATACTATTTTTGACACATAACTAACAATCGATTTTACAGCAAAACTTTTTAAACATTTTTTGTTGCAAATTTCATGGCTTTCAATTTTGTTTATATACATAGTACCGTTTCTGAAATACAGATAACAATAGTTTTTGTATTTTACAGAGCATTTTTTAAATCACTGTAACACGGAAATAGTGCGACAAAATGGAAAATGTATATAAACAAAATTGAAGGCAATGAAATTTTCAATAAAAAATGTCTAAAAACTTTTGCTGTAAAATCGATTGTTATTGGTCAAAAATGGTCTTGAATAGGCGCTTACAAGATAATATGAAATTTAAATTTTAACAAAAAGTATTTATAAAAGAATCTTTTTTTAGTTTTTACTTTTTTGAACTTAATTTAATTATTTCTTTCTTTTTTTACTTTTATATATCCTTTTAATAATTTGTTGACAATTTTATTTTATAATGTTAATTTTTTTTTAAGTTTGGAGAAGGTGATGATAATTCCATGCACTTTAACAGTTACATCAAATATTAAAAAATGGTTGGAATCTGCGGCTTCTTCTAGCGAAAGTGAAACTTGAAGTGTCTTCTTGTCTAGATCTACAGGGTAGCAGTTTGAAAACGAAAGAAGCTTATTATTTTAAAACACTTTATTTTTATTTCTTTTGAAGATTCCTAAATCATGTAAATTATGTTGTCATAAGTATTTATTTATATTTATTTATATAAAATTAAGTATTTTGTTAGAGTTAAATTTTTGTGGGTTCTTTATTTTTATTTTGTATTCTGTTTTATTTCTTATTTTTAGTATTATTTCTTCAATTTCATTTTTTATTTTTAGTTTTATAGTGTTTGTTTTAAGTTTTTATTTTGTTTTAGTTTTTTAAAAATATAAGTATACCTATATACTTTTATTTTAAAATAAAAACCATTAACCAATTAACAGTGGCATTAATTCAAAAAAAAATCATAACTATTATTAAAACGAATAAAAGTAATATTAATTTGACAGTAGCTACTTTTAAATTAACATTAGCATCAATTCAAAAAAACAAATCAATCTACTTTCAATTTAAATAACTAGTGTTGTTGATTTGATGTTGGACTAACATTAAAACGAATAAAAATAAGATTAATTTGAGAGTAACCGCTTTTGAAACTTGATATTATTTTCGAAAGCAGTTGCTCTCGAATTAACAGTAGTATTACTTCAAAATAAAAGTGGTGCTACTGTAAAATTGAAAGTTTTGATGTCTACGCCCTTTTTAAAAGCAAATAATGTTAATTTTAGTGCAATGCTTTCAGTTTTACTGCAATATTTTTTTGCGTGTAATATGCCTAAACGGTTGCAGTGTGTTGTAGAAAGCAATGGATATCCAACAAAATATTAAAAACTTAAATTTGTTCTTCAGAAAATGATGTTTTTGCAAGTGTCCGGATATTATTGTTGCATTAAAATTGACTGATAGTGCATACAAAATGGGTTATTTCTATTTCCATACTACTTCAATAAATTTTTTTTTGATATACCGAATGGTAAGTGAATATTAATAAGATATAATTTTTTCGAAAAAATTATTTCAAAAATAATTAAAATACTCATGTTTAATTGAAAAATATAATGCTGTCCGGATATTTTTGTCACTCACTGTAGATAGGATCTACGTAATTTTTACGAAGATTCGATTCACTTGGAACATGCCTACCACAATATTTTTCTAAAAAATCTTTAAATGAACCGTTTTCTAATTTTGATAAAGGTATATTCCATGATATCATTGCATTGCATAAATATAATGAAAACGTTTTCTGGTCTTGTGATGAACTGGAGCCACCGATTGATTCAAATAAACTTTGTTTGTTTGCATAATTTTTAAATTTTTTCATACTTTCCAAATGAAATGATGTTTTAAGATGTGGCATTATATTAAATTTATTTTCGCTGTTTATCTATAAAGAATATTAACATTATCTTGAGCATTTCAAAATATAATCACGACTTACCATCTTTAAACATGCTTTGTAAATCAATCGATTGTTTTCATATTTCAATTCTGGATGACCTTTTATCCACTCATTAACGGTGGGCTTAACTTTCGGCATTATGAATTAATTATAGGTATAATCAGTACTTTTTAACTACTTATTAAACGTCGGAAGATTCGGAATTAACGAACTATCAAACTATAATGTGTTAAAATTTTCAACATTTCTTTTATATAATAGCATTTTCAAGAACACCAATGTTTTCATTATACATCTCAGTATATCGTATATCATTATATCATCAAATTTTGAAGCTAAGTAGTTTCCGTCTTAATCATTAATTGTCTACTAAACATAAACATTTTTAAATTAAGCAAATATAAGATGCAGGCATGGATTTATGTATCTACTGGAATTTTTTTTAATTTATCGAAGATATGCTAATCTAAGCACTAAATATGCTTAAAAATAAATCTAAGCATAAAAATGCGAAAATAAGCATATAAGCATAAAAAAATAGCTCCAAATGGTTTATTTTCTTCAAATTCATGGACATTTATAACAATTACTCTTCTGCTATCAATATTTATGTATAGCAAAATTTCTAGAAATCCGTACTCGAGTGATAAGAAATAAATTATTTTATTACTATTATTATTATTAAATAACATTTTTACAAGCGGAATTACATTCCAAATACTTCAATTTACAATTAATGCTTACGAAAATTTCACAGATGACATTATTTTGACCAATATTTATTTGAGTTACTAGGCATTGTATTAATCCTTATTAATCCCTTGATTAAACATGTTAAAGGCTTATTGATTTCAGTTTTTCTATATAAGTAGGATAAACTTGCGGGAAAAAAAAAAATGAAAATATGGCCAATTCGAAAACAGAAATTAATATGAGATCTGAGCAATGTGGAATTTGTTTGAATAATTTTATATCCCAAGATGTTGCCAAAATTAACGTATGCTCTCATAAATTTTGTTTAACCTGTCTGGATAGGTGGCAAAGAGAGAAGAGCACTTGCCCGTACTGTAGACGAAATATTATATTAACAATTTTATATTATGGTGGGAAAAATGGAATTTACGAAGAAATAGTAAATATGTTAGAAATTCCAGAGTATTACGACAGATTCGCACGTTGTTTACAAAACTGTATAGCCTACATTAAGGACGAAAATGTTAAAAAACTTGTAAGCGATGAAAATATCTCTTTAATGGAACGATTTGAATGCTTCGAATCGTATTGTCAGTATCTGCAGTAAGAATACCAAGAGTAGTGGGGTAACAAGCAGGCGAGGGACCCGTGTGCGAAGTTGTTAACGGGGGCCCTGCTTTTATAAGAGACAAAAATAAAATAAAAGAAAATAATAAATAACTTATATAACCATAATTTTGGAATTCCGACAATTTCCAAAAAATTCTTTCCAAACAAGGAACAATTCCAAACAAAAAACAATTTAATTTTATTAAAATTTGAAAATTATACCTTAATTCCTATCAAAAATATATACTCGTAGCTGAGTTTTTTTTAATTTTCTGAGATTTTCTTGATTTTTCTAAGATTGTCTAGATTTCCTGAAGTATCCTGGAATTTTCTGTGATTCCCCCACTTCACAAGATTTCCTAAGATTGAAACTTTTTAGATTTTGGATATTTTTCTAGAATTTTCTATTTCCTAAGATTTTGTCTAATTTTCTACATTTCTTAAGATTGTAAAATTAATGAGATTTTCTTAAATTTCCTAAAAAAATTTGGGATTTCTTCAAATCTCCCACTCGGTTTTTAATAATAAATTCAAGAATGATGGAGAAATTGTCATATTATGCAAAACTAAAGAAAAATCAGGGGAAATTTGAGGAAATCTAGATTATTATAGACTTTCTTGCTTTTTCCATTTTCTAAAATTTCAATGGCTTTAAAATTTTCTGGATTTTTCGAGATATCTTAAGATACTTTAGAATTTTCCATTTCCTAGAGTTTTCTGTATTTCTCTCGATTTCTTATTACTGAAATTTTCTCGAGTTTCCTGAGATTTTCTTGAAATTTCTATGGATTTCTTGAGATTTTCCATATTTCTACAAATTTTCTAAGAATCGGTTTATCGAGATATCTTGGAATTTTCCAGAATTTCTTCAAATTTCTCTTTACTAGTACACACAATTCTTCCGGCGATTTCTCTTTAGTTTTGTACTAACTGGAAAATCGAAGGAAAAATCGTGATATACAAAAGTGAAAAGAAATCGAAGCAAATTTTAAGGTATCTTATGAAATTCTATAAAATCTTAAGAATGCTATTTTTCCCTAGGAATTGCACACAATTGTGTGCGAAATTGTCTATCACACAGGAAAATAATTTTTACTAAAAATAATGTTCGTTCTTTGTTTTATTAATTTAATTTAATTAATTTTTTGACCTAATTTAAAAATTTAAATTTAAAAATCGCTTAAGACTTTCAAAAATTTAAATAACAAATACCGAATTGTATGTTATTTAATAATATTAACCCCAAACCCCTAGCCCTCCCCCTCTGGTAAATACGCCACTGGTTATTCGCGATATAACAATTACAGGGTTCCCACTTCTTTGGAAAATCTGGAAAAGTCATGGAAAATTTAAGATTTCCCTGATTTTGTCAGGGATATAATTTCTCATTTTTAGTGCCAAGTCCAAGGAAATTAAATTTGCAGTCTAGAAAAACAATTTAATTTAATTTCTTTTTATTTTTAAAATTTTGTTTTTAAATTTATTTTATTCGATGTTTTTCATTAACTAAATTTTTAATTTAAAAAAATTTTTAATAAAATTACTGTTCTGTTAGTTTATAAGTAGTAGCAATACCTTTAAATTTAAAAATTGTTTTATTATGTTTGATATTCGAGTGTTAGCATTAGAACGAGTTGGATGTGTTTTCAAGGTGCTCTGTGCTAGTGAAATAAAATTCCAAACGTTTGAAACTAAGATATCTACAAAAATTTAAAAATACAGTTAAAAATTAATTGCAATTCTTGAAATATACTATTTCAATCAAATATCAGATTGGTTAACCGTACCTCGTGTAACGTGCCAAAAGACGTTTTGACCGTTACAATATATTTTTCAAGCTACGCCACTGGATCGCTATTGGTTGCGATAATTTTCGTTCAGTTTTGATAGAAACCATTATGCGTTAAATTTCATACGAGATTGACGTATGATCGGTGTTCGTTAATTTTTAGTTTTCCATGTTTTAATTTTTATTAAATTTTGCCGTTTAGCGGGTAATTATGATATTTTCCTTCTAATTAATTTGATTAACAAATTATTTTTAGCACCCAGGTTATGGGTTAAACGTTTTAGTAATTATTTCGTTTATGGTTTTATCACAATTTTATTTGGTCGTCGTAAAATGGAGCATATCAATGTTGGAAATCTTTCCTAATCCACACATGGTTCCAAGATTTCGTCTTTGGTTTTGCGATGACGCAGTTTATCTATCATCTGTTTTGAAGATTAGGGTTTCAATCATTTTAACATCAAGTATGCGGAAATTGGTTATTTTTTTCTTTGTGAATTTCGATGCCAATGGTTTTTTTTTTATTCAGAAGATAATGTATCCTTGTGAATCCATGGTACCTAATGCATCGAAATTAATTTCAAGTTGGAGAACCAAGCTTCCCGGTTTTGTCTTTTTGATGTTTCAACACCTGTTCAATTCCGGACATGGATTTACGTTTTTTTATTTGGGATGGTACACCTCGACTTCAAGCAGATGATTTGATTGATATGAAGATGTTTCGGTAGAGATTAATTGAGTTTGCAGTCACACTTTCTCGGTTGATGAGAATTAGAACTGGCAAGCTGTTGATTTTTTAATGAGTATTTTGTGTTCTCTATTTTGTAGACTTTCATTCCTGGATGGTAGACCAATAGAATGATGAAGTAAATGTTATTGAATTCGAAGGGTCCTGACGAAGGAAAGACAATTGCCGAGTCGTGAAGTTGGTAGTACTGCATTCAGGGTAAGTCTCATAGAGATGCATTTACTTGTTTTAAATGATGCAGTATGCCAGGATCTATTTTGTAAGTCAATTATCCCGAGATGATGAAATCCGGTGTGCAATTAATCTTTGCTGGGCATAACTTCTTTTTGTTGAGTTATCCTCTTCAGGGGTACTCAACTGTTTTTTTCTTGACTGAATCTACCCCTCAGGTGGATGTCAGTTCTTTACTTTTGTATTTTTTTATTTTGTTTTCTAGTTCGTAATCCTCAATTACGTATTAGCTTTACTTGATCCTTATGTGTATGTTTTATGTTTTGTTTTGATTAGTGAATTAATTAAACTTGTCGACATCTTTATTTTCTATCTGTGTTAATACAATAAATCGACTCTTGCTTTCTTTTTAGTTTTATTTGTATTAGCTGGCGTCCACTTTAACATCGTATTTTTCATTTAGCTGAAATTAAATCTGAGTACTGAAGAACTTTTTGTTACGAACCCACGATGTTTTTCGAAACACCCACGCTCTCGAGAACTGAGTTTTAAATAACACAGCTAGCTAACGCGTACAGTCCATCTACGGTTAGGCAAGTGGCAGGGGTAGTTTAATTTTGAGCAAATTACGCTACACTCGGACGGTTAACCCTATTATTACATCATAATATGGCAACAACAAATCTAGATTTACAGTCATCCAATTCTACTCAAGGTAATATGGAAATAGATACATCTAGTAAACATCCTTGGCAGGAAGTTGGAAGATATAAAAGAAAGCGAGTAAATTCTCCAACAAGTGAATCACCACCACTACTACAAACTAATAGGTATCTACCACTCGCATCATGTAAAATCTCGGATGAGAGAGATTTTGAGAGTTGGGCTGACTTCTGAGCGTTGGCAGCCTCACCAACGAATTTTTAGGCTTGGATTCTCAGAAAGTCGCCGTGTTGTAGAATAAAACACGATCGGTTTTAGACTATGTTTATTTGGTGGATCCTCCGCTTTTTAATTACAAATTTTGCTTATATTTCATTCTATTATTTCCGTTTAAAAGTTAATTATATAAAAAAGTGCTGATAAGTTTACCTACTTAATGTTGTGTAATTGCAATTGTTGCAGGATATTATTTTGCATACACATTAAATAGTTAAACTTAACATATATACAGTATGGTTTTCTTTAATATACTACATTTAATATCATACAAAAATTTTGTATGTTTAACGTGGTTAAACACATCACTTAATAATAATGAGACGAACAACATTGATAACAGTCAAAATATTAAAATTAACAGACCACCTCCAATTTTTATACATGGAGTTTTGAACTATCAAGAAATGATATGAACCTTAAATATAGTGATCGAACAAGAGCAGTTTATAAATACATCAAGAACATATTACAATCAAAGTTATAAACTATCATATGCTCAAGTACTAAACAATGGGGAAAGCCACAATGATGATATATCGTTAACAAAATTTCTTAACGAATTTAAAAATATGTTTAACCAACTCATGCAACAAAATTCATTAATGATAAATCTATTAAATACAGTCATTAGTAAAATAATACCCTAATGGCAAACTCACTAAGAATCGCCTTATGGAATGCCAACGGCTTCCAGTCAAAAATAAAAGAAACTGAATTATTTATTAAAAACAACAATATAGACATACTTCTTGTTTCAGAAACACATTTTACTTCCCGATCTTATGTGAAAATACCTAACTTCAAAATATACTTTTCTAATCATCCAGATGGTAGGGCTCATGGAGGAACGGCTATCATCATAAAAGACACAATACTACATCATGAAATGAATAAGTACGAACAGGATTTCCTTCAAGCCACTACAATCCAAGTCAATAAACTACATAATCAATTCAACATATCTGCGGTTTACTGTCCACCAAGACACAACATCAAAAAATCTGATGTGGACACCACATAACTTCCTTGTAATTTTTATAATAATTGGACAAGAATCTCGTTAATCTATTCATGCGCGTCATTAATTACAACTTTTGGCACGGACAATCGCAACCAAAAATAGGAGGTGCACAACTAGATGCTATAAGTGTCTCAAATCCAAAATTTCAACTTTCTACGACCTACCGTATTTGAGTTATGCGACATACAGACGTCCGTACATACGTACGTACGTACGTACAGACGTCACAACAAAAATAGTCAAAATGGATTCAGGGAAGATCAAAACGGATATTTCCGTCAAAATCTGGAAATCGAAAAAAATCGGTATCACACAAGAACATTTGGAACCATTTTTCATGTCACTTGGACAGAAATTTATAGCAGGTGGTGACTTTAATGCGAAGCATACCAATTGGGGTTCCAGATTAATAACTACAAAGGGAAGAGGTTTTCTTAAACTTATAAATGAAAAAAATTACACCGTCTTTTCAACAGGTGAACCATCATATTGGCCTACTGATCCTGATAAAATTCCCGATCTGCTAGATTTCTATATAACTAATGGAATTTCACCCAATTTTACAGAGGTACAATCAAGCTTAGATCTAACATCGGATCATACACCTGTCATACTTACAATCAGTACAACTATTATTAGAAAACAACCAACAGAATCGCTTTATAATAAAAACACTAATTGGAATTGCTTCAAAGAACACATAAATCAAAACCTAAATACTTCGTTAAGAATTCAGACAATTGATGAATTAGAGTATGCAACAAATCATTTCATAACAACTGTACAAAATGCTGGGTGGAACTCAACTCCTACGCTTGAAAATAAAATAAAAAATACAAATAACATTCCCATGTCAATTCGAGAAATGGTAAAAGAAAAACGAAGAGCCAGGGCAAGATGGCAAAGAAGTGCCAATCTTGCAGATAAAAATGAATATAATCGCCTTACAAATCAATTGAAAAGGAAGTTAAAGGAAACAAAAAATACAAATTTTAGTAACTACATAAGAAATCTCTCGAATAAGGACTATTCGATATGGAGGGCTACAAAAGTATTTAAAAGACCACATATGACAATACCTCCACTTCGTAACCCTGACAACTCATGGGCAAAATCAAATAATGCAAAAGCTGAACTGTTTGCACAACATCTAGCAGAAGTATTTAAACCTTATTCTCAAGATCGAAATGATGAAGTCGAAAAGTATCTAGATACTCCTCTACAGATGTCGTTACCAATTAGAAACATCAGTAAAAATGAAGTCGCTGAAGAAATAAGAAAATTGAAAAAGAATAAAGCTCCAGGTTATGATCTAATAACGGGTAAGGTACTAGCTGAATTACCCAAAAAAGGTATACAATTTATAATAATCTTGTTCAACTCCATCTTAAGATTGTCACGCTGACCAATGCAACTAAAATTTGCCAGAATTATATTAATCTTAAAACCAGGCAAACCCCATACAGAAGTCTCTTCATATAGGCCAATAAGTTTACTGCCAATTTTATCTAAAATACTAGAAAAACTTATCCTTAAGAGAATAAATGAAGACGATTTGTTAAACGATATAATACCGACACATCAATTCGGTTTTCGCCAACACCATTCCACCACTCAACAATGCCATCGAGTAGTAGATACTATTTATAAAACACTCGAAAGTAAACAGTTTTGCTCAGCAAGCCTTTCTAGACGTAAAACAGGCATTTGATAAAGTTTGGCACAAAGGACTTTTATACAAAATAAAACAATCGTTTCCATATCACTATTATCTCATACTTAAATCATATTTGGAAGATCGGAATTTTCAAGTACAACAAGATGACGAAGTATCAAAAATTTACCCGATAGCCTCAGGAGTACCGCAGGGAAGTGTACTTGGACCAAAGCTGTATCTGCTGTACATAGCTGATCTACCTGTTACACCTTTTACTGAAATGGCTACGTTTGCTGATGATACTGCTATCCTGGCAAGAGATAGAAATGCTCAATATGCTTCTGAATTGCTCCAAACACATTTGTTGCTTTTACAAAACTGGATAACAAAATGGAGAATAAAAATAAATGAAACCAAGTCTAATCATATCACGTTCACCTTAAATCGCACCGAATGTCCGCCGGTCTATGTTAATGATATAGAAATACCACAAAAGCAAGAAGCAAAATATTTGGGACTACACTTGGATAAAAAATTAACATGGAAAACTCATATTACTAAAAAAAGGAAGGAAATGGATATAAAAATTAAAAAAATGCAATGGCTTCTTGGAAGAAAATCAATCCTGTCCATAGAAAACAAAATACTTATTTATAAGGTAATTATTAAACCAATTTGGACCTATGGGATAGAGCTGAGGGGATGTGCGAGCATGTCCAATATAAAAATCATACAAAAATTTCAATCAAAAACGCTTAGAATGATTGTTGATGCACCATGGTATGTCAGTAATCAAACTGTTCATCAAGACCTACATGTTGGATATATAAATGATCTTGTTCAAGAAAACGCGCAGAAAAGCAAGCAGTGAAGTTGCAAGACCATCCAAACCCCAGCACCTCAATACTACTACTGGAAGAGAATATTATTAGACGTTTGAAGAGAAAATGGCCTAGTGACCTTTTTACATAAAGAAATATTTGATATGGGTACCGCTAATGGGCGTATTCCCCTGCATGACATTATTGACATCAAATCAGCTTATAGAACTATGTACTTAAGTAAAATTGTTCTGATTGTTGATATTAAAATTAATAAAAAAAAAAAACAAATTGTGTTTAATATCGAAAGGCAATGCGTTTAAGTGGAAGGTTTCAAAGCAAACAAAATAGTGTTTGGTGCTAAGATAGAACTGTGTATAGTAAAGAAAATTAAGATTAACATAAAGATATTTAAAATAATTAGCACACTTCAGTGGTGATTCTGTAACAATTAACATGATGTTAGAATTTTAACATAAAAACCAATTCTGTAAGGTCGCGAACCGTTAAATTTTTAACACAATGCGTTAATTTAATAATAAATTTGTTGCAAACAATGCGTTAAGTCAAGGCGTTTGATTCAACAAAAACTTATGATTTTCTAAGATCTTACTAGAGCGAGACATTTTTGAAATGCCAATGAAATGAAAATTACAATACTATTACCAACAAAATAATTATTTTGCAAAGTTGCATTGCAAAGAATGCAAAGTTAACATATGTTAAAAATTAATATATTTTAACGCACGTTAAAATTAACATATTCCTTACATAAAAAACAATATTTTATTTAAAGATGTTAGGGAGATATATAGAATATAGTTAAATAGAATCACGAGAATTTTTTACAACTAAAAACGTAAAGTAACAATAATAATTAACATTAACAAAATTAAACAAACTAAATAAAAGAAATAAATAAATTTGTTTATAGTATAAACAAAAAAATAGAAAATATTTTGTTATTCTAATATATCAATGTTACATTTACGATTACATAAAGGATATTATTATGTATAATTATATCATATTTATGAAGTATATAATTTAATGTATTTTCAAGTACTAGGTACAGTTTGAACAAACTTTACGATGGCAAATATAAAAGTAAGTTAAATTTTTACATTATTGATTTTTTTTTATTTAGATGACGCTCACACCTCAAGAGATATTTAACAATAAAAAAATATTTTCCTCTAAAATTCATGCTCGAGTTTTGAAAGTTAGCGAAGAAATTTCGAATGCTCTCGACGACTTGAAAATTGTGAACGATGAAGAAAAAAGTTTATTTCTTAACGCAGTCAATCACTATTATGATGATCTGTGCTCAGTCATTTTTCACTTACGGCAAGTCGTGGTAAGAGAAAAATCATAGCAATTTTCACAAAGCAATACTTTCTAATGATTCTAGATTAAAATTGATGAGGATGACCAAGGCGTTTGTGATTTGAAGAACGTTATATCGGAATTAAATAAAATAGTTTCTAGCGTTCAAAAGTCTCTAAATGTGGAAATAGGGAAACTTGTGGTTCAATTAAAAGGTACTATAGTAGATGTAGGTTCTGAAGTTGAGAAGCTTATGGAAACCATAAAATACGACAATCTGCACGGTAAGTTATTTTATTAGAGGAAATCCATTACCTACCCAAATGTTTACCAAACAGAATACAAACAGAAGGTTTTGGATTGCCAACACGATTTAGTCAGCTCTGCCGAAGGTTTGAAATTATACTGCCAGTTTTCTACTCTGAATCCTTCAAAATTAGAAAACTTAATTCATGAAGCGTTCGAGAAAATTAAAAATAATCTGATTCAAGCTAAAACCAGCCACGAACACCTCGCAGATGATTTTTCTCATTATACTCGACACAGCATCCAAAATTTACTGAATAGTGCAAATTATATGCGAAAAATAGTAAATTAATTTAGTTAAATATTAATCATAACTGCTAAAATGTACCAACATTATTTTAACAGATGAACACTCAACATTTGCAAGCTGTCATGGCAGATGGTTTCAAATGTATTGATGTTCTTTGTGTCGAATTTTTCAGAGATCTTTTAGCAGCCGCATGTAGCGACAATCCTATGAGCAACATATTGGAAATACTTGAAAATTGTGGCAGGCTTATGGCCAAGGGTAGCACCGCAATACAAAAAGGACTTCAGATAGCGATGGAAGTTAATACTGGAAACAAGAGTATGGCACAGTAATATTTAATATAGCTTAAACTTATTTTACTAAAAAATTTGATTTTAGAAACCGAGAAAGAAAAACAATTAATGATCTATTTGTACATTAATACAATAAATGCATTTAGTTCTCTGAATCAGAGTATTGAAGATGCTATTTTGCAGAAATAGGATTAACGCTACGCGATCATCTGCTTATACATATTATTTAATTTTTATATTGACATAACTACATTCAAAAATTTATTTTTTAGTAAACTTATGTGTATTATTTGATTTAAAACTCCTAAAACTCGTGTTAATTTAAAAAAGTTATGATTAGATTTATGAATTTATGAACGGAAATAATATAAAAATTTCTTTTATATTAACAACATAAGCTTACCGAAATCATGGATAAATTATGGCTAAATATAAATCAGGGCATCGAGGATTCTATCATGCGAAGATAGATTTAATGATAATGTTTTCAATAAATTTAATTATTGTACTTATTTCTTCAATAAATTCTGTATTTTAATTGATATTGATTTCATAAGTTTTAAAATCAACTGTTTGATAAACAAAAAAGTGTTTTTGGCTTGTGTCGAAATGATTCTTTTACTTAGAAACTTCCTTCGCAAGACCAACCAAAGTTTAGACATTTGACACTAGCATTAGCCACCCTTTAGCCTAGATCAAGACTCTAGTTTTGACATTACCTATTACAGTGATGTGTCTTCATCAGTTAAACTAGTGTATACCTATATGTGAGTATTATTGTGGTTTCGTGTATGCTCAAATACTATATTACCTAGATAAGTGCGACTTTAGATTACAGTTTTAACCGCGTTCTTCCGTTTCCTAGTCGGTTTGTGGATAAATAGAAATAAATAAACCTAATCTCGTCCAATGCGATAAATGTAATTTAAATTTGATTGCGTTCCATATATCCCGATATCTTTTTAAATTAAATAGAAATAACTTTAACTTAATTATTATTTTAAAATATATAATACATCAAAAAAAGTTTGGAAAAAGAACTCAAAATAAAAAATTTTTAAGTAAATTTGTGGTTTTTAGTATGTATTTATGGTTAAATTCAAAAAATATAAGAATAATACAATACGTAGAAAATCAAAATTCAAAAAATTTAAAAAGGAGACAATTAACACATAACAGGTCTGGATTAAGAAAATTTGAAAAAATGAAAATTAATGAAAATAAATTATTCATACCTCGTGTAACAAGTTCAGTTTTGATAATCTTTGGAGGTTATGGTAAGTCAATTTTGTACAATTTAGTCGATAATTTTGTTTAGTTTGAAAAATTTTTTCTTCTTATTTTACAATGTAATCGTAATCGATGCGTGCAACTGAAGAATGGCAATAACCATGAAATAACGTTATATTGTACTTCGTATTACGAAATTTTCATTTTTTCAAATTTTCTTAATCCAGACCTGTTATGTGTTAATTGTCTCCTTTTTAAATTTTTTGAATTTTGATTTTCTACGTATTGTATTATTCTTATATTTTTTGAATTTAACCATAAATACATACTAAAAACCACAAATTTACTTAAAAATTTTTTATTTTGAGTTCTTTTTCTAGTTTTACGCCTCACGGTTAAAAAACGTGGTAAATTTTTGAATTTTGAATTTTTTCAAAGTTTTTAGAAATCATATTAAGAGGGCAGTGCCTTCGGATTTCAAACTAGCAGTGCTAGGTAAACGAATTTCTTAGTTCAAATCATTTTTAAATTATTCATACCTCGTGTAACAAGTTCAGTTTTGATAATCTTTGGAGGTTATGGTAAGTCAATTTTGTACAATTTAGTCGATAATTTTGTTTAGTTTGAAAAATTTTTTCTTCTTATTTTACAATGTAATCGTAATCGATGCGTGCAACTGAAGAATGGCAATAACCATGAAATAACGTTATATTGTACTTCGTATTACGAAATTTTCATTTTTTCAAATTTTCTTAATCCAGACCTGTTATGTGTTAATTGTCTCCTTTTTAAATTTTTTGAATTTTGATTTTCTACGTATTGTATTATTCTTATATTTTTTGAATTTAAAAAAAGTTTGAATAATATCTTATTCGTTTTTCTATCTGCGTCGAATTTTCGGAATAAACAGATCCGAAAGTATAAGTAATGAATGAACTGTCAGAATTATTATATTTTATTACTTCCTTTGAAATTGATATTTTTTTGTAATATAAATAAATATTAATGTATATTATATTAATGATTGTTTTTACATTTTTACCTCCAATCAAACAAAATTAGAGGTATGGTAATCGAAAAATAATTTCAATTTAATTTTTTACATTTTCGAAATCACCGTGTTCAGAAACGTAAAGATCTGCAAAAAATAAAAAATAAATTTCTGTGTTGGTCTGTCTGTCGGTTGTAACATTTTGTCCCTCGTTTTATTCCTGAACCATCCAACCAATCACGTTCAAATTTGGTATGGTAGTAGGGTTTACGGTAGAAAGGTCTTTGTCGTCGTGCGAAAGTGCTTCCGGTCCTTGTGAGTGTTATGAACATGATAAAATCGAATAATTATACTGATTTGCGCTGTAGATCTGCCACCCAGATTGACTATTGATCGATATGAAAAGTATTTCGGTGCACTAGAGAAGATTTGTCTGGACTACGATTTTAGTGATGTTCTTGCGTTGGGCGACTTCAACATTCCTACCTCTCGTGATGGAACGTTGAGCGGTGTGCAGAGCGGTCCGGCATGGAAGATCATGGAATATTTCTCTACATGTATGGAAGTATTATCAGGTCAGTGCTGTAGGAAATCATATAGGTGAAATGTAGGACTTAGTTTTCAGTACATCAAAAAGTACAAAAGTGGGTCGTTGTGCAGATATATTGTTGAAACAAGAAAATTACCATTCTGCCCTTGAAGTGATCACTAGTGTAAGTAACATTGAAAACATACTATCTGTTCCTAATGTTGTTTATGATTTTAAGAAATGTAATTATGGAGGTGGCTTGTCAATATTTGTAAGTTCTTTTAAATGAAATGATCAATTCTCTCACCTGGATACAGACGATTCCTTTGCTTTATTCGAAAGCATCATCGGTAATGCTATAATTATAAGGTCGTTCGAGTTTCCGGTTTGGTCCACGTCCGAATTAAAACGGGCAATTCTCAGAAAGAAAAAACTTTATCTGAAGTACAAGCATACGCGGAATGGCACATCTTACTTCGAGTTTTCTCCAGCTAGAGCTCTTTGCCAGCGACTCTCACGAGAGTGCTACAGAAATTTTAACAGTAATGTTGAAAGGTCTATAAACATAAAATACTTCTGATCTTGCGTGAAGACATTATATTTCAAAAAAATACATTCCATTCTATCAAAACAAATTGGTCCTTTAAGCCGGATTCAAGAACAAGCATCAGGTAACACACGTACAACATTTCTGAAGAAAAAGAGTGAAAATTTGACAATTTAACTTCCGCTTCCTATTTCTTCTTCAAAGTGTCACAATTTAAGTGCGATTCTGATCAGATTTACAATTATTTAATTTACTGAATTTATGCAATCGCCAATTCAAAAACAATTTTGCAAGTTCTTAATACCAAAATTTATTGTAAACTGATGACACCAGTATTGCTGACTCGCAACATTCAGTTAGTTCAACTCACCGACAACCAACATTTCAGGTTATCAAATTGCCAAAAATGTTGTTACCAATTTACAAAAGTCAATACAATTTAAAGCACAGCTACAATTTAAGGCATACTTTTAGATGGTATGTATATAAACGGTTCAAATTGAATTTTAGTATTTTTGTTGATTTTGAGTACGGCCCTGTTCATTTATTATAATTTCGTTGCTTTATTTTAATTATTGGTGTGTTTGGAGAATGTAGAAATTGTGTTAGAGGTCCTGTTTCTTATATCGTTATCAAACATTTTGTTGTTAAAATTTTCAAGTGTTCTAACGAAACCGTAATTTTTGGTTTTTGCAAGAGCAATTACTGGATTGCAAAGTGCCACGAAAGTGGTTTTTTTATTAACCCTTCCAAGTTACGTTTAGGATTAATTCGCTGCACTTAGCGCTGAAGATTTCTTTTTATCGTTCGAAGATAATAATCTTATCTCCTTTGGAGAATTAAATATTCAGATTTCTTTTTGGTAAGTACCAATTTTTGAATTTTTGAAATACAAATTATGTTTGT
Source organism: Cantharis flavilabris (assembly GCA_949152465.1). Classification (NCBI taxonomy): domain Eukaryota; kingdom Metazoa; phylum Arthropoda; class Insecta; order Coleoptera; family Cantharidae; genus Cantharis; species Cantharis flavilabris. The sequence continues at coordinate 26,598,196 of OX424437.1, read as the reverse complement.
ATTGTTTTTACATCTTATCTTGAAAATACGAAAATTACCATTAGGAAAATTGACCCTTAACAAAATCTGCGAGGTAATTTTGGGAATCCTCTAATGCTCTTTTTTCTACGCCAATAATGTTTTAGGGTCTTCCCGTCAGTAAATTGCTGTCCGAGTTTAACTGACCATTGTTTCATTGTTATTTCGATTCATTGGAAGAATTGTTTGCATGAATTTCAATTTGGGGAACTTCAATCCGTCTTCACCCTTAACTTTAAATTTTGGTCAACACGTTAACTCCATAATTACCATCTGCCAGGAAATCACCGTATCAGCTGATGAGATAATTGTTTTGTGCCGTTCACGTTATTTGTTATTAATAAGTAATTATTATTGATCATAGTTTTTATCCCCTTTTTAATTAAAACCAAAAGGGGTCCTGGATGTAAGTTAGGTAAGGCTTACATATGTTTAATTATATGCTTTGCTAGTAAGGGTCTAGTTCGTTTCGACGCGCACGTTTCGACGCGACCGTTTCGACGCCGACCGTTTTGACGACGGTATTTGTTTTATTATTACTATAGAGTAATACTGATTAAACTTCAAAAGCCGCATATTTGTATATATTGTCATGTTTTTTTTATTAAATTAAGTTGATTATGAGCCTTTACGGTAAATTTAGTTGTTCAAATTTCATCACCCGATGAGAAGAAATTAAGTTTTTAAATAAAATAAAATAATATGTTGATTGTAGTATAATCCTAAAAAGAGGAAAAAGAGGAAATTTAAAATTTATCAACATATTATTGTTTTATTGATTAAGATTTTCCATAGAGTCTCATGTTGAAAGGTGTGTGCGCTCCAGCGAGGCTTTTTCAGTAGCGGGTGGTTTTTACAAATTTGTACCGCTGTGGGCATAGCATTAATTGGCATCCCTTAACGTGGGGCGATAATTAACTTGGAACTCAATGTAGACCCTGAGAATTAAAAATTAAAAGATTATTTTCATGCACATTTGTTTAATTGATAAAATTTGTCAACAAATGTGGCCATTTTAATAAATTTTCAATAAATGTGGCTAACAACAAATGTGGCACTGATAATTTTAGCTAAGATTAAACGTTTTAAAAACAAATTGCAATTCTTTTCTAATTTATTGATTTAAAGTTTAAATTATATTAAAATTAATAATTACAAAATCAAATTCAATTCAAAACACTTAACAAAATCAAATATGGAAAAGCAACAAAGTTTTGAAGACACTAGTAGTCTACAATTCATTCCTGCAGCAAACAGTACCGTAATAGGCGTTGGCCAATTAGAAGATAAAAATCCGATGGATGAAATGATGAAACAATTGGTAAAAATTACGGAAAATATGTCAAACATGGAAGGAAATGTGACTGAACTAAAAGAAGATCTCAGCACAAAATATAATCAAATAAATAAAAAAATTGAAACAATTGAACAAATATGGAAAAAGTCAGAAGCAAAACTACAAGATAAAGTTAATAGGCATGACGCTGATATTAAAGAACTAAAGCATAAATCAATTGACAAAAATGAACTGGACATAATTATGACACCTATTATAAGAGAAGTTACAATGCGGGATTTGACGGAAAATTCAGTTATTAAAGCCAGAATTGAAGATTTAATTGAAGATCGAGTTTGGAATAGAACCATAAATGAAGAAGCGATTTCAAAGGTAATTGAAGAAAAGGTAAATGAAACTATCACAATTTCGAAATTCACAAGTGATATCTCCAGAATTAACACCCACGTAAATGATGTGGATGCAAATTTAAATTCGCTCTCGGTACAACTACAAAGAAATGATAATGCAAATTTTAATAGTACATCTTATATTCGGGACAGCTCACTAATGCATACCATGGTCCAAGAAATCACCATGAACAATCAATTTGACAAATTACCAAAATTTTATGGTGACGGTAACTATAATCCAAAATTGTTCGTCAAAAATATAAAATCAATTATAGATAAAGTAAGAGATGCGACCAAATTGAAAGCTATATTAAGGTCAATTTTGAAAGGAAACGCCGAAAATTGGTTAGGGATCGTTGAAGATAAAATTCATAACTTCAATGATTTTGAAAAAATATTCTTAAAACAATATTGGGGTGAGTCAGAACAGGAGAGGGCGCGAAGCAATCTCATCCAAGGAAGATATCGTGGCATGATGGACCAAACGCGCTGTAGCTATGCATTAAGGAAAATTAACGCTGCAAAACAATTAGATCCTTCTTACATGGAAAGCGACATAATCAAATATTTAGCTAGGCATTTTGAATATGAAATCTATGATCGTATGATTGATGAAAACGTCAAGACGTCAGATCAATTTATAGAACTTTTGAAAAGATTTGATCAAAGAGGTAGTGCCAATATGAAAAATAATTACAGCTCACCGTACAATACGTGGAAGAGGTTTAATCGAGATGAACAGAATCATTTTCATCAAAATAACAACAATTTTCGTAACAGAAATGACAACCACAATAACAACAACAACAATTCGCAAGGAAATTTTAACAATGATAATAACGACACTAATAATAACAATCATTCTAGAGGTAATTACTACAACAATAACAACCAATTTAGAGGAAATAACAATAGATTCTCTGGTAGTAACAATTATCAGCGTAACTTTAATTCAAATTATGAAAGGTCACAAGATTAGAGATATTCACAAAATAGAAATGATAACAATCAGCAGCAAAGTTATGATTCAGGTGGTAAAGATAATCGTGATACTCGTCGAGATAACCGCCGAGTTAATTATTATCAACAAGAACCCACAACCTCTATCAACAACGACAAACAATCTCAATGCACATAGCAGCAGCACGAGCACAAGAAACGATAATGAAGATCGAAACACACGTTCACCAGAATCGTCAGTACATGTAGAAACGAAGATTCGGGATTTTCAATAAAAGATAAACCAAGAATAATAAATTCCTATCAACATCAAAAAGAATTTATTAAAGAAGCACAAGGAACAAACAATTTGGAAAACGAAAATAATCTACCCTACATTTGGATAAGAATCAACCACATCATGGTAAAAACTTTGTTAGATACAGGAGCTGAGGTATCTCTAATAAAGGAAGAACTGATAAATTTAAATCATGAACGTTTTGAGAAAAATATTATAAAAACCAGCCCGGTAAATTTGATTACGGTGAACAATAAGAAATTTTCAAAAATCAACAAATCTTTAATGGTTAGTATTGAAGTGGCACAAAAGGCAATAACGGATTGCATAATGATCATGAATGACATGAGTATGGATTGTATTTTAGGAGTCGATTTGATGACCAAATTAGATATCAAGATAGATGTAGCAAACAAAAAGATAACTGTGGGAAAAATAGATGTGGAATGGATCGAGGATGTTAAGGATGAGTTAAATATTAATGATGATGAGGTAATAATAATTAATAATGTTAATTTGGAAGAAAATAAGAAAAATAAACTAAATGTAAAAGACAGTTATTTGGAAACAGTTACAAATTTGTTAACGCTATATGAAAATTTGATAAATGAGGAGGCAAGAGTCGCTCAAAGATACAAACATAAATTACAGGTTGATCAAAATGCAATTTTCAAAAGCAAGACGTATCCGATACCGCAAGCCTATAAAGAAAAGGTGTGGGAGGAATTAAACAAGATGGTGAGAACTGGCATAATAAAAGAGCCAGCAAAATCTTACATTAATCCTCTTGTTATAGTAAAGAAGAAGGACGGTACAATTCGAATTTGCTTATACGCCAGGAATTTAAATGCTATATGTGCAAAACAATATGAAAAACCATAAGGTATCGAAAATTTAGTAGGAAGGGTTGGTAGAAAACGTGTTTTTTCGAAACTAGATTTAAAAAACAGCTTTTGGTTGATTCCGCTAGACGAAGATTTGCAAGAATATACAGGTTTTAGATAGATGGACATACATTCGTGTTTTTAGTTGTTCCATTTGGTTTATCGACAAGTAGTAGTGCTCTTGTTAAAAATATGCTAAGGATTTTAAAAAAATATGAGGAATTTTGTGAACATTACGTTGACGATATGTTGATATTTAGTAAAGATGAAGAAGAACATGCAAAACAATTAAAAATAATTTTGGAAGCTTTGGACGAAGCAGGCTTAAAGTTAAATATCGATAAATGCAAATTTTTTAAAAGTAAAGTTAAATATCTGGGTTTCATCGTTACAAAAGATAAGGTAGAGATTGACGATCAAAGAATTTCAGAAATCAAAGAGTACCCGCGACCTAAAAATTTAAGAACGCTGAGAGGGTTTATTGGGGTAATCAATTACTACAAGAGATTTGTGCCAAATTATTCTGAAAGATTGCTACCGTTATTGAGTTTACTAAAAAAACATGACAATATATAATAAAAAAAGAGCATGTGGTTCAAAAGTTTTTTTTCAAAAGCGAGCATGGATGGCTAAATTATTATAAAATAAATAGACAATCATTGCCAGGATAGTTCAGCGGCTGAAATAGAAGCAGAAGTTATAAAAACAAATATACAAAAAGAGCTGCACTCTTAAACAGCCCTCACAAATTATTAACAAATGCGTAAGCAATGTTTTAGCAAGGTACTCGAGCAGTTCTTCTTACACATCATGCGTTAAAACAAATAATAAGAAGAAAGGGAACCGAAGTTAGAAAAGCACCACCTGCACCGATAACATTGGAAAATTTAATTATTCCTGAAGAATACAGAAGCTATACACTGCAAACGACATTAAAGAAATATTTTCACTTTACAACAGTGGACCAGTGTCAGATAGAATTTTCATTTTTGGGCGACAACGAAGTTTGGAAGAAAAATCATAGACTAACAATAACCTACATAACCGATGTATATATAAGGTAAAGAATTCTCACCCAAAGCTTATAATATAGGAAAAGGAATTTCAGGTTGAGTGGGCAGCAATCAAACACAAAATTACTTGTAAGTCGACGTTTCGGACACTTTATGTGTCCATTCTCAAGACCGTAATAGGATCAACATATCCAAAGAAGCAGCCATCGCATCAATTATAAATAATTGGGACATCATTGCTCCGCATACCACGATCCAAATGAACAGCTTTATCCAACTCATAGCTGTAATATTTGATAACAGTTTTTTCAGCTACCAAACTGAATTCTACTCTCAAATTGAGGGCACTGCGATGGGCGATCCCTGCTCCCCGGTATTGGCGGCCTACGTTATGAACGAACTACTCTGCAACTTTTTTGGAAATGTATCTTTCCGCTTGCCCTTTTTACTGCTGTACGTGGATGATCTTTTCTCAGCGGTCCCTGCTACAGAGATGGAGAATTGTATAAATATCCTCAATGAATTTAACAAAATGCTCACTTTTACATATGAGCTGGAGTTAGATGGGTCAATCCCCTTCCTAGATCTTAGGGTTACTAGGAAAGAAGACGGCACACTGGTTACGGACGTCTATTCTAAGCCCTCGTCCACAGATAGGTTATTAAATTACAATTCAAGCCACCCTATTAACCAAAGAATAAGCGTCATGAACACACTGAAACACCGTATACAGACCTGCGTACCAGAGCACTTGATCGGCACAAGACTTTACGACCTCAAATAGGAGCTTCGTAAAAATGGTTACCCAGCCCGCCTGATAGACTTGATATTTTTCAAGAAACGACCTACTCCCCCTATTAGACCACCTCAAAATCTGGAGGACTTAGAAAATAAACTAAAATTCAGTAAGATAACATATCACCCATGGCTGGTGCATAAAATCAAACAAACCTTCAAAGGGGCTGTAAATGAGGGCGAAATCAAGTTGGTGTTTAAAAATTAGTATAACTTAAACAGGCTGTTGTACTCAAGGACCAAAGATAGGGTTCCCACCTTGGAACGAGCCAATGTTATTTACAGAATAGACTGCGAATGCCAGTTGTGCTACATCGGGCAAACAAAGCAAAGACTATCGGCTCGAGTCCACCAACATATGCAAGACATAAAATCCAAATCCAAGAAGACTGGTTTGTCAGAACACGCCATCGAAACGTCACATAAGTTCAATCAAGATCCTGGCTTCAGAAAAGAACTACTCCAAGCGCACGTTTCTGGAGGCGGCGTTTATCAGCACCACGGCCTTAAACTGTAACAAACAGTTAAATTACCAGTTCCTAAATAGTGGGTACATAAACATCTTAAACAAATTTAAGCTGAAATTCGCAACAGACCCGAGCTCCCAACGAACAGTTTAGCCATCCCTCCAAGCACCATTAAAGGAATAAATAAATAAGATATTATTTAGGATAAGGATAAAAGAAAATAATATATTGTGTTAATTGGATTAACAGTGAATCTTTGCTTGACACGAGCGCTAGCGAATCCGAGCGAACGCAAACAAAGACACTTTTAATCCGAATAAGACATACAATTTTTTCTGTAACCAAAAGTTAAATACTACATCATTAATATTGTGAAATATTTCGTCGTTCATCTTCATTTAAACAAATGCAAAAATATTTGCATGTCTAGCTAACCGAAATCAATAAAAGTCATACGTTACTAATATTGTACATTATAAAAACATAACAATGATAAATTCGTATGTCTGAACATATTACTGTTTATAAATTTTAAATATATATTTTTGAATCACGTAGTACTACAATTTATGCAGTTAGGTTAGGTTTTAATTTTTGTTTATAACCTGCAAACTTTGACAGTGACATTTGCATTGTTGCACATTGTGGTGAAAATAGAAAGCTATATTAAAATAAAAAAGAAAACTACATTTTAAAAATCATTTATTTGACTAGTGATTTCCAGCTTGACTGATAGCATTTTTACAATGACGCACCCGCAAATTTATTTGGTTTCGAATTGGTTTATGTTCGAATTTTTAGATTAGTAACCAAAATTTCAACTTACAATTGAGGCAATGCTACTAAAAACGTATTGCTTTTAATATGGCTGGAGAAAAAATAATTTTAATTCGAAAATAGGAAAATTTATACAAAAGTTGTTTTTATAATCAAAGGGCGCAACCAAATTACGCACGGATATGCAAATTTGACAAAGAACTAAAGTTAGAAGAAAGTTGTGGAAAAATAAGGTAAAAAAAGTCTTTGAGAAGCCGGAAAAAATTTAATTAATCAAATTAAATAGTGCCAACGTGTTCGCCAAAAGTGTAACATATAAGCAAATTTTAAATAATATATTGTAAGTAGTGTTTCGAATACACTTGCGAGCAGATGATTTAGCGTTGTTTATATAGGGCAAGGAACCAATGTGTCTAAGACCGAAGGTTCAGTCACGAAAATTCAGTGCGACGTCATCTTAAGGGGGTGTGCTCCACCTCCCTCGTGTGTTAAAAATTGCAGAGATTTTTAACAAAAGTTAAAGTGCCGGGAGCTCAGACAAATCAAAAGACCGGTATTTGGCTTGTTACGAAAAATTTGTAAAATGGAAAGAAGTAGAAAGAGCTACATCGTGATCGGACGACGTGTTGATTAGCTATTTTGTATATCAAGCTTCAAAATATGCGCCTTACAACATTGTGGTCAATTTACTCAATGCTGAAAATGACAATAAGCACAAAACAGAATGTAGATATTAGTAAATATTGTCTGCTGCAAGCTTTCTTAAAAAAGAAAAAAAATTGATTTCTCAGTAAAAATTCAAAATTTGATGAAATAAATAAATTTCTTCGTGAAGCTGAAGATCGAGAGAATCTTTTTATAAAGGTTAGTATTTAAAATTTTCTACCTAAATTAATAATTATTCTTATAACTTATAATAAATATGATTATCAATAACGATTATCTTTATTATTATTATTATTATATGATTATCTTATAACTTATATTTTATTAAATTATCTATATACGTATAATATTATATTATAATATAATATTATATTATACGTATATTATTAATATATTACAATTAGGTCGTGTCAATTCTTGGAGTTCTTGGAGCATGTCGAGGACAAGAACTGTGTGACATGACAGTGGCTGATTTGGAAAATTTTGAACAAAAATTGCTAAAAATAACAATTCCGAACACAAAAACTCAGAAGTCGAACGTTTACAGTTGAAGGAGAATATTATGCAATTATAAAAAAATATGCCAATCTAAGACCAGTAAACGTCAAGTCGAACCGTTTTTTCTTGAACTATCAAAAGGGTAAGTGTACCCGACAAGTTGTTGGGAAAACTAAAATCGCTAATTGTCCAAAACAAATAGCTGAATTCTTACATTTACCAGATTCTAAAGAATACACGGGACACAGTTTCCGAAGAACTTCGGCCACTTTGCTTGCTGATTCTGGAGAGGATATCACCACCATCAAACGCCATGGTGGTTGGAAGTCGACAGCGATTGCGGAAGGCTACATTCAAGACTCAACAAATAATAAAAGAAAATATCTAATGAAATAACTGATTTTATTGAACAGTCATCTTCTTGACACTAGAAAAAAAATTAAAAAGTGACGACAACGTAAGTTTTTGTACAGAATCGGCAGCATCAACTTCGGTAACATCAGCGACAGTGACATCGAAACAAGCCGTATACAATTTTCATAACTGTACGATCAATGGCTATGAATTACCGAACTACATAAAAGAAGCTAATTCTTTGAATATTTTTAAAAATGAAATAAAAAATTATGTCAATAAGCAAAAAAAAAGAAGACTATAAACAAGTTTTAAAAAAATAATAATAAAAAAATAATATTTTTTTTTGTACACACCAACTAATATCTTTTATAACTTAATGTATTATTTTCTCTTTATACCAGCTCTGCTGAATAAGATGTATTGTAAATAAATAAATAAATAAATAAAATTTTTGAATTAAATTAAATAAACTTTTTTTTTTTAAATGTAAATCCAAAATGTTCTATTATTCAAATACTGTAATATATAGCTATTTATTATACAAGTGGCTTATATGGCAAATAAGTTACGAAAGAAATGTTTAGCCACGAGAGCTTGCTCGAGTGGCTAATTTTTTTTGAGTAACTTATTTGCTGTTAAGACACGTGTGTAATACAAAGCTTTATCCAATATCTCGTAATAATAGTTTAAAATGTAATTAAAAGTTTTGACATTTGACGTTTTAAAATATCAAATTTAAATTATGAAAACTAGTAAGTAGTAGGTGTACTTATAATTTACATATAAGTCATTAGTGTGTAATTATGAATTCATAAGTCCACTAGTGTGGACCCCATAAGATATGTAAAATCGGCATTATTATGCCTTCATAAGACAAAGGTGTTGGATAATAGTATATTATAGGCCAAGGTTGTGAAGACAGCCATTATAGCCCTAGCGCCAAGATTATATTCCGAGGTGCGAAGCGCCGAGGAATATAAGGCGCGTAGGCTAAATAGCGTGTTCTTAGCTAGATTTTAGCTAGTTAAATATGTTTAGCTACGAGGGTTTGCTCGAGTGGCTAATTTTTCTTGAGTAACTTATTTGCTGTTAAGACACATGTGTAATACAAAGCTTTATCCAATATCTCGTAATAATAGCTTATATAATAGCTTAGCTACCTAAAATCAGTTAGCTAAAACCACGCTATTTAGCTAGCAAAAAACGTGCTATTAGCTGTCTGGCAGCAAGCAAATTTCTTTTAAATAGCTAGCAATTGGCTTAAAAATAGTGGTTTATTTTAGCAATATTGCTGCAATATGGATGCAATTTATACGCTATTTAGCTGGTTGCCGCAGCTGCAAAAAAAATACCAATTTTCTACTTCTTAAAATTTAATTATTAATTTTAAAAAAATAATTGGAAAATAAAAATATATTTTGTGTCCCATTATAATTATTATTAATCAATTTTTATTATTTGATTACATATTATTCCTAAACAATTTATATTATAAATGTATAATTTATAAATGATATTTATCGCCTTTTCCTTATTGATGGATTTTAGTCTGTAAAATTAAATGTGTATTATTAGATTTTAAATTTGTTTGTACTTAAATATTACCTCAACCACGGTTTGAACCACCGACCGTCACATCATGAGACGTCCTCTTAATCCGTTTGCCTATCCTGGTTAATTGAAAAAATTCCAAGCAAAAGTGTATTGGTTTTACCAACTACAATATACCTGTGTAAGGGTCAATTATTGTACTATGTGGATACAACAAATAACAAAAGAAAAATTTGGCTATTATATTTTATTTTAAATGAAAAAGCAATAGTTATATTTAAAAAATTTGTATTATTAGTGCATTTTACCGTTACTTTTTTGAAGATTCATTTCTTATAAACTGTGATCGTAAACTGCGAGATTGTAAACTGTGATTGTAAACGTATATTTGTAAACATTAATTACCAACAATGGAAAATTACTATATCGAGAGTGAAAACGCAGGACCTCGTAACTTACATTTTGAACAAAATTAACTTTTTGCCGCCATATAATGTGCATTGATGAGCTCCATCTATTTTCAAAGCAGAAATAATTTTATAAAAATTATTAACGGTCAAAATCTAAGAAAACAGTAACTCGTAACTTATTATCAATGGTTTCGTAAAGCAATACCTTGTAACTACGAAAGTGTTCGTTTCGACGCCATTGAAGTAAACAACTAAGGTAAGTGCATTCAAAAATAGCTTGTAAAGTATGAAATAACTAATGTATAAAGCTAAATTGCCAAATAATTTCATGATTAAGTATTATTCTTAGTGCTCACATAATTATTCTTCTGAATTACTAATAATATTATTTAATAAGTTAACATTTAATTTCAGGTGCTAGATACGAGCTCCTGTTTCTCATTGCGTTAGAGAAGATACGAGTTAATGAGCGTATGAAATGGAAAATAGTAGAACAAGTAAAATTTTGGCGTTGGCCAAAAAAGCATATAGTAATGATGCGACTGAAGAAAATGTGGAGTTTTCTCATCACAAAATTGATGATTTATCACATAATTTTCAACAAGATGAAGTTTTATCTCCTGAAGAAATCTCCAAAATTTTCAGGGAAACCAAAGATATGCTGGAAATTGAGTTTAATAAAACAGACATTTTGAATGAAATATCAAACGTATTTTTGGTCTAGCATGACGTGGGATCAACGAAAAGTGTACGTTAGCAATACCGCTAAAATAAGTGAAAAGGCCAGGCCAAAATCATCTGAAAATTCCCGACGAAATATAACAATAAAATATTTTCTAAATTGTGGAAATGATGAAATACCTGTGTGTAAAATCATGTATTCACAGACCCTTGGTTTGGGAGAATGGTCTATAAGATCATGGGCAACAAAAAGCGAAAATAGGATGAATAAAAGTACTGAAAAAGAACTAAGTCAACGCGATCAAAGAATAGATTTGTTTAGAGATGATAGAAAGTTTTTAACGGAATTTTTGACTAATTTAAACAAACTTCCTTCACACTATTGTAGAAAGGACACTAATAAGCTCTATTTAGAACAAACTTTTCAATCTTGGAACGAACTTCACAGGGGATACATAATAAAATGTCGGGATAATAACAGAACACCTTTGTCTGTTGTGGCGTTAAAAAAAATGGCGACAGAAATGAATTTATCTCTATTCCATCATAGGAAAGACCTGTGTGATATTCGTTTCAAATTCAAGAACCATAATTTAAGTGAACTCGACTACAACGAACACAAAAAAAGAAAGATAGAGCGCGAAAAGAAAAAGAAAAAAGGCATTAGAGGGACAGTGCAATGTTATTGTGATGGATGTTCAGTCAGTTAAGTTAGCACCGCAGTTACAAGCTAGTGCATTATATTATCGAACAAAATTGTGTTTTCACAATTACACAATTTATAATTTGAGAAATAGACAAGCTACTTGCTACTGGTTCGATGAGACAAGTGCCGATGGTCAAGCATCTACATACGCATCGTTTCTTGTTGATTACTTGGTAGAACATTTATTGAATTCTGCTAATCCAATCATTCCAATCATCATCTATTCGGATGGATGTACAGCTCAAAATCGAAACTGTATCATGGCCAATGCTTTACTTCATCTTTCAGAAAAGTACAATGTCTGTATTACACAAAAATATCTAGAAATGGGTCACACCCAAATGGAATGTGACTCTGTTCACAGTGCCATAGAGACATCGCTGAAAAATAAAGAAATTTATTTGCCCAGCGATTACCACCGCGTAACCAAAGAATCTCGCCGTAAAGACCCTTATATAGTCAAAACTAAAGATTTATTTTTTTATAAAAATTATGCCCATAAAGAGTACCTCAAATATAATTCTATACAGGCCGAGCAAGACTGGAAATGGCAATAATGTAGTAGTTGACATACGTGCATTAGAGTATTGTGAAAGTAAAATTAGGTACAAAATAAATTTTGACTGTGATTTTGAAGATTTACCTACCAGACCAAAGAAAATAGACCTAGGAAACGTCGTCTTTCCTCAACTATTTAAAGAAAGATTGCAAATACCAAGTTTAAAGTACGAACATCTTCAAGCAATAAAACAGGTAATTCCAAAAGACTGCTGGAGTTTCTACGACTCCCTACCGCACAAGTAGGTTATCTTGAACTTTATTTTATATTTTTTGTTAAACCTAGAACTATAATGAATTTATTTATTTTTAGAATTGTTATTTAATTTATGAATAATATTTTATTTAATGTTTTTATATATTTTTTTTTTAATAAAGATGTTATTACTTTGAATTCTTTAATTTTTGTCATCATAATTACATTTCATAAACACGAACACGGTCAACCCGGCGACGGTCGACTCGGCGATCGGTCATCTCGGCGATCGGTTAACTGGTCGACGGTCATCTCGGCGATCGATCTACTCGGCGACGGCCAACTCGGCGACCGGTTAACTCAGCGGTGATTCCAAGAGAAAATCATTTTTATTCTTTTTCTAAACAAAATCCAGTTATAGTCCAAAATTCCCAGGCGATGATTTAAAGAAAAAGTTAACCATAGAAGTAGATTGGTGTGAAATAAACTCCAATTAATCGAAAACATATTGTTTAATCATAAACAATAAAAAAATGAAAAGAAAGTTTGCTCAATGGCTGGAAAAAAAGACAATAAGACCTGAAAATATATGTTACATTGAGTGACACATACCCTTGGTACGGATCAACGATCAATAGAAAGAGACGTCACCCAAAAATAGATCTGATAAATAATATAATTTATACCATTTCTGAATAATTTGTTAATCTGGTATAACAAACCACCGTAGATTATGTAATAAATTGGTAATGCGAAAGGAACAATAAATAAGAAAATAGAAGAAGAATATTAACAACAATAATTACAAGAAGATTGACAACAATAACTAGAATAAAGTTAAGAAGAAAATCTATTTGAATAATATTTGATTTACTCAACTCGGTCGCCGAGTTAATCGATAGCGGAGTTAATCGATCGCCGAGATGACCGTCGCCCAGTTAACCGATCGCCGAGGTGACCGTCGCCGAGTTGACCGATCGCCGAGATGACTGTCGCCCAGTTGACCGATCGCCGAGGTGACCGTCGCCGAGTTGACTGATCGCCGAGTTGACCGTCGCCGAGTTGACCGTCGCCGAGTTGACGTCGCCGAGTTGTCCCGTACCGTCATAAACACGTATCTGACATATTAATATATGACAGTAACTCGTAAGTAACGGTAACTTTTGAAACTATTAATTAAATTATTTTTTAATTTTATTGCAATTATTTGTTTGACAATTGTGAAGTCAATAAATACTTCAAGTTTAAAAATTGGTAGCAATTTACAATTTTAAACAGTTTTTTGTCCTTCCTGAACATTTTTCGTTTTGTGAGATACAAGGTCCTGCGTTTTCACCCTCGATATAAGAAATACTGGTATTCAAAAAAATAAACTAAGAAATGATATTAGTCTGATCGATAAAATAAAAAAATTTAGAAGAAGTAGCACATTTAAAAGACGTGCTACTTATAACCGAAATAATTTACGGAAAAATTCACCACGTGATAAAATTTTAGAAGAAATTGACAATAGTGGCCATGATTTTATACATAATAATAATGGCGATTCTAAAATTATTAGACATGCCAGTCCAGAAGCAATCCATCACGCCGCTAAAAATATTTTTTGTAATTTGAATAATAGTGACGACGACGCCAATAAAACTGAAACTGATTGCAGTGTATCGGATGACAACAGCGGCGATGAAAACCACATTGAATTCAAATTAATTGAGAATTTAAAGATTGACTTAAGAGAGTGGACGAAAAAATATGACATTACGCTTGTAGGTCTTCAAGCGCTTTTGTTTATTTTAAATAAGACCTTTCCGATAAATTTGCCCAAAGATGCACGAACACTTTTGGAAACTCCTAAAACAGTTTCGGTTCTGAATGATGAAGATGGAGGGCAATATTGGCATAACGGTGTAGAAGTTTGTTTACAGAAATGTTTTCAAAATTCAAGTACTAATGAAATTCCTGAAGAAATTTTGTTAAATGTTAATGGACTACCTGTATACAATAGTAGTAGAATTAAATTTTGGCCAGTGTTAATCAATATTCACAAAAAAATACATATTAAACCAATGACCGTTGGCATTTATTGTGGAATGGGAAAACCTGCCTCTGTTAATAAGATTTTATCCCCATTTTGCGAAGAAATGCAAAGCATTTTAAAAAATGGCATAACAATAAACGGAAAGGTTTTGAAAGTTTTCATTAGATGCTTCATATGCGACTCACCAGCTCGTGCGTTTGTAAAAGGGGTTATAAACTTTAACGGACAACATGGTTGTTTGGAATGTACCTGTGTCGGAGATTTTTCGTCGATTACACGTTTTAACGTATTTCCAAAATTTGATGCACCAAGAAGAACAGATGAAGGTTTTCGGAATCGTAGCGATGAAGACCATCATAAACATATATCACCAATTGAACAACTTATTGGTGTAAACATGGTAGAAGATTTTCTTGTTTCGGACATCTTACATTTAATTCATCTGGGCATTATGAAAAGGCAGTTGCGTGGATGGAAGTTGGGAAATTTTATAAATTTTAATATGAAGTGGAGTGCAAAGGATGTTGTTTCCGTATCAAATTTTCTTAAATGCTGCACAATGCCGAAAGAAATACACCGTAAAGTTCGTGGACTTGAATGTCTGGCATTTTGGAAGGGGACAGAATTTGCAACGTTCTTTAATTATATAAGCATTGTGATACTTCAAGATTTTTTACCCAAGAAAGTGTATCAGCATTTTTTAAAATTATATTGTGCTATAACAATATGTAATTTGGAGGCACTCAGTATTTATCTCAATATTGAAAAATTTATGCTTAATGATTATCTCGAAGATTTCATTGACATTTATGGAGAAGGTTACGTCTCAAGTAACGTTCACAATTTATGCCAATTGAAGATGTTAGAAAATTTGGGATTTTAACAACATTTAGTGCATATCCTTTCGAAAGCATATCCTTAATTAAAACTGGTAATAATCCGCTGCAGCAAGTTGCAAAGCGATTAATTGAAAAACAATATACCAAATGCCCAGATAATTAAAAAAACTTATCCAATTCTTGGAAAAGAAATTAAAAAAACAGGCCGACATTTACCGGATTTTTGTTCAACATGTTTTCGAAGCTTGGAATTGGCAGACGGGTTAATATTACAAACTGATATTGCAAATAAGTGGATACTAACCAAAACTAATGATGTTGTAGCTATCAAGTTTATTACTATATTTCAAAATAGTGTGCATATATATGGAGCTCCTATGAAAAAGTTAGACGACTTTTTCGAAAACCCAATGAAGTCATCATTCTTAAATATTTTTGTTTCTTTGTGTGAAGAAGAGGAATCAAAGGTGTATGCTATTAGTGAGATAAATATGTAAAATAGTATGTATGGCACGGGATGAAACACGATTTCAGAGCGAGGGCTGGCAGTCCTCACCCTGGTCTGAAATCGTTTTGTTTCATCCCTAGCCAAACAATATACTATATCAGTAGTTTTCAAATTTTAATTAATTTATGAATAGAGTTATAAGTATTTTATTATTCATGTTACACAGTATTGTATATTATATCTGGACTCTGTTGAACCGGATTCACTGTCGTTCCAACGCGAACCCGTCTTAGCAATATACTTTATCAGACAGTTTTACATCAATAACTTGTTTTCGGTGAGTGTACATCTTTGAAATTTGTAGATCCTCTGTAACATCAGGTTTTCTCCTATTACTCCTCATATGTTTGATTGCTGCCCACTCAACCTGAAATTCCTTTTCCTATACCGATGCATATCTTCGCGCGCATAATATCTTTTTTTTATTTACAATTTCGCTAAAGAAAAACATAAACTAACACTAACCTGCATAACCGATGCATATCTACGCGAAGATATGCGCACTTTTTCAATTTTTAAAAATGTCGAATCGTGCCTGCCGGCGTCGAAACATGCCGCGTCAAAACGTGCCGGCGTCGAAAAGTGACGCGTCGAAACGTGACGGCGTCAAAACGTGCCACGTCGAAACGTGCCGCGTCAAAACGTGAGCGTCGAAACGAACGGCTCCCGAACAAAATACCTATCATATTATAAAATATTAACCAGGGGTTTTGGAAGAAGTGGTCAAAAGAATATTAATCTCAATTTCAACAAAGACCCAAATGAAAACTTCCAGCAGCTCATCTAGCAATTGATTCCATGGTAGTCATCCGAAACGACAATTTACCACCTAGTAATTGGCCATTAGGGAGAATTGCAGAACTTATTCGTCCCGACAAGGAACGCGTAATTCGCGTTGTTATAGTTAAAACTAGAAAGGGAGTTCATAAACGTGTGATAGCAAAAGTGTGTCTTCTTCCTATGCCTGAAAAGTGACATTGATTATTTCAATTTTAATTTATTTGTTAACAGTTATTATATTGACATACCTAACATTAATGTTTATTCACTATTTTTGTTCAATCAATAAATTCACTTATTGTCATTGAACCCCCGTTCAATGCGGTTGTTCAAGTATGTTACCAAGTTACGATATTGTTTTTAATTTAATTTAATTTGTCAAAAATGTCAAATATTCGATCTATTAATAAAAATACATTATATTCTATCGAAACAGTCAGGTTGATGTAGTTTTTATTAAATTTGCAGAGGACTGATAAAGTGGATCATCGCATCATCGGCGACTTTTGATGAAGCTTGAATCATACGATTTTTGAGGCTGTATGCATAATTGGTTCTAAGCAATAGAAGGTTTTCCGTAAAAGTAGGTTCCTCACTGTCATCTGAGTTTGTGGCACATTTGGGTGTGCCTCAGGGTTCAGAAACAAAAAGAAAGTAAAACAATACAATACCGAAGATTCTTTACTCCAACTGCCTCAACTTTTTAGAAAATTTAAAAAAAAGAATATACCAAATAGGAAAACAGATAGTCGATGATCAGTGAGATGCATTTATGGAAATTTGTTTGAGAAACTTTTATGAATGTTTTACATTAAAATTAGTAACAAAGAAAAAACGGAAGATCTTTATAGAAAACAACCCTGAATTAGCACAATGTAAAAACAAACTAGGCACACTGTATACTTTAAGTCGTCATGATGAACAATTTAAACAGTTCTACAAAGAAACAAAAATACAATACGATAAACTATTAATAAACAATAAAAATCGGATGTGGCCATCACATAACTTTCCGAATATTATTTATATATAGAATAGAAAAAAAAAATAAAAAATAAAAATAAATAAAAAAAAATTTTTAGAAAAAATTTTATAACACAAAAGTTATAGGTAATTTGATATGGATAATTTTTGTCTGAATAAACTTTTACCTATTTCATTGCGTTTCGGAGTTATAATGGATTATGTTTTATCGCTTCAAGTAAACCCCCCGTTCCCCCCATACGATTTTATCCATTTTCAATAGGCTTCGTGCCACAACAGATAAAAACTTAAATTTAAAATTTGGAGTGATTTTGTTATTTCGTTTGGTTGCTATCGTGTTCACAGACATACATACACACACACACACACCCATACAGACATTTTTCAAAAATTGTAGAAATGGTTTAAGGGAACCTCAAAACATAAAAATTTTATGAAAAAATTGGGGGTCAATTTTTTTTTTCAATTTCAGATTACAATACTTTCCTTACTAAGGAGTTCGGAAAGTAAAAAACAGAACTACGAAAACATAATAAACAAGTCGGATAACAAAAACAAATCAATGTGGGCAATGTGCAATGAAATTCAAGGAAAAACAGAAAAAAGAACAAATTGTCACATTATTGGAAATCTAACAGACATGGCCGACAACTTTAGTGAGTCCTATAGTGAAGCAGTTGACAAATTAACTAAAAACCTAGAGAATACACCTATGCAATAGGATAACATAAAGGAAAACAACAAATTAATATATCTAAAACCTTGTAACGGGCAAAATCGCCCTTAAGATAGGATGCGTCAAAAGAAAGGGAAATAGGGGTCTCGGTTATCTGGAAGGCCGCCAGCTCAAAGTCGGCGAGGTCGTGGATCGCTACAAAATCAAGGACATCCAGCAACCGAGTTCCACAAAAGACTAAATCGAGAGGGCGCCACTCGAGCGGATGAGAATCAAAGACTTACCTTACTTGGAGGCTTTGCAAGAGATTCGAACTCCAACCTAACGGTAGTTTCGTAATAAGAAAACAAAAAAAATGTGGGTGACACATGAATTTAATTTATCGAAATTAAGCATAATTTAGGAAACAAAAAAAACAAATCACAATTTGCAAATGAATAAGTCAAGTTGTTCGTAGTCAAAACATTAAAACTAAATGAGGGTGAATTCTTAAAATTTAATGATGGTTTAACATTATTGATTTCATAAACAAACAATTAATGACCAAGACAAAAGAATGTTAAATACTAGAAATAATTTTACATAATGAAATAATCAACAAGATTACAAATGAATTCCTAAAACTAAATATCTTCACAAACACACAACATGGATACATAAAAAGAAGATCAACGCAAACGGCAATTTCCCAATTCACTTGAAACATTTTTAACTTCATTGAAAAAGACTTACTGGGTACTGGGAATATTTCTCGACCTCTCGAAGGTATATGACTCATTAAAATTGGAATACCTAATAGATAAACTAAATTTATATGAAATACGAGGCAACGCAGAAAAACTTTTTAAATCTTACCTTTCGAACAGGAGACAACGAGTTATAGTTACAAGAAATAACCGAAGTTAAAAATCAAAAATAATTACAAGCAACATAGGCGTATCACGGGGAAGTATTTTAAGCGTAATCCTATTTATAATATACATTAACGACCTTAAATCTATCATCAACAACGAGGTTGAAAACATAACTAACTATGCTGATGACACCAATTTTGTAACAAGTGCTAAAAACAAATCAGATTTAATAAATAACAGCAAGAAACTATCCATGCAATAACTTGGTTAAATCAAAATAAACTAATTCTAAACGAAGAAAAAACAAATATGGTCATCTTTAGTACAAACAGATCGAGAAAAGAAAAACCAGAAATAATCGAAATCCAAGGACATGAATTCAAAATAGAAGGTGCCACCAAGTTCTTAGGACTGTATATAGACAGCTTCCTGAATTGGAATTCACCAAAATGAAACAAAATTTGCTTTGCAATAAGAATCGCAGAGAAATACATGAACCAAAAAACATAAAAAATATTATATTACGCTAATTTTGAATCCATTATAAGATACGGTTTAATATTCTGGGGAAATAGTACAAATGTTGAAAGAATTTTTACAAAACAAAAAAGAGTTCTTAGAATAATCTGCACCATGAAGTTCAGAGGCTCATGCAGGGGTGTATTCAAGACCAACAACATATTAACATTACGTAGCTAATATATGAATGTCTAATATACACACAAAAACGAGGCAAAATATAATTAATTGATTGTAAATAATTAACTTGTTTATTTACGAACTTCAAAATAATTTATTATAACACGTATAAAATGAAAAATTAATGTAAGGTTAAAGGTGGTAACTTAGTAAATTAAAAAAAATATATTATAATACGCAAGTACAATGGATTTACCATCGATCGGGATACCTTTTCGTGAGCTTCAATGCTCACGAACAAATACTCGATTCAATCGACCGGTAAGCGATCGATTGAAAGCTGTCCCTCGATTATCAAGGCATACTGAATACCGATTTTGGCACTTCTGGATCGATCGAGAACTGAACGATTCGATCGATGGAAAAGAGAAGTTAGTGAATAGAGGTGTATGACTGTGTTGCTATTGACGATGACTTGCAATTATTGCAAGGACATCATTTGAATGAAATATATTTTTTACATTTATCTAGGTATGTTAAATAATTTTAGATTTGTAGATGCTAAACTCCGAGTTTTGTCAGTATGAATATTTGGATACTCAAAACGGCTCTGATGTCGGTTATACTTGGAATTTCCGCAAACCGAACATGACCACTCTAATATCCATTGACATGTTTTATTTTCATAAAATAACCATCCCTGAAGACCTATCTAAAAAAGTTAAATGAGCAAATCCATATTTTACAACTCGGAGAAGAATTCAGTAAAATAGAGATAGTCGAAAGAGACGGCGGTTAAGCTAATTAATTATAACAATAAATATCCAACTTCTGATTTTAAGTACTCATGTGGATTGATGTATAAAATATGGTTTTTAGGTTCACTACGGAATTTACTGTTTTCAACTATTATCTAGACTTGGCTATAGGAAAAGAATGCGTAGATCTCATTGAAGCAAAAAATATTGTTGGTATTAATACCATACAATTAATAAGAGCAGCGAGAAAATTCATAATCCATGGAGGTAATAAAATTGCATAATAGATATTTGTAAAGTTTCGGCATTTTTTTTTATATATTTTGAAAACCAAAGAAGGAGTGATTGAAGGTCGTGAATTACTAAAAATCAAAATGGAGATTATTTCTGTACCCAAAGAGCACATAAGGCTATTAGTCCGAGAAGGTCCAGAAGCTATGTATGATATTATTGATGTATCCAGAGTTAAGTACATATATACCGACAATTTATCTACAATCAAATTAATGTTTTTAATATTAGGCTCAGATCAACATTAAAGATGATAAAGTTGCACTAGAAGACGAAATGAGAAAAGATATTCTTCTTCATATTATTGGTTCAGTTCAAACGATGTGAGAATGATTTGTTGGATTCGGAAGATGCATGACCGTTGCCGAATCTGTTACGCCACGAGAAGCGGATTCTGGCTTACTGGAAATGTTGAACATGTTCAGATAAAATTTGGTGTGCTGATGATTGTAGATTGCGACAAGAACCAACAAGCGATTTTAGATCATAATTTGAGCAAAAAACAATTTACTTCAATTTATGAACTATTACCTATATTATTTTTCAAATATTTACCGGAAAATGTAACAGAATTTGATAAGAAATGGAGAACTCTTCTCAATACCAACAAGGGTGCCTGTTTCCAAATTAAAAAAGATGGATCTGGAAAATTTCCACTATTATCGAATTTTACCAAAAAGCTTCTGAGTACGGTAGAATTAATATTAATAATATAAAATAAGAAGCAGTAGCTGTAGATCTACCGTTTATTAATTAATTTAGTAGTTTTCTACAGTTTTTTTAAAGCATGTATGTAGTTTTACTGGGGTTTTACTGATGGGGTTGGCAACACTGCTCTAGAAGCAGGAAATAGCTCTAGTTATAGGTATTTTTGTTAAATATTTTGAATTAGAAAACCTCACTTAAAACTAAAAAGTGAAAAAATTGGTTTCAGTCGCATGAACCATCCTCATTAAGGATACAAATATTTACAATATTGAAAATTCATTATCAACTCAGTCGAATTTTGACTCCATTTGAGTCATCTAAATTAGATATTTATAAGTGTGCCTTGAAGGTACAAAAAATATTACGCCGCATATAAAAAATGAACTTTAAAAATTAAAATTGTGCAAACTACAGAAGATACTATATTGGCATATTTTGCATCAAATATTCAATGCTGAGGACCACAATTAATTTAAACGAAAGAATAGACATAAGCAAGTTTCCTACTATTATCCCTTACCTGAAAAGAAAGAGCGAAGGGTATGCGACAAAAAAGACAATTATTTTATCTTTTTATCTAATGAACTATAACCTAAACTTGTCTTAATATTGTCGCAAATGGATGAACATAAAAAAAGGACGTCAAACCAAATCCAATAAAACAGGTTTGGCAGAACATACCTTAAACAAGTCTCATAAGTTCATACTGGCTGATGTGGAGATCCTGGCAGCGGAAAGCAACTACCAAAAGCGCATTAACTGTCAGTTAATTAACCCCAAAAATTGAGCTTCCTTCTATAATATACTATTGGTTAGAGGACAATTTTTTAAGAATTTTATAAAGAAAACGATGTTGCGAATTCTTGCATGCAGCTCTCAATGTTATTGAATGTGAAATTCTTGAATCCAGTAATAGCACGTAGATTTAGTTATGAAGAATATTCAAAAACCTCGTACCTCAGATAATGCTGAAAGCGATATTATTAAACCTTGGAGACAGAATGTTGTTAATGTAACGAAGGATGTTGAACTACCTCAAACCGCTGCTGTACGTCAAGAATTTTAATTTCAAAAGTACGTCTGCATTGAAAACATCTCAAATGAATCGTCAAGGTACAACATTATATTTGATTAAATTTACTTGTGATAACGAAATAATTTCCAGCTTTTTTTTTTTACTGTAGATGCCCCAAGATGTTGATCTAGCTGATATGGTGCGGAGAACGAGTCATAGGTTCAGGAAAAGATATCGATAAAAGAAAAAAAATAACCTCTGCAAGAAGTATGCTGCCTAGTGGCAGTTGCTACCAAACGCCAAAAAGTCGCAGCTACTCGTCTCAATTATTATCCTTATGAGAAACACAACTAAGAACGAGCAGCAAACGTTAATAATTAACAATTCGACAATTATTGTCGAACCAAAATAATTAAATAAATTTAATTATAAAATTAAATATTAAACGTTGTTAAAAATATTTAAAGTTTGAAAATAAGCGAACGTTGAAAATTTGCTAGATATGATATTGGTATCGCAAGCATTGCTAGATAGCGGTCCCTATAAATTAAAGAATACCTTTGCAAATTAAAAATAATATTCGGCAAATTCGGAAGCAATACGAGATTTCCAGTCAGCTCAAAACACAGATCGAACGTCGTCAAAATTAGGTGTCTCCCAACGAAAGTTCAAAACAAAAAGTAAAAGAACTTACTCAAATTCGACGAGACACGAAAACACATCTCGCACTTACGACGGTTCAGTTCCCAGTCCCTAATCGCGCCATTCCCCCCCAATCAGACACCAGGCAGGGACGCACTCAGCAATTAAACAAATTGCAAAAATTTGTTACACTACAAAACCCAGGAAGACGTACAAAAAATCATCTTCTATACCTGTTAGGATGCGGACAGCTAAAAAAATCTTGATTACGGAATTAATGCTCTTCAACTCGAGCTTTCCGAAAAAGAAAGAAAAATGTACGAGATAAATAATATAAAATAACCGTTTTCATTATTAGTTCAATTTATTTCAAATTAAGAAATAATAAATCGAACAAGATACCCGTTTACAATTTGAGAGTACCGTCTATAAAGAAGAGCGGAGTGAACGATTCACGGCTTCCAATTTCGGGAAAGTGTGCAAATTACGGACATCGTGCCAGAATACAGTGAAAAAAATAATCCAACCATCATTTCAGGGTAATGATGCTACAATGTATGGCAAAGACAAAGAAAGTATGGCATTGGAATTACTTGAAAATTTAATAAAGAAAAAAATTCTTCTTTGTTTCTTCATTCTCAATTCTTCAGATTGTAATCCGTTTCTTACTAAATGTTTCTAACTTATAAAATTTAGGTATCGTTATATAGGGATGAAAATACTATTGTTGAAATTAAATCCCCATATGAATTTCACAAAGAAAAAATAACTATTTCCGAAGCAGCGAAGAACAAACCTAATTTGTGCTTGAACGAACTAGATGGAGAGTTAAAATTGAAACCGTACCATAATTATTATAATATTATAATCATCAAGTAAGTTGTTTATTGTTATTCAAGTTTCATTTCCATTAATTTTAAATTACAGATTCAAGGTCAGCTACACATAACAAATATGGATAAATGTCTTTTTGTGGTTTATGCAGGAGATAACAAAAATTTATATGTCGAAATAATAAAAGAAGATAAATTTTGGGAGAATCAGATGCTTGGAAAATTAGTTAAATTTTATACTTCATGTATTTTTCCTGAAATTGTAAGAGGCAATCTCAAAAAGCACTACGGTATAGATATAATAAAAATTAATTAAATTAATAAATATAAAAAAATAATTAATAAAAAAATTAAAATAGAACTTTTTTTAAATAGTACCTCCCTAGTTTATAGTATTTATATAAAACGGTAATATTTTGCCAGTAACAAAAAGTCTTTGCAGAGTTTGTTTTAATAATATTGAAATTAAACCAGGCTGGACTAGTGGTATTCATTACCTCTTTTAAAATACTCAGGTAGTTTTTCCAGTAATCATAAATTGACACTTTTAGGTCATACCTAAGAAGATTTACCTTCCGCTAATTATTCTAAAACCAACAGAAAAAGTAGAAAACTTCTACGATTGTCAAAATTTTTTGGATTTAAAGTTTAATTATGTTTTAGATAAAATAAATTATTTTACATTTTAGTATTATCATTTAATTGTACAAAATAGTTTCAGTTTATTTTATTGAGGAACAAATTTTAAATGTTACAAGTCTTTTGTATCATCTGTAAAGATACAATTGTGTTAGATAAATTAAATTTTGAAACTTGTTTAAAAAAGTTTAAAATTGTAATTCACAATGATTTTTAAGTTTCTCAATTGAGTTGCATATAATATAATTTATTAGAATGCAAGCTGTTGCAGAAAGTTATCTACTTGCATAAATTTTTACTTTGAAAAGTTTTCAATACATGTAAGTAGCTGGAAATGTTTTCGTTCCGAATATTGTTAATGTAACGGACGATGTTGAACTACCTGAGACCCCTGTTGTAAATCAAGAAATTCAATTTCCAAGTACATCTGCATTGAAAATACCTCAAATGAATTGTAAAGGTAAAACATTATATTTTATTAATTTTACTTGTGATAAAGGAATAATTTTTTTTGCAGATTTGAAAAAAAAATTTAATTTATTAAGATCAGTTGGTGTAAATCGTATTAGCCAACATACACCACCAAATACACCAAAGGCTCGTAGACTGCACAAGATAGCAAGTAGTTTACGCAAAATAGCGAATTCATTATTTCAAGAAAGGGCAACAATTAAAAAACGTATATCGGCTTTGTTGGCAAAGTTTGTTGCATCTGGAAAATTCCTTGGTGAAACAGTAAACAAAGCATGTTACCATTTTATGCTGTCTCAAATGAAGATGCAGCAAAAGAAAGCTAACACCACGACGTTATACCACAAACGATAAAATTCTAGCTTTATCTCTATTAAAGCAAAGCCCTAGAAGCTATAGCCTCTATTATAAAATTATAATTTTATGAGGAAAATAAATGTTTTACCATCTCGGAGAACTTTGACAGAATTGTTAAATAAGATTCCTTTCAATTGTGGTTTAAATGAGAACATTATGAATACTTAAAAAACACAGTAGCAGGAATGAAAGAAATTGACAAGCATTGTGTTTCGTTAATTGACGAAATGTCGTTGGATGCTGACTTAAGCGTGGATGTTAGAGAAAATTCAATTATAGGCTTTGAAAATTGTGCAAGTGCTGTTAAGCGTTGTATTTCCTGATCATGCTATGGTGTTTTTGGCCAGAAGTATTGCTTCAAAATGGAAACAGCCATTTGCATACTTCTTCATTGAGCATGGTATGGAATAAGCGGATTTAGTAAGAAATATGAAAGAAATCATCAAGGAATTAAATTATGCTGGTTTAACAAAATGCAACGGTATGTGACCAGCTGTCCTCAAACACATCTGCATATGAGAAATTGTTCGAGGAAACCAACAGGTATTGCATAGAAATTGAAATAGAAATTCGATACTTGGGTTTTCTTGTCGATGATAAAGAATTAGTCCCTTTATATGACATATCAGAATTATTAAAAAGCGTTAGAAACAACATGCTAGATGCCGATATTAAGTACATCTTAAAAGATACAACTGAACAAAAAGCATCATGAAAAGATAATATAATTAAAATTAGAGGAACCATCGAAGTCGTCTTTCCAGCATATGAAGCATCAGCTTTCAGAGCTTGCAATAAGTTCACCGATGCACATGTTTTTGCAAAAAAATGAAAAAGATGGAGGTATAGACAGCAGCCCAAGTTTTTAGCCAGAGGGTCTCAGAAGTCATGAAGTTATTAACTGCTGAAGGTACTTTGAATTGATTATTATTTATATTCATATTTACAGTTCGTTTCTTTTTAGGGTGCAATATATTACCTAATACTGATACGGCCGATTTTCTTCTTTTTATTGATAAATTATTCGACAGCGTTAATAGCTCTAGTCGTGAAAGTAATAAAATGTGCAGTAAAGAAAGGTTTTCCTCACTTAGATTTTGGAAGCACGCTATTCTAGTATTACACAGTATCAAGTTTATACGGCGAGAAAACGGAAAAGAATTTGTTCCACTTACAACTAAAAATTGGATCTTCAACTTGAAAGCTTTCCGTTATTTACGGCAGAAATTAAGCAAAGAAAATTTTAATTTTCTATGTTTAAGGAACTTAAATCAAGATCCGCTAGAAAAATTTTTCGGTAGCATTAGTAACCACGGAAGTCGAAATATTAACCCCACATGCGCATCTCTCCAAACATCATTTAAATCATTATTACTAAACAATTTTACTCAAATTCAAATTGTGAAAGTGATGAAAGCGATGGAGCTTTAAATACACTAAAGGACTTTGTTATATCTGCACATGAAGAAATAGCTCTAAGTGATGTAACAATTTTGAAGATTCTACAAGACAATGCCAATAATAACATTTCAAGAGGAGTTTATACCTACGTTGCAGGATTTTTAATAAGAAAAATTCATAAGACTATAGGAAGTTGTGCATGTCGTAAGCAATTTATGTCAAAAACAAAATTGGCAGATCATTTCATAATTTTGGGTAGCGATTATTCATCTGGAAAGTCATTGGTATATCCAACTCAAGAATTTTGACGATGTTTAATATTTCAATATTAACTTCCTCAAATTTGCCACATTACTAATGTAACTACGAAACTAAATTTTCAGCTGAATACACATGTAAGTTTTACACACTTTGCCTGCGATCGGCACATCATTCCACCTCTGGTTAGAAAACTGATTAAACAATTTTTTGTTAATATGTGGGTAAAAAAAGTGAATACGGCATTAAAGGGTTTTAATAGCACATGTTTTCAAGAAACTTATGACGAAGTGATAGTAATGGCTAACAAGTGATATTTGAAATTTAAAACAAACAAAGAAGCCATTCGGCGACAAAAGGGATTGATATAAGCTTCCATCAGCCCCATAAGTGTATCCTCTTCTAATCAGATCTTCTTCTCACCCAAATATATTGCAGGCAATTAAACAAGCCCCTTCAATCCGACAAAAAGCAACCTGCTCCACCGGCTACTACCGAGTATTCTTAAATTGTGCCCGACTTTCACTAACATTTCTCTACATTTTCCCTACAAACTAATTTGAGGAACAATTGGTTCGATCAGAACAACAGACGGAGCACTAATCGAGTCACTAGTCAATGAGCAAAAGACTTGAAACTCTAAACATAGCATAGAACTGGATGAAATGCAATATTTGTTAAGGATAAAGTAGTTTAGGGAATCTATATTCTAACATTGAAAGTATTGTATTTATATTTTGAAGATTAATATGGGTATTAAAAGTATGTTTTGATCCGGATCATCGGATCAATCGTGCATGTCAAAACCGGTCAAGAGGTGAGAATAAGTAAAAGATGAGAGATGATGAAATACTGCAAGAAAAAATAAACACAGCCAATTTCTACGATTGTCAACGATACAGTCACCCAACGCAAACGACGCGACGCCTAAAGAAAAATCACAAACGACAAGAGAAGCTTCAACAGGAATCGAATCCAAGTAAGTCTGCAAGATGTAAATAAAAATTTTCCCTTCTCTAGATAAAATTTTCTTCCAGACGCTGCGTTGGTTAAAAAAATCCGCTTTAAATCTGTGTAGAAAACCCACGATGTTCAAACTAGCTGATATGGTGCGGAAGCGATAGCGTGACTTTCATGAAAAAAAAATCACTGCAAATAGTTTGCTGTCAGTAAACCAGCAGATATCAGCACAGATGATGAAAAAGCTATGAAGAAGTTAGTTGCTACTAGACTTATAACCTAACTTGTCTTAATATTATCGTAAATGGATAAACATAAAAAGATATGTAGGTTAAAAAAAATTACTGGTTTAAAATTACGTACAGTTAGGGGTACCAGATTTCTTCTGAGCAAAAAAAGACACGCCGCACTCAGGGACGAAGGAAACTTTTTTTTAGCGTTTTCCCTCAAAGTGAGGTAAAATAAAATCAGCTATTGCCAATTAGCTATAGGGCAAACTCGAGTTATCCCGGCTATTATAGGTTAGTTAGCAGTTCTATATTTTAATTTCTTAAGTACTTTGAAAAATGTACCTACTTTATTTTGAACACAAAATATGATAACACAAATTATAGCTTAAAATACATTTATAAACATTTATAAATAGTCTAATTGGAAAATGGCTAAAAAATTCAACGGACAGGGAAAGAAATAAGAAGAATAGAGACGATTCTATTGTGGTAGTGGTGTTGTAAATGGTGAATTGGAATTTTAACGAAAAATAAATTCCATTAATATAACATTTTATATTAATAATAAATTATAAATATATAAATAAAATATATTACACAGAGAAAATAAATAATCGTACAATAATTAATTAATATATAGAATATTAAAATTACTATATTTGAACATCTTACTTTGCCTTTATACCATTCATTGGGGTCATCAATAAACCACTTGGTGTCATTTTTGCCTCTTTAGAACCCCTCCCTCCTTTCATGTAGCCTAACGTAACTTTTACCATGACCCCTCCACCCTTAGATGGAATGCGTTTTTTTTTTCTATTAGTAAATATCCATACGTTTTCACTTACTCTGCAAATTGTTTTCATTGTTTCAAATAAAATACATAAAAAAAATAAATTTAAATATTAAACTATAAAAAGAATATTTTCAACTTTTTGAAATAAAAACATTATTTAAAATAAATATAAAATTAGGTAGCTTGACTCTAGCTCCCCCCTGCCCTCATACAGCCCTGCAATAGATTTCTACCTAAACATTCCGCCCTTAACCAGGCACGTGGTTTATGGACGACGCCATTATAGTGACAATACATACAAATGTAAAAAAAATTTATATTTTATAGTTCTGTTTGAAAACATTACAAATATAAGTTATTAATAATTTAATGATAATTTTCTAAGAAAATGCATTTAAATAAATGACAATAGAATAGAAAAGCCATGTAATCTAAACATCGCAATACCCCGTTGTTACGCCACTGGTACTTACCCATGTTAATCTGACTTTTAGTCATTTATCAAAGATCGTTTGCAAAAATTTTCATTTGTTTTCAACTGCATAGCACACTTTCATAGAATACATTAATTTAATCTTCAAAGATTGCTTCAGATTTTCTTGTAAAAATTCTCGACAGATTTAATTCACTTTTACGTTTCCAATATCACACATAAATGTCCACGTTTACGAATATAATAAATTTACATATTACCAAGTACCAACTGAAGATTACTACATTACCAAAGTCAGGGTCGTACTAAGTTGTTTGAATTTCAAATGTGTGCTTTAACGCTTTAGTAATTTTAAAATTAATGCACTTCGTAATGAGGAATTCTCATGCATTTTTTAAAATTCTTTTTCAGAAAGTTTGAATTAAACGAATGAAATTGGCGTTTTAAATTTTTTGGTGCCATTAATATTAAGCCCAAAATTGAATTTTTAAACACTCAGCTATGTCACCAGGCGTAGGTTTTGCAAAACGTGACAACCCTGTAAACAAAATTAGTACGATATAATATATTTGTATATTGTGGTAAGACAAAGACAAAAAAATTTAGAAACTTGAAATGTTTTAAAATTTGTTATAATGTATAACATGCTTTTAAACGTCAGATTATACTTCAATATGGTCGAAATAGTATATTACATGACTAGTGGAGAAACCGAAAGATTTCTACGATTGTCAACGATACGAATTTTTGAATAATTTAACTACGGCATCGTAATTAGAATTTCCAGTTAATTGTGAAACTTATCGTAGGAGAATTTTTTAAGCTGGATTTCTAGTTTGACGTACTTCAAACGTAGACGCACTGGATACGTAACAAAAGCCCTGTAAAATATTATTCAATTTATAAATCAACGGAACGGAATTTTTGCGCATGGGTAGAGGTGATGACCGATAAGTGCCGTGTATATCACTTTTTCTAATCCTTTAAGGTTGGTAGCAAATAATATTATTTCAAATATTACAATGGCCGTGTTCGATTTGGAAGCTTACGGAGCTTTTGGTACCAACGTCTGTTCTTTTATGAGTAATGATTGGTCTAGAGAGTTAGTATTGGTACCAAAAGAGTCGTAAGCTTTTAAATCGAACACGGTCAATGAACAATCACAAAGTACCGTAATATATTTAAAATCTTTAATATCTAAAAAGCAATTTAGAATAAGTAATTGACCTCAAAACTTCGAAAAAGTAAACCTGTCAAAATTCATACTTAAAGAAAATAATAAACATGCGAACACAAATCATATGACGCTTGTTGATTGGTCGGACGCAAGAAACGTAGTGTAAGAGATGAAAGTTGACCAATTCTTCCGTTATACTCCGTTTTACTTACGTTACGTCATGCGTCTAGGTTCATTTATAAACAAGAGTACATAAATTTTATAGTTCATCTTTTTGCAGTGCGTCTACGTTTACAGTATGTCAAACTATAAATCCAGCTTAAAAAATTCTCCTACGCTAAGTTTCACAATTAACCGGAAATTCTAATTACGAAAACGTAGCTAAATTATTCAAAAATTCACCAAGAAAATGATATCTCAAACTCACACCTGTTCTCTCATAAGCAGATAGCATTTAAAATATAAATATTAATAAAATATAAACTAATCAAGAAAACTTACCCTAAGTGTTGTCGAATTTTCTGCTTTGAAAGGGACTTCTGACATTCCATGTTGCGATACAAATTGTGGATTTTGTCATGTTCAACCGGGAGATTCTTCGTACCCACTTAAAATCCCCCCCGGGACTGGGGGCCACTTTATTTAGTTTCTTCTCCATAGCAATTGTCTTGGGAAAAATTCACCGGAATGGAATCTCGTTGCATTCTCCTGTATACTGCAGCCGTTCCTAACCTGGAGCAGAGACGCTGTTTGTCGTCGCTTACTGCGAGTCAGACGCGACTGTTACTAGTTTTGGTCCGCCCCGGGTATTTCATTTCCCCAGTACCACCCATACTGGGAGGCATTCCCCTATCCGCCACCTGGGGAGGCGCCCGATGGGGGACTAGTAACCCCACACGGGTTTTGTCTGCATTTCTTAATTGATTATTTTTATTTTAAATTGACTCCTTTTGCAATTCTTGTTTTTAATTCAGAAAAATTCAACATTTTTATATAACTTAAAAGTAGCTCTCGAGTCGCGGAATCAATCGGACGCTAGTGGAAAGATAATGAAAGAAGAAATTAACAGACTACTATCCTATCGAAATTGGCCAGTCAGATTTATAGATCCAGATAAACCGGCAAAAGCAGGATTTTATACACTGAAAAGGACGACAGCGTAGGTTGCGCATTTTGCAACATTGTCCTAAACCAGTGGGAAGAAGGTGACGAGACATTAAAATATCACAGGAAATTGTCAGCCAACTGCCCGTTTGAGCTGAAATGGACTGCGCGATAGAAGAAACATTCCAAATACTCTCGATAGAGTACCAACAGTGGAATATCATGATATATGGGGTAGATTTGAATTTCAAATAATGCCAAATTTTCTACCAGAACAGGAAACTATCAGGATAAGACCCGTCTAAAAGTAACTGTTTTTCTTTTTCCGTTAGACTCGTTTTCACCAACAGCAACTTTAACTATATGAAGCTACTGTTGGTACTTTGAGTATATTAATTTTTTTTACATTTGAGGTGGTTTGCTTCAAGTTTTTTTTCAAACTTTGTAACTTATTTGTTTTAACAGTAGTCCTCACCGTATAAAAGATTATAATTATAGACAATGATAGCTTGTTATGATCTACATGCAGTTCTCCCTACACCTTGTAGATATTTATACATACTTTTATAAAAGCAAATTGAACTGCTTAATTTCACAATTTATGAGATTGTGTCAAAGCAAGGTATCTATTCCTTTTGGCAAGAGGAATAGCTTATAGATGACCAATGAAATAGATATCTGCGTCTTGAAATACATAATTGTCAAATTAGTCAAATTAATTGTCAAAATGGTCCAATCGCTTTGAATAAAAGAAGACCAAAATTTTTATTATGTTATTTCTTTACAGACAAAATTCAAAAATTGTATTTTTATAAATAGTTTTTAAATTGTTTCTTTATTTCATTTTAGTAAATTTAATAGGACAACCTATTTAAACTGTCTGGATTTCTTTGAATTCATCGTTTTATTGTATTTTATGTCAGTGTATTTTTTTAAATTTGAGTGTTTTTATGGTTTTAGCATTTCAAGTTACTATTAAAAATGAAAATAAGAAATGTAACGATCATTAAATACCACAGATTTAAAATATGACATAGCATGAGAATCCCTTAATAAAAACTATTAATAAACGGCGAATAGTTGAAGTTTATGACAAAGACAACAAAACAATCGTATTAAGAGTTCTACTTGATTCAGCGTTCGTTGAAGCAGCGTTGGTCACACAATTCAAAACGATGTATTTTCTATTATCTCGAGATATAGAACGCATTGCTTTGCAATAACTGCAGACATTACACAATCGTACCGACAAATTTAAGTCAACCTATCGGTCAGACAATTCCAAAGAGTTCTAATTAAATAGGTACTGTAATATTTGGGAAGCAGCAGCCCCATATTTGACCATACAATACCTAATTTAATTGTCAAAATTCAATGAAAACCTATTCCGAAGAGAATCAGTAATCAAAAGAACGATTAGTAGATGACCTCACAGGTACAACAATTATTTCAGAATTATAAACCACACAACATAATATTACTAATATTTTAAATGAAGCATCCTTTAAGTTAAGAAAATTCAAAATTAAATCAAATATAACCAAGTAACAACAATGGCACGTAAATGCCCAAGTACAGTCAACGCAAGCCACCAAATGACGAAAAAGTATAAAAGCCATCTCCAGTTCTTCCAAGTAACAAATTTTACATGTTGTACAGCCGGAATTACTCTTCTTACATTCCTTAGGTTTCTGTTCTACTTTCAAACTCATTCTTGAACTTCTAACGTCGCCGCTTTGACTTTACCCAACACTGCATCATCTAATTTATTATGCAGTTCCGAAACAAGCGGTTTACCTTTCTGTATCAATACAAAACTGCATTTTGGAAACCATTTCGAATGTTGTTCACACTCGTCATTGTCATCTTCCCAGTTATGTAAACCGCCCGGCAATAGAAGCACGCGGTTTTATCGCACACCCTGGTAGAAAGAACCGGCAGTTGCCAACTGTTTCGATGTTAACTTCCTTTCAGTTCGCCAATTACTAAAGGATTGTAACCTTTTATCCAGTGAGAAATATCATTACAACAAATGTTAGAAAATTTGAAAAAGAAATTTGAAGCAAGCCACCCAAAAGTAAAAAAATTAATATACTAAAAGTGCTATCAGTAGCTTCATATCGTCAAAGTTGCTGTTGGTGAAAACAAAAGTCTAAAGTAAAAAAGAAAAACAATTCCTTTGTAGAAAAGTCTCAGCCCGACAGTTTTCTGTTCTGTTGGAACCCTATCGAGAGTATTCGGAATGTCTCTGCCATCACCCAGTCCATTTCAGCTCAAACGGGCAGTTGGCTGACAATTTTCTGTGATCCTTTATGGTCTCGTCACCTTCTTCCCACTGGTTTAGGACAATGTTGCAAAAAGCACAACCTACGCTGTCGTCCTTTTCAGTGTATAGAATCCTGCTTTTGCCGGTTTATCTGGATCTATAAATCGAACTGGCCAATTTCGGTAGGATAGTAGTCTGTTAATTTCTTCTTTCATTATCTTTCCACTAGCGTCCGATTGATTCGGCGACTCGAGAACTACATTTAAGTTATTTAAAAAGTGTTGGATTTTTCTGCAATAAAAACACAAGAATTGCAAAAGGAGTCAGTTGAAAATAAAAATAATCAATTAAAAAATGCAGACAAAAAAAGAACAGCAAACCTTGGTCAAAGGTTATCTTTGGATACACACGACCAGTGTTGCCAATAGAATAAAATAGAAGAAACACATTAGAATTTCTTCAAGTTTCCTTAGATTTACTCAAATTTTTAATAAATTGAATAATTTATATATAAAAAAAAAGTTCATAAGTCTGATTAATAGACCTTTTTTTTCATTTTTTATCAAAACATAAGAAGAAAGAAAAGAACAAAACCAGAATGAAAAGTTAATATTCCATTTATAGCAAATTTTGGCTCCCATACCCCGAAAGCGTAAACTTGTTAGAAAAACAGCAAAGAGCTTGGCAAAGACAGTGCAGTCAGTGCAACCACGTGACTCACTAGTAATCATCTAAAGCAGAAAGTCGGTGTCTCTTTGTTGTTTTTTGTTAAACATATCTACACTGCAGGTCATTTCAATCTGAAATTTGAAAGGCAAATTTCATTTACAAGTCAGAACTTAGTGTCGAAGCAGTAGCGTAACCAAACTTCATTGTTCGGGATGCTGGATTACATTTCTTACTTAGAATTTTTATTTTCATACTTGGGGGAAAGGAAACATACAGAAATTCAGTTACTCCTATACAGTTTTGAGATTAGCTTTGAGCTCACATAATTGCCTCGTCCTATTTTAGCTAGGTAATTGAATATGCTTACTACTTCGAATAAAAATTATTTATAATAACAGAATCCCTGCTACGTCAAGGGTAGTTTTTCAAAAAAGTTCCTAAATAAACACTACAATTTTTTGATGTCGGGAGAACCTTCTACCGCAGATGGTGTTCGTAAATTAATGTTCATGTTTATCTATGATTGAGGAAATGTATAAAATATACCTACATTTTTGCCAAAACATCTATTTAATCCCCCCCCCCCCGTTGCCTCATTTACCTCCTCCACAAACTTTGTTTGGATTCACCTTTGTCATTAATTTTAGTTTTGTCGACTTTTTAGTCGACTAAAAAGGAAATTAAAAATTTTCGAATATCTTGAAATTCAAAAATACTAATTCTCAATGCAACAGATAATTAATCCGAAGCTGAAACATTGCAGTGGACTTCTTAACGCTTCTTAAATTGTTCAAAAATTAATATAAATAATTATTTACTAATAATTGATGCATTTTTTAATTATTTTTAGATTTAAATGAAAAAAAAAATTAATTTTTTTTTTCAATTTTAACTTTTTTTTTCTTGTCAATTTATTCTCATTTTTTTTGTCACTAAGCCACTAAGTGTAATTAATATAAATCATATGTTTTTACTTGAGTTTTGCTACATTTTCAACAATTTTTCAAGGGGTGGCAACCTGCAAGCCGAAATTTCAAGGTGTCGATTTTAGATACTTTTGAAAATTTGCTGTAAATTTTTAGTTTTTGAGAATTAAAATGATTTTTTGCGCAGGATCGTGGCTTTATACTTCCCCTTTCCTGTATATGTTATTATATCAACAATAAGTTGATTGTATGACGAGTTATGACCAAAAAAGCTATGGGGTGGCAACCTGCAAGCCTTTCCCCTACTGCAATAAGCACAAATATATAAGATTCAATACAGACAAAAACTCCAGCGAAATTAGAAGTGAAATACGGTGACATCAGATATGTTAAAAACCTGAGACAAGCTGCACAATGAGAAAAAATAGTAGCAAAGACTTTAATCAGTGCAAAACAACTGGCGATTGGGAATCATGCAAAAAACCTTAAGGAAGGTTTATATCCAATGGGGAGAAAACTCTGGAACTTTTACTCCAGACATACTTCCAAGGATGTAAACCAACACTAAACTCAGAAGTCGACCATGAGTACCCAGTTATCCAATCTCGGTCAGTTAAGAGAGATAGCTGAAGGGCTGCAAACAAACTTGTAATCAAGACAAGACTTGCGTAGGCCCTGAACATCATAGAGGACCACGGACCTTTGAACAGTGAAGACCGAAATTTTTTTTTGCCGCCAGTGAAATTTTTTTCACGTCAGTGAAATTTTCACGGAAGCAAAAAATTTTACGTTAGTGTACCTCAAAGTGTGATTTTTAGTGTTTTTCAAACAAATGTTAGTGAAATACTGAAAAATTTGTTAGTGC
The DNA here is from genome assembly GCA_949152465.1 of Cantharis flavilabris. Classification (NCBI taxonomy): domain Eukaryota; kingdom Metazoa; phylum Arthropoda; class Insecta; order Coleoptera; family Cantharidae; genus Cantharis; species Cantharis flavilabris. The sequence continues at coordinate 26,561,576 of OX424437.1, read as the reverse complement.
AGTGACGTGCGTACATTTTGGCTTTCGGTTTAAGAGGCCCGAAAGGACTCCCTAGAGAGCCAAAATGGAACAATTCGAAGATTTTTATACCCCAGCCTTCGAAGATGTCAAATTCGAAGAGGTCGAACTACTGATCGCTGGGCACCCGAACTTGGCCATGATACCAGACGACGAAAAAACTCGCGGCTGGGCCGAGGAGGGAAGGATGCTCCAATACAGATTGGTAGCTACCAAGGCTACAATGCTGTACTGGCACCTCTTCAATCTTCGTGCCCGGGGGTGCGAATTCGTTAAAAAGGTAAGTCCGGCCAGTCCGGTTTTAAGTAGCCCTCAAGGAGACGCAGTCGAACCCGCCATGTCGGCCGACAGCGCACCCTCCACCGAGGCAGACAAAGCCACTTTGGCAACATGCACCGAAACCCCCATTGTGTCCATGGATACATCATCCGACTTAACGGAGTATCCAACTGAACAAGAGGGGGTTAGCACAGGCAAAAATGTACAGCCCGACCCCGTAACGGCAGAAGAAAGCCGCCAAGGAGTCGGTTGATTTTTTCCCGAAATTTACAAAAACCTCGTCGTCACCGTCGGAATCTACCGATGATGTTCCCATGGAACCGACGTCACTCGAAAGAGTGATTATCGGCCCAAAACGTCATCGGAGTGCCGTCAGCGACGACGAGTCGACTAACGAGAATAGCACGGAGGGGGGGGGACAAAACCATTATGCCGCGCCGCAAAGCCAGCAAAATGGTTCGTCTCATTAATACCGAGGACGCATCGGTGGCAACGGAGACCACAACGCTCCTCGATATTAATACCCCCCCCCCCCCGAAAACCTCGATAAGCTTAGACGCCGCGAAAACCGAAACCGCGCCACTCGCGATTCCCTCGGCTACTCCCCCCCCCTCAGGAGGGGAGCCAGTCACCTCAAAGGGCAAGGGGAAGAAGGCCAAGGCGAACCCCCCCCCTTCAGGGGAGGCACCAGCCGCGCCTTTGACAACCGCGTTTTCCGCGAGCGCAAAAATCAATACTAAGTTTAGTGAGTCTAAAGCCGGCCCCTCAGGCATAAACAGGCTCACCGCTAACGGGTCGACAGCACTTTCACAAAATGAAACCTCAAAACCCACGTCCACAAAGCCACCAACTATCACACAGCTGGTGCTCGTGGACAAATCCAAGTGGGCAGACCTCGCTGGGGCGATGTCAAGTAAGAGGATTAACTTCACAAAAGCCAGAGACACCAGAGAGGGACTGGTGATCTCCCCTTGCACGGAAGGCGACTTCCGTGAGCTTGCGCACCTCCTCAAGGAGCGCAAGTATAAACATTTTGTTTATAAGGGGGCGGACACGAAGCCACTGCGGGTAGTTCTACGCGGATTACCCAAAGAAATTCAAACCTCTGCCATCAAGGGTGACCTTGAGCGCAGTGGCTTCACCGTACTGGACGTACAACAAATGGTACAGGGGGTGGCGCTTACCCCACTACCATTATTCATGGTCAAGCTGACCAGGTCAGCAAAGAGTAAGGAAATTAATAAACTAAAACAGGTTATACAGCTTCCCGCGCACTTTGAGCCCCCGAACGAGCGGCGCATGCCGCTCCAATGTTTCAAGTGCCAACGGTTTATGGTTGGGATATCTTCTTATGGTAGGTCCTTACGCATTCGTTACGTGGTCCCTTTCTATTCCAAGAATGTAAATGACCACCGGATGTACCAAATTGTTAACTTTAAGACTGCACATATAGTCATCTTATGCAGCAAATACACATTTTTCACCAGTCACATTTTAACTATTCTAGAAGAAGCACTCAAGTGAGCGTCTTCTCCAGAAATTTTGAATTACAAATATATACTAAGTTTTATAGTATAAGCTAGTACACAGCAAAGAACAAATAGTGATAATTGTGAAAATAATAGTGAAAATAGTGATAAGAATACATTCTTGAGTAAGTATATTTATTTTCCATACGCTAGTTATAACGATTGTATTTTCTGGAAATTATTTGTTTTTACAAATTTTAAAACTCAGTTTTTTCATTCCAATTAATTGAATTGATAATGAAATTCGATGCACTGTGTGGACCCGGTCATTAGATATATAAAATATACATACATACTCATACATACGCGGTTTTTTTGAACAATTTTATATTTTAGTTTCAAGAAATAATAATTTAAATATGAAGTGTTTTAAATGCAATACTAAATTTACCCTATGGCGTGATCTATCAAAACATTTTCGCTTATTCCATGGATTACGTGGTGATGGTACATATAAATGTAATTACAGCAAGTGTAGACAAGTATTTAGTAGATATGCCTGCTACCGAAAACATTTCTTGAGGCACTATGAAAATGAAAATATAAAATCAAATGCATCTAAAGAAGTAAATATTAGCATTGGTCAAAATAATAGCGTGTTGACGCATCGTGGTGAAATAAATTGTGAAGCTACCAACGCCGGTTTTCATGCTAACTACGTGTTTAATAATGACCAAAACAACGTTGATCACATAACAGATAATATTATTTCTTACCATGATAATAATTTATGTAATAATACCAAAACAATTTCACCAGGAATTGCTTTTTCTTTAAGTCTCCACAGTAAAAATACTGTAGCAAGAAAAGAAGTAGTTAACTGTCAGAAAGAAGTAATTGAATGCATTGTGAACCCCATAATTCGTAGTGTTACTAATTTTTTCCAAAACAATTATAATAACGGAATTGAAGATCAATTGAAGTTTAACGAATTAATATCAAAAATTGAAAATCCTTTTCTTGATTGTCAGTCAGAATATAGTTTGTTTCAGTGGTTGTATAAAAATGAGTTTTTAAGTAATATACAACAATTTTTAATTAATGATGAAATAAGGGAGGTATTTTTTAACGGTGAAATTAGTTTTGATAATGTAATTACGACTGGCGTGCTTCTTCCACTTAAATTCCAAATTAAAAAAATTTTTGAGAAAGACGATGCTTTAATAAATGCTATTGAAAGAATACAAAAGCTTTCAGAATGTCAGTATAGTTTTACAAATTTTACACAAGGAAAATTATGGAAAAAAAAAGTAAGTACGTTAGGATCTGATACAATTTGTATTCCTTTTTTTCTATATACGGACGATGTAGAAATAAATAATCCACTTGGATCGCATACGTGCCCAATGACAATGATTTATTACTCTTTTCCAATTTTGGATTCAACAAAACTAGATAATATTTATTTAGCATCTGTAATTAAAGGAAATGATTTTAAACAATTTGGCATAGAAAAATGCATGCGTACTTTAGTTCAACAATTAAAAGAACTTGAACAAGTAGGCATAGAAATAAATACAAGCAAAGGAAGTAAGCATGTTCACTTTATTTTGGGTTTAGTACTTGGTGATAATTTGGGCTTAAACACTGTCCTTGGATTTACTCGATCATTTTCAGCTACTTTTTTCTGTAGATTTTGCACACAAGATATTCACGAAACGCGTTTATCATCTAAAGAGAATAAAAATTTATTGCGAAATGAGGAAAACTATCAACTACATGTTTTACAGAATAATTCTTCTCTTACAGGGGTAAGAGAAGATTGTATTTTCAATATAATTCCGTCATTTCATGTCACTTCCAATTATGCAGTCGATATAATGCACGATTTATTTGAAGGAGTGTGCCATTACGATATATGCCACATCATTGATTACTTCATATATAGTGCCAAGTACTTTTCTATAGATTTGTTAAATACAAGGAAACAAATGTTTAATTATGGAGAAATTGAAATTGGAAATATGTCACCTGTAATAACCCAAAATCATTTAAAAAATGCTCATTTAAAAATGACTGCTCGCGAAATGATGTGCTTTATTCATTTCTTTCCACTGATGGTTGGCGATTTAATATTAGAAGACGATGAAGTGTGGAGTTTTTTTTTAAATTTACTTGAAATCATTGACATTTTACTTAGTTTTGACATTCCAAGGGATTATCTTGATTTATTAAATTTGAATATAAAAAAGCATCATGATGATTATGTACGTTTATTTAACGACACTTTAAAACCCAAACACCATTTAATGGTTCACTACGTTACGGTAATTCTAAATTCTAGTCCACCAAGACTAATTGGTGTTTTCGATATGAAGCAAAACATAAACCGTTTAAAATGTATGCTAGATCAATAACTAGCAGATCAAATATATCATTAACTTGGGCAAAAAAATTTCAGCTACAGTTTGCTCATTATTTGATGGAAGCACAATCTACATACATTAACATTTAAAGTTGAAAATCATCATTCTGTTTTATCTTCTTATAAGACTGAAATAAATTCTTTTTTCAATTGCACCAACAATGATTCAAATTACATATGCTATTCTGAATGTATTTATAAAGGTACTAAATATAAAACAAAATTTGTTTTAAGTATGTTTACAGACAAATTAATTTTATTTCAAATATTAAAAATTGTTATAGTATTTAATCAGAGTATTCCGTATATTGTTTGTGAACCAATTTCTATTAATAAGTATTATCCCCATTACTCTTCTTGGTCAATTAAAACATCAGATAATGATGATAATGTTAATAAAACTTTCAAAATTATATGCATCGATTCATTTTCGGGACCACCTATTAATTCACATAAAATTACAAACGGATTAGTAATGGTGCGTTTAAAAGAGCACTTTTAATGTTTATTATTTGTTTTATTCGTTAATATTTTTTTATTATGTAAATATTGTCATTTTGCATAATCAGCGTTGTTTTTCAAGAATTATTATGGATCCAAATGATGGGATAGCTGATTTTAACAATAGCAACCACATTTTTAATTATGATAATATTATTAGAGGCCCTCTTGATACTATAACGAATCCTTATGACCAGCATGATTCTGAATCTTTATATAATAATTCACCAATTATTATAACGACAACAAGTAACGAAACGGAATTAATGACATCAGGGATAGATCGAAAATCGTATATGCAATTACCTGAAAAATCTTCAATAATAAAAATTAAATCGAAATATTTACAACAAGAGAACACTCCCGAAGAAAATGACCAATTAAAAAATTTGTTGAAAAGTTGGAATTTGGAAGAACTCTTCGATTATTTCATAGGTATTGGTAATATTAAAAATTAGTTTTCTGTTAATAATCCTAAAATTTAACTTTCAGAAGAGCAACTGTACGTCAGTGTTTTAAAATGTTTGAATAAGGAAATGGCTAGCAACTTACTTCCACCAAAGTATTCTAAAGGAATGCAAATAATATTTTTTAATACCTGGTGTAAATGGATAGAAGGTGCACATTCTAACGAACTCGAAGCAGTTTCTGATAAACCAGAGTGCGCTAGCTCTTGTAAAAACAATAAATCCACCGATACTGAGAATAACATTCAATCGAGAGTCACCTTATTAAAAATACTAAATTATTCTGTTCATGGAAAAAATGTATTAGAACATTATAAAAAGAATGGCCGTATTAGTAATGATGATGTGCGAAAATTATTATTGGATGCAATTGTTGATTTTTATTTACAGCAAAAACTAGAGCTCACAACTCTCGATTGTGACAAGTTATCAAATGAAATTGTAAGTTCATTCAATGGAGAAACAAAGGTATCTATTACACTGTTATGTTATAAGTGTCTTCTTTAATGCTGTAATGTTTTTTTAGGAATATTACTACAGTCATCGAAAAAATTCATGCCCCAGAGGAAAACTGTACAACAAATTTCACAATAAAAAATCATTTTTCAAAAAAACCGTTTCTGATATTCATGTTAAAATAAATCAGAAAACCGAAAATTTAAATTCCAATGAACAGGAGGAAGAATTCATTCGAGCTTTGAAATTTGACCATCTTAGCATTGAAGAAATAGTTTCGCATTATGACAAATGTCGAAACACACGTTTAAATCAAATCAAATCAAGTCAAGACATGAAAGAAGTATATGCTAACTGGCCACACTATAAACAATCTTATGGATATAAATTGGTGAGTAAATTAGATAGATTTTTAATGATTTTAATTTTATTAACTATTGTACTTTTGTTTCAGATTTCTAACGATTTCAATTATTTATTTGGTAGTCACACGAAAATATACGAAGAATTTGATACGTTTTTTGAGAAATTATTACCAGTCCTAGTGTTCAACTTAATCAGATTTTGCGCCGCGAAGAGATTTGAATAATATATAAAAATAAATAAGTCGATTATGCATAAAACAAATAACGTGTATATTTTTCAGACTTTTGAAATACAAGTGCAACTGTTATTAATAAAAAAATGACATACATAGCCAGAGCTACACAAAATAACTTAAACTAAACAAAATATTAATTGCGCGTTTGACTAAACTCAACACTCCCACTTTTAGTTGCAAGTTACTTTAAAATAATTAACATGTTCTTCAAATATTTACATTACTTTAACTTTTTGTTTTACAACAATGTTTATCAGCCTACAAAACAGCTGATGCTTAACCTTTGATAATGACTTAGTCATTATATCCGCCAATTGTCCATCCGTATGTACGTATTTTAATTCGAACTCTTTGTCTTCGAATTTTTCACGGATAAAGTGATATCGTACATTTATATGCTTGGTTCGTTTGTGAAACTCCGGGTTTTTCACTAGCCTTATTGCACTCTGGTTGTCCATGTAAAAAGTCGGTGTATCCACTTCGATTAATAAAAGCTCGGATAACAGAACTTTCAACCATACCAATTCCTTGATAGCATACGATGCGGCCATGTATTCAGATTCTGTTGTCGATAATGCTACCGATTTCTGTCGCTCTGAACTCCAACTGATGATACCATTGCCAAACATAAAAACGTAGCCGGATGTTGATCGACCAGTTTGTTTGTCACCAGCATAATCAGCATCGCTGTATCCGCATAAAATCAAACTAGTTCCACCCTCAAATTGAATGCCCAGGTCAGTTGTCCCTTTGATGTATTTAAGAATGCGTTTGACAGCATTCACATGAGCTTCAGCGGGCTTGTCCAGATAACGACTAACGTTACCAACCGCAAAGCTAATATCTGGTCGCGTTCCCACAGCCAAATACATCAGACTGCCAACTGCTTCACGATACGGAAAACAGATTTCACCATTTGTTTCGAAATCGCTCAAATTTTGTGTACTTTCCGATGGTGTTGATACCGCATTACAATTTTCCATGCCAAAACGGTTGAGTACCTTTTCTGCATATGCTCGCTGATTGACATGTATTGATCCGTCCAATCGTTGATCAATTTCGAGTCCCAAAAAGCATTTTGCATCAAAAACCTTAATTTCGAATTCTTTTCTCAAATGTTCAATAACAGGTAAAATAAATTTCTCTTTCTCTGCCGCAATTAAACCGTCGTCCACGTAAATTGCTAGCACCATCATACCATTCTTACCATCTTGCTCACGAAAACACATGGATCCGATGTACTGACTTTAAAATCGAATTTCGTTATAAACGACGTGAACTTCTGATTCCAACAGCGTGCTGCCTGCTTGAGACCATACAAGCTTCTTGACAACTTGCACACTAGTCCACTTTCATCGTCATAACCAATCGGTTGATTCATGTAAACATTTTCTTCTAAATTTCCATTTAGAAAAGCAGTTTTTACATCAAATTGTTTTAATTTCATTTTCTTCGAAGCTGCCATAGCCAGAATAGCACGAATTGATGTAAACTTGACGACTGGACTGAACGTTTCTTGATAATCAATTCCATATTCTTGAGCAAAACCACGAACCACCAAACGTGCTTTGTAACGATCGATGCTTCCATCCGTGTTCTGTTTCAACTTAAAAACCCAACGATTATCAATTACTTTTTGGTCATTCGGTGGATTGACCAAAATCCAAGTACGATTCTTGACTAGCGAATCATACTCTTCGTCCATCGCTTTCTCCCACTGTTTATGATCAATCGATTCCATCGCCTGTTCGTACGTTTTTGGTTCTTCGTTGATCATTAACATTGCCACATGATTTGCTGATGAAAAATATGATATACGCCGCGCTGATAAAGGAACAAGATTGTTCCGATCTCTCAATCGATTCCAAACAACATTCTTGTTGTCGAGATCACACAATGTACCACGACCTTTTTGTTCTTCAGGTGTTTCCGTTTCTCGTTCAATATCATTTTCCGCTTCATCGTCGGTTTCAATCGCGCCTTTGTGGACATCCTTTTCAGTGTCACCAATTTCATGTACCGCGAATGATTCTTCCAGTAGAAATACTACATTGCACGCAACTTCAATTTTATGTGTTTCCGGATTCCAAATTCGATATCCTTTTGAGTGGTTGTCGTATCCTACTAAAATACACTTGACTGCTTTGGAATCAAACTTTCGTCGCTTTTCCTTTGGAACGTGAACAAAAACTTCAGATCCGAAAATTCTTAAATGATCAATTTTCACCTGTTTGTCGTACCACAACTCATACGGTGATTTGTTTACAACATTACTCGTTCCAGTTCGGTTCAAAACATACGTTGCCGAATTCACTGCTTCCCCCCAAAATTTCTTATCCATTTTCTTTGAATGGATCATAGTTCTCGCAGTCTCAACAATCGTTCGCATTTCTCTTTCTGCGCAACCATTTTGCTCTGGAGTGTATGGCACCGTTCGTTGATGATGAATTCCATTTTCGTCAAAAAACTTTTTTATCACATCATTAACAAATTCCGTTCCATTGTCCGATCTAAAAATACGAATGTTGTGTCCATCCTTTTCTGCTAACTTAACAAATTTCTTAACGTTATCTGCAACCTCGGACTTTTGTTTCAAGAAAAATACGAAACGAAAATGTGAGTAATCGTCCTTAAGTAACAAAAAATATCTAGAATCACCGAGTGAAGTTACTTCCATCGGTCCACACAAGTCTGCATGAATAATTTCGCCGCACTTCAATGATTTCTCTTCACGACTCTTGAAGCTTCCACGATGATGTTTTCCATAAACGCATGCTTCGCACGTAAAATTCTCATTGATGAAATCAATGCCTTTTTCTTGCAGAAATTTCTTGACATGTGTAACGTTTTGATGTGCAAGTCGCTCATGCCATGCACGAAGCGAAATCTTCTTTATAGCTACATTTGCGGTAGCCGCATCATCTTCTAATGGTTTCACCACTTTGAACAACATTTGGAACAATTTCCCATTTCGTCGAACTCCCACTGCAACAACATTGTTATCTTTTAACAATTCACAGCGCTCGTTGTCCGATCGAAATTTGTAACCACGATCCATGGTTTTTCCTGAAGAAAACAAATTCACTCCAATTTCAGGCACATATAAAACATCCACAATTCTTTTGGAAATCCATTCATCCCCGTTAAAAGCAAGAATATTTATATCACCTTTTCCTGTTGCCTCGATTGTCGCTCCATTTCCAACAGTAACCTTTTTGGATGTTTCCACAAAGTTTTCGAACCATATACGACAATTGCACATGTGGTCACTTGCACCTGAATCCCAAATCCAAGCGTCTTTTTCATTGGTTGAAAACGAAACATGACTCATAAATGCATCGGTCGATGTATTTCCTTGCTTCGTTTCCGTGTCAGTCTTCTTTTGAGGACATTCACTTCTATAATGACCTTTTTGACCACAACCGAAACACTTGCCCTTAGGCTTTCTATTTTTACCGCTGCCCTTTTTTTCTTGATTCACCGAATGACCTTGGTTTGCTGAACCTTTCAAACTATTTTTCTTAAAATAATTTCTTTTCGCCAGCAGCGCTTCCACACTTTCAACTTTTCTTTGAGACATAATTCGAAGTTCCTCAGCCATTAATCGTGAACGCAAATTCGCCATAGTTTGTCCATCCGCACTTGTCGATTCCCATGCACTGTGAAAATGATTGTATTCAGCAGGCAACGACATTAGGACTTTTGTAATAACCATCGAATCGGAAATATTTTCATTCTGATCTTTCATTTGCTGCACGATTTCCATTAATTTCGATAAAAATGTCGCAATATCATCACTTGGCTCTTTTGTGAAACTATAGTACTTTTGTTGCAAAAATAAAATATTTGACCTGGATGTTTGCTCATAAGTGCTTTTGAGTGTCGTCCACATATCACTTGCAGTTTCACAATTCATGATTTGCAGTAATGGTTGTTTTTTACACGCAGCTGAAATTGCTCGTCGTGCTTTGGCATCTGACCTCTTCCACGCAACAATTTGTGTAGCATAATTTCTTTTTGAAATAACTGGTGGCGGTTCGGTGCCGTCCACAACACCAAATAATTCACTTGCTTCCAAAAATTGTTTTATTTGGAACTTCCAAGTGAGCCAATTACTGCCACCTTCCAAACGATCTATTCCCATTTTATCGTTATCCATATTTCTCTATTTTACGATCACTGGGCCGTATAACCTGTTCAACTTAATCAGATTTTGCGCCGCGAAGAGATTTGAATAATATATAAAAATAAATAAGTCGATTATGCATAAAACAAATAACGTGTATATTTTTCAGACTTTTGAAATACAAGTGCAACTGTTATTAATAAAAAAATGACATACATAGCCAGAGCTACACAAAATAACTTAAACTAAACAAAATATTAATTGCGCGTTTGACTAAACTCAACACCTAGAGGACAAAATTAAAGATATTGATAGCATAAAACTCTTTACGCAACTAAATATACAAAAAAACAGTTTAACTGAAGGTAAATTTATAATTTTTATATATAAATAGCAATAATTTATTTTTTATTTGTTTAAAATTTTTAGATGGTCGTAATGCAGCACTTTTGTACTTGCTGCCTGTTATTTTAGCTCCGACAACAAGAAGTGTTGTCAAATCTAGTGATGGTACTAAGCGTACCAAGAGATTTACAGTTAAAGATTCCCAGCTGTCGATTATTAATATTCATCCGACAATAACCGCCTGGGATTCATACATAGCTCATCAAAATGAACACGAATCCAGCGTCCAACCCTGTATAGGAATAATCGGAGAAAGTATTTTAAATCCAAAAGAAATTTATGTGTATTGGGATAATATTAAATTTAGATTTCACAATATTTTAAGGGCGTTGGACGTGTGTTTCATGATTTTTTTTGTTTTTAATTTTTCTTATCCAAAACAAAGTGAAGCTGTGTGGCAACTTATTAACAAATATTTTTATAATATTAAAGATACAGGCACTGGCGTTCATACGAGTGTTAGTTTGTTGCTACATGTAATTAAAAATTAAATTTTTAAATTAATTTAATTAATAGTTTCTAGTCAAATTCTACTATTTATTCGTGAATTACACTACATATGTTTCGGGTTTTGGCCCATTATCAAGTGTTAAAAATAAATATATACAAAGTTGTAAGAAAATATTCGAAAAAAGGTTAAACTTTAAAAAACAAATTTAAAATTTTTGAAGTTTAACCTGTTTTCGAATATTTTCTTACAACTTTGTATATATTTATTTTTAACACTTGATAATGGGTCAAAACCCGAAACATATGTAGTGTAATTCACAAATAAATAGTAGAATTTGACTAGAAACTATTAATTAAAATAATTTAAAAATGATTCACCAATTCTACCACATCGGCCAAAACCAGGCACAATATTAAAATTAAATGTTTATCTGATGTGATGAGTTTAATGTGTAATTATTGCTTCAATGCTAACAAAATGATTTAGTTTTTTAACTTTGGCAATTTTGCTTTGATGATGACTGATGAGATAGTAATTATCAAAACTAACTGCAAGTATTAACAATAAAAATTACACACTATACTACTGCTATCAATTTATTTAATTTGAAAGAGTGTACCACCAAAATAATTTTGAATATTGTACAGAATTGTTAATCAGAATAGTGAACGTTGATGTAATGTTATCAAAAGATCGCATTTTATCGGTAGATCGTAAGAAATATTGATTTAAATTGGAGCATTTACTTTATTAATATTTTAGAAAACCCAAAAAATGCACAAATACTTTTTAGAATTAAAAAGTTTTTAAGTTATTGCAAATAAAATACACTAATCGCTGTATTCACAAACGTCCGTAAAATATTTAACGAGCCGTTTAATTTTGCAAACCAATGAAAATGATCTCGTAGTACAAATAAATAAATTCCATTGGTTTTAAATAAACGGTTTGTTAAAATTTTTACGAACATTTGTGAATATGGACATAAGTATAAAATATTGCAAATGTTTTTACCATACTATACATCATCGAACGATGAAATCCTATTTCAGTGTATTTTCTTTATGATAACTTAAAAACATTTTCGTTATAAAAAGTGAATGTGCATTTTTTTAGTTTTCTAAAATATTGACAGCTGTGATTAATATCGAGTTACACGACTTAAAACATGTGCTATCAATCGATTATTTGGACCATTATTACATTATTATTTTCAGTACAATTACATTAACACTAATCTGACAGCGGTTTTACTGCTTTCCACTGAAATTTGTTTATAATTTTTTTTAAATACTAATTTTACTATTTTTTATTTTTTGAATTGTTTAATTTTTTATTTATTTGCTTATTTTATGTTATTTTATGAGGTAATAAAATAAACAGTAAATGTATCTAATTTTAATGATTTAACCACATTTTTTCCATTTCAGATCGGAGTTAAAAAGCATAAATATTGATTCATGTTTTTTTTTGAAAATATTAAAAACTGGGCCCCGCTATCTAATTTTTTTTTATAGATACAATAATAATGCTTTATAAGAATGAATTATTAATTTTAATAAAATATTAGTTTAGTAAATAAATAAAACCTTAACTTGTGAAAATTAATAATATTAAAAACTTCAATATAACTAGTTAATTCAACTAATAAAAAAAAACGATATTATTTTTTTATCACTTTCGTAAAATAAATTTTCTAACGAATATTTAGCAATACAATATCAAAAATAATATTAATTTTCACAAGTTAAGAATTTATTTTTTTAATGGTTTCTCTAAAATTGTTTTTACAAAATTAATATTTTATTTAAAAAACGATACCTGCATATTTATAAAGTATTATTATTGTATCTATAAAAACTAGGTAGCAGTGCCAGTGGGATTACAAAAATTAGTGATACCTTTTACAAATTATCTGTGGATACTACCAGATAATTTTTCAAATCCAATTGTTTCTGTTACAATTGATTTATAAATACTACCAATGAAATTGCAAAACTAATAGTTCCTTTTAGAAATGATCTGTGAATACTACCAGAGAATGTTACGAAACCAATTGTTTTTGTTACAATATTCATTTGTAAATAGTACCAAGAACTGATCGTTCTTTTTACAAATCCTCTGTTAATACTACCTGTTAAATTTATAAAATTATTTGTTCTATGTATAATATATTTGTAAATACAATAAACGTGTTTACAATATATCGTAAAAGCTACAATTCATTAGGTACAATGTAATACAGCCACCGTTCATTCCTCATGGTAATATTTAAAACATACTATTGTACATTTTTAAAATACCTTTCTTGGCCATAAATAATAACCATATTTTAAGAATGTACATACATTTTTGTAAATACTACTCATTATTTCTCTCTGTGTACCGATATAGAAGATACTGGAAATTTGTTGGTCGTCAAATTTTTAAAAACAAAAAACAAGCATCGTTCTTCTGTTGTAGCCGGTGACGTAGGAAAGTGCTTTAATGCTTTAGAAATTTATAGAAAATATGCAGCATTACGACGTTCAGAGCTATTGGTGAACAACGATTCTTTTGGCGTTATCGTCTGTGACAATATACAGTGTAACCAGTAGGTAAAAACACCTTATGAAAAATACCACGATTGGTGGCTAACTATCTAAAGTTGAAAGATTACCATTTATACACCGGCCATTGTTTTCGGAGAACATCAGCAACATTTTTGGCTAATGCTTCTGCAGATATTTTGACACTTAACGGCATGGAGGTTGGCGTTCGTTATCTGTTGCAGAAAGTTATGTAGAAGCCAGTAAAATCGACATAGAGAAAATCCTGAAGAAATAGCATCTGAAAAAATTCATATACAAGTTAAGGCAGCAAAAAGTACTGCGAAATCCAATAAAAATCAATTTTCAGTTCTTCTGAAAAAGGATATTTAAAGCAACATAATGGTATTTATAGAAGGGATGCATTCCGATGAGAAGCAATTCCTCTGTGAAATATATTATGAAATAAAAGTAAATACTGATTTACTGTGTTGTTTCGTATTGGTTCACGATTTCACACAGAATAGCTTACAGAGCTGAAAAATATTAAAGTAACTTCAAGAAATCGGCGATCACATTCGAGCCACGAGACTCGAATGACTCAATATGTTAAAACATACTGGAGAATTCCAATTAGTTGTGATAATTATCACGTTGTAAATTGTAAATAATTGTAAATTTGCATCGACTACGAAAAGATATTTAAGGCGGCATGCTTGACTGTGCCATACTACATAGGAAAACCCTTTGCGTGTGGAATTCGTAACTATAAAGTACCACGAAAGAATATCTGAAAAGACATTCGACGATCCCAAGTATAGAAAAACCATTTGCCTGTTGGTGTTTGTGACTTGAAAACTTCTCAACAACAAATTTAAAAGTAACATAATTATGTAGTTCTAATAAGGATGTATACCTATGAAAAACAATTTTTTCTGCAAAATATGTATATGGAATAAAAGTCTTAACTAAAAGACATTTACATCCTGATAAAAATCATTAACAATAAGATTAGTGCACACAACAATTTTAGTTAAGATTTACATACGTTTTGAGAAAATAGGTTAATAACAATTAATCCTACTTTAATTAATTTCTACAATAATAATATAATAAATCCTACAAGAAGATCGTAACTCGCCTATCAACACAGCGACTGATCATCACAACATCATCACATTTAAATACACATAAGAAATACAATTTGATTGTCATGGTCAGTAGGAGCTGGTGGGAAACTACCTCAACTCTTATCTGAGCTTTATACAACTGGGCCTAAGAGTGCTGCGCATCGAACTATTACATCGAGAATAAAATATCTCGTTTCAGTCAACAAAAAATAAAATAATCAGTGGCCCAAAGATGGCAGTAAAAGTATAATACGAGAAGGTTTCAAGAATATTAAAGGTATACGAAGTTATTGGTGCTATAAGTCTGTCATCATAACAATAAAAAAAGCTAATAAAGACACCTACATAACAGAAAATCAGACCACAATATTATTTTGAAAGTTGTTTATGATCATCCTAATCATCATAATATTATTAATTATATAATTTTTGTATCGAAGAAAACCTTGCATTACTAGTTTTGTCATTATTGTTTCTAAATACAGTAAGGCATAAGAAAGAAAGGGTATCAGAAAATTCTCAAAAATAGAAACGCAGGAATCATTCCTGACTCATACAGATGTAATTTAATGACCTATTATAATTTTAAAGAAACGTGTTTATCTTAATAGTTAGTCTCGTTTTCCAGAAAAAAGATCTTACTGCGGCATTAGCTGAACAAGAAGAATCAAAGCAACCGGGGATTATTATTCTTCTTGGCAATTTAAAACAAAAAGTGTTTAGTCAAAATTGGAGTTATACTTTAAAAAATAGTTTATAGTTTTGAATGCGTGGTACCCAGCATGAAACTGCAAGTGCCGAACGTTTATCCAAACAATACTCGAAGAAAAATACAAAATAATAACGATTCGTCATTTATAGCAGAAAATACTGTATATCAACCATTTTAAGAGAAACAAGTTAGTTCGATAGCAGTTATTGAAATTGAAAAGTTTAGATTCGTTTTTTCGGTGTGCATATTTATGAAGTATTAGGTACCTGTTTAATTTACAATTAACCATAACATTTTTAATTTACAATTAACCATAACATTTTTAATTTACAATTAACCATAACATTTTTAATTTAAAATTAAAAAATTTATATATCTACTATAAACAGCCCTTATAGGAAAGCCCTTTGCGTGTAAGACTTGCAACTATAAAACTACAACGAAAGATAGTCTGAAAAGGCATTTATCGATCCCTAGTACAGAAAAACCATTTGCCTGTGGTGTTTGTTGCTTTAAAACTTCTGAAAAACAAATTTAAAAGTAACATAGTATGTCTTTATAATAGGATGCATACCATTGAAAAACAATTTATCTGCGAAATATGTACATATATGGAATAAAAGTTGCTCCACACCGCCAATTAAAAAGATGTTTATGTTGAAATTTAAATTAACGCCTAAATTTCAACGGTGCCTGCTCTTAACTTTAGTTTGCATCATTCAAACATGATCATCTTGTCAATGTTTAAACCTTCAGTAGCAAGCTCCAACACACAAAGTTCGCCGACTCTTGTAATGCTCAACCAAATTCACATTAACCTTTGAAATCATGCGACCAATAAGAGAAGAAAATATGTCCAAAATGTGTCATAGTTGGAGATTTTAATACTCCGAAATTTAATTTTAATAGTAACGATGCAAAATCTATGATAACTAGACAATTTATAAACTTTGTTGATATGACACAAGTCATTTATATAAATAATATTAATGGCAGACTAATCGATCTAATCCTACCTATCCAATATTAAAAAAGTTTGAAATAGTTGACCTTTGACCAGTAAGAACAAAAATATATGTTGTCCGACGTTTCGGGTTCTTTTATTGACCCATTTTCAAGACTATAAATATACAAGCAAAAAATATAAGCACATGAAATTTTTTTTTATAAAATCAAAAGTCAAAAATATATCCATGTTATCATCTGATCTAAAAATTCATATCCACCATTCTCTTTAGATATACGTGTTAATGGAGGTTCTCCAAAAAAAATTTTTCATACGAACAAAATCAATAATGCTATGTATAATTTCAATAAATAAAATAGACCACCAATGACTGCACCAACTAATAAATAATAATGTCAGTTGGGACAACGTTACCAAAGAGTCAAATGTTAATACTGCTTGTAACAATTTTTTATAATATTCTTCATGGCATGTTTTAATTCTGTACCACCAATTAAAATTAGTAATTCTCGATGATTCTACCAAAACCTGGTTTTCTTCGGATTTAATTAAAACCATTCAGATTAAAAATAGATCTAGACAGAAACTCAAAAAATTGTATAGTTTATCTAATTACCACAAATGTAACAAACTAAGACAAACAGTTAAAACTCGGATAGATTCTAATTATAAAGATTATGTATCTTAAACAGAAGACAATCTATGTACAGATCCCAAATTGTTCTCATCATTAACAAAAAATAAAAATAACAACTCGAAAATTCCAGGTTTGGTTCACTAAAATAATATCTCTCAAGATATAGTCAATGCCTTCGCTATGTACTTTGAAAGTGTTTATTGTTCTTCAGAGGAAGAAGATTTATCAGATCATGCTACTACTACATCTAATACTTTACTTTTGTTTTTTATTGTTTCGGTAATGGGGTGTACCTGTTGGAAATAAAATTATTATTATTATTATTATATCCAATCGATATGGCGACTGACTGACAAAGCCAAGTTTTCGCGGCAAATACAATTCAAATAAATTAACATAAATAAATTTTCCCTTTTGTGCTTCAGAGGGCACGTCAAGGATTGATGATTTGCCTTCATCAACGATAAAAATTCTAAGTGGAACTCAAATATAAACAATATTTGAGTGGAACAATAATTTAAAGACAACTTACTTGAAACAGTTGTTATTTAGTTAATAT
Organism: Cantharis flavilabris; assembly: GCA_949152465.1. Taxonomy (NCBI): domain Eukaryota; kingdom Metazoa; phylum Arthropoda; class Insecta; order Coleoptera; family Cantharidae; genus Cantharis; species Cantharis flavilabris. The sequence continues at coordinate 26,543,845 of OX424437.1, read as the reverse complement.
CTGTTTATCTATAAGATGTCATAATGGCAAGGGGTGGTTCAACCAAGTAATAGGGGAAAGGCTTGCAGGTTGCCACCCCATAGCTGTTTTGATCATAACTCATCATACAATCAACGTATTGTTGATATAATAACACCCACAGGAAAGGGGAACTATAAAGCAACAATTCTGCGGAAAAAATCATTTTAATACTCAAAAACTAAAAAGTTACAGCAAATTTTCAAAAGTATCTCAAATCGACACCTTACACCTTGGGTGTTACGAAACTGTTGGTACCTATTTATACTGACTTGAGTTCAAAGGAATTACTTGTGCGATGCAAAGGAGGGAACACGCAGAATAACAACGAAAGTTAGAACGACTTGCTCTGGCACTTTGCTCCAAAGCACCTTCGTAATGGATTGAAAACGATCGAGCTCGCTAATTTTCTGGCAGCCTCAATATTTAACGATGGTTTTTATGCTATTCTAAAAATGCCGCATGTAATGGACGTCATCATAGGTCCTATTGCAAAATAATATGACATGGAGAGAAATGACAGCCGAAGCAATCAGGCGGAGTTACGTCACAAAGCATCTTCAAAAGAGGAACGAACAGTTTGAAAAAAAGCTTCAGCCTCTCGGCAGGCATTATTCGAGGAAGAGGAGGGTCCATTGAATGTGCCAGGTATAGCTGATTAGCAGTTTTTATGGTAAATATCATTTTATCTTGCAAAACTCGATAGTTAAATCTTTAAACGCGTATTATAATAATAATAATTATCATTAAAATACCATTACCGCGACGAGGCGTCATAAAAGTAAGATTGTTTTACGACGACACGAATGTCAGTAATAAACTAGTTTTGTGTTACGAAAAGTCTCGCAAGGTGGCAACGTAAGTCGATTTATCAGGACACTGTAATATTAAATTAATTAAGATAATTTAAGGTAATTTGTAAAAAAAATTTATTAAATCGATTTTGATTGTTAACAAAGTGATTTATTAACAAAACATGTTTATACATATTATGTTGTAAAATTTATTAACTCTTGAAAATATAATATTTGAATGAACTATAAAAATTATAACGAGTTATATTAAATTATTTTTTAAATAGAATAACTCGTTATAATTTTTATAGTTCATTCAAATATGCATATTATTGATATTATATACATATGTGCACTGAAGAATAATTAATTATTTAGTACATTTTATACGTTGAAGTGGTATTAAACAAAGTTGTAGTTTAAAACCAAATTTTTTAAGTTGTGTGTGTAGTACACAGTACACACATCTTTACTAAAATTAACAAAACTAGATACTAATAATTACTTTGGACGTCTGTATTATAGTAGCCACATGTACTTAAAGTATTTTCAAAAACATAATATCCTTAAATTTTAAATAAGATAGTTTCGCAGCAGTTTGGTCCGAATACATAATTAGTATTAACAATTTGATAACTCAGTTTCATAGTTCACAAGCATAAACAATTTTTAAATATATTTAGAGTTACTAAACAAAGTTTTTCAATGATATGTCGATTAAATCACTCAAATTGGCAAATAATTACCCCAACGAGTGAGTATTCATAAATCTTGACCTTACATTACTTCAAAACTAAAATTTTAACTATCACACTATAAAATTGCAGTGTTATTCTAAAGTTTGAGGGAAGGTGAAGATTTCAATCTTGAAGGAATTCAATTTAAGGAACCTTGCATAGAAGTCGAGTAAGGGAAGTTGCATAACCTCCAGACAATTTATTAGAGAAAATTGACTGACATGAATTCCATTGATCACTCCCCTACTTGTCTTAACTCAAATTAAGTAAATCAAATTACATACTAAATGAAGTATGTCTCTGCAGTTTAGTATAAAGAACTTAAGTCAGAAAATGAAAAAAAATTACCTATTGCTGAAATTAAATCTATTTTTGCAACAGAGTATAGGGAAAATTATAATTTAAATTGCGTTTTACAGAAAACTACGTTTTCTGATTTAAGCTCTTTGTACTAAACTGCAGAGATGTATATAGTGAAATTATTTGCTTGTTAATCGAGTCACAATTCAGATTAATCGAGAACAAAATTTAGACAGAGCAAATTAATTTAATCGTCAATCATCTCGGCAATAATGTTCACTTTTCTGTAGCATGGTTTCTTTCACTGTATGAAAATGCGATCTCGGTTCAGCTTACTAAGGTTTTTAAAATACAAAATTCTCCAGAAATTTACGAGTTGATCTTAAACCTTAAAGTTTCTTTATACTCGTTACACTTTTCATTTTCATTATGAATAAACCGGTTGTTTCGGTACACTTTATTGCTCGATGTATTCCTAAAACTAAAAAATATAATTCAACGTCAGATACCACCAAGTACCGATACCTACATATTAATTAATTTTTAAAAGTATGAACGATAATGTGTATTCCTTTACATGTTTTTGAACAACGCTTGTAAAAATTTTTCAAAAATTGCTGTTTTTAAAACTGAAACTACCTATAATATCTACACTTGTATTAAAATTTAATTATCTCAAAATATCAGGGAGATAATTATGTAAATATTTGATAGCACGATGAAATAAATACAATAAAATAAACAAGTAAGTACGGAAGTAAAAATTATTCTTATAATTTTAGGTTCTTGTGTTAGGTTATGTTGTGTTCGTTGTGTTTACAAAGTTAAACGTCATTCAAAAATTTAAATGGTATGTGTTGCGTGTTGCCTAATTTAAAATGTTTACAAGTTACTATCATAATTTTATATAAAACGCATAAAGCTAAGTTCATGCATTAGCGATTTGCGATTTTTTTTAAACATTTGTTTTGATTGGTTAAATTTGAAATTACGTTCAAATTCAACCAATCAGAACAAAAATCGCAAAACGCAAATCGCAAGTGCATGAACCTAGCTTAATAGTTATTTATGTATCAAGAGCATAAACATCAAGTAATGCCCGTGTTGCATACAACATTTTATATTACACTTCATTTGAATTTGTGAACATTCAAAAAATTTATCTAGTTTTCGAATTTTTATGCGCGCGATCGATCTGAATTTTTGCATATGTCTTCCTACCGGTAATTTACGAGGAGATGAGTGTTGGGCGAGGGGGGAGAATTTTTTGCTCAGTTTTTGGATATCTAGCTCCGTTCTCGAGTTATTGGCGAGCAAATAAGCGGGCTTTTTCGCTTGCGGCGCTCGTGAGAATTATACCCCCTCCAAAAAACTTGTTTTGGGCCAAGAGCCTTAAAGTGTCTTAATCCGCCACTTAGTACCCCCCACCCATATCTTGTAAAAGAGAAAAATTAGGGTAAATATAATATTGTAATAAAAAAATAAAAAAAAAAAATAAAAAAAAACTTTGGCTGGATACGCCCTTGCTTTTTGTCCATAATCACTTCCTAAGCCTAGAAACAACGTAGAGATTTTAGGAAATTTTTAAACAATTTCTTGTTAAATTGCGAACAAACTGACGGACCACTTGACATTATTTTTAACCCCCGACGCTAAAAGAGGGATGTTATAAGTTTAACGTGTGTATCTGTGTATCTATCTGTGGCATCGTAGCGCCGAAACGGATAAACCGATTTTGATGTAATTTTTTTTGTTTGAAAGATGACTTGATCGAGAGTGCTCTTAGCCATAATGCAAAAAAATCTGTTCAACCATTCAAAAAAAATTGTGAATATTTTCGAAAATGTATTTTCTTAAGAGGTCATGTTACAAGTATGACAGCATTGTTATTTGTTATTATTACGTGGATGATAGCCACTGCATTCATGTTGCATTAACAGATGTTATCAATTGGTATCAATTACAGCTGCACTTTCCTATTCCTTTCTTTCACATAATAATTTTATTCTAATATAAATTTTGATTTAAAGTTGTTCTCTCCAGTGACGACGCTACGGGGGTGGCATACGGGGCGACCGTCCCGGTTGAAAAAGCGTTCGCCCCGGTAAGAATTCACCAAACATATTAGGGAATTTTAAATTGGAAACCAATTCCTTTTACTTCAAAAAATAAACAGAATCGTCAAGATTCACTGGTTATACTATTACATTTTTACTAAAAAGTAACACAATAATAAATTATCAAATAAATTTACCAAATTTAGTTTTTTACCCGTATACAAAATTGATTGATTTTCACATTACAAAAATATGTTTAAAAATTCCTAAAGTTAATCTTAGAGAAGTTGATCTTGAATTTTACGAAAAAATCGTCTACGGCGCTTGGGGCTACATCTCCTTTTCAACCCACTGTACCAACTTGTTAATTTTAATTCGCCCCGGCATAGAATTTATGCTGGCGTCGTCACTGGTTCTCTCACGTTATAATATTATATAAAGTTTAAAAATAATGAAATAAAACTTAAATTAAAAATTTAAAAAACCCCGACACAAAAAAAACTTCTTAAAAAAACTCTACGTCGCTTCGGGGTACCGCTAAGTAAATAAAATAACTTGGTAACGTTATGTAAAAAAAATATATCAAAACAACAATATCAAATCTCACACGCTCACAGTTTCATTTAGCGGTATCCTGACGCGACGACGACGATTAGATCAAAATATTACTACTTTTATATTTTAAAACTCAAATTTTAGATTAGTACATTTGATACAGATTTAAACAAAACAAAATAGTCTCTTTCTGTTATAAAACATTTATCCTTGACGGTTGACGGACAGATACATAGTGGATAAGTTGATAATATTTCAGCGACACTAAAACTAATTTACTTAATTTCGATTTATGGCACTATTAATCCACAAACTACTAGTAAACTGAAATGGTAGTTTATGAAATAAAATAGTTGAGATAATTTTTTGAACCTCCGAGCAACTTACGTTTGGGAAAAATGTACATTTATTCTGCAAAAAATAATAAATTAATCCACACTACTAAACTGAAATATGGTAATTTATAAAATAAAATAGTTGAGATAATTTTTTGAACCTCCGAGCAACTTACGTTTGGGAAAAATGTACATTTATTCTGTAAAAAATAATAAATTAATCCACAAACTACTAAACTAAAATGGCAATTTATAAAATAAAATAGTTGAGATAATTTTTTGAACCTCCGAGCAACTTACGTTTGGGAAAAATGTACATTTATTCTGCAAAAAATAATAAATTAATCCACACTACTAAACTGAAATATGGTAATTTATAAAATAAAATAGTTGAGATAATTTTTTGAACCTCCGAGCAACTTACGTTTGGGAAAAATGTACATTTATTCTGCAAAAAATAATAAATTAATCCACACTACTAAACTGAAATATGGTAATTTATAAAATAAAATAGTTGAGATAATTTTTTGAACCTCCGAGCAACTTACGTTTGGGAAAAATAAACATTTAAGGTGCTAGCACACTTAGGCGACGCGACGCGACACGAGGCGTCATGAAGCGGCGCGATATTTTTGTGTGGCTAAACTTCTCTAAGCGTCAAGAAACGCTTCGATTTATGTCGCCCTGTCTTTCAGACGAGGCAAGAAATAACGCTCCGCCTGGCGTCGCGTCGCCTTAATGTGCGGGCGTCCATTTGATTCTATATAAACTATAAGCTTTATATCGCCTGGCGTCGCGTCGCCTTAATGTGCTGGCTCCCATTTGATTCTGTGTAAACTTCTCTAAGAGTAAAAAAACTCGTCGCTTCATGTGGAGTCGCGTCGCCTAAGTGTGCTAGCACCTTAATTCTACAAAAATAATAAATTATTATAAATAATTGCTTGCATGAATAAACCTATATTATATTTAGCTTTAAAAGTCGACAATAAAAAGTCTTAATTATTTTTTCATTTTTTTTAATTCAAGAATTCTTTTACCGCCCTTTTTTTGAAATGGTAGTTGTTCTTAAAAATTCTTAAAAATACATGGCTAACCAAATTGGTGCTTCATTTCATGTGCTTTGGAACAAAAGTATAAATAATATAGCCGACACTATTTAGAAATAGAAAAATGAATATAAACAAAAATTAAGGGAATGAAAATTGCAACAAAAATGTATGATAAGTAGTAAAAGCGACTTTTATGACAATCAAGTAGTATTCATGCAGTAAAATTAACGTTGCTAACAGGAGCTTCCAAATACCTAATTTTGTCAGTACTGTACATACAGGTACCGTGAATGAAAAATTGAACGATTTTGAAGTGTAATAAATGTTAATTCTTTTTATTTATTTAAAACAATTTTATTTAATATGTTGTCCTTTATTCTTGTACACTTGTAGACAACGTTTTGGCCAAGATTTTAGCGATCGTTGTATCATTTCCAGAGGAATTCTTATTATCTCACGTTTTATTAACTTTTTAAGCTGATGTATAGTTTCAACTTTTGATTTATTTAGCTGAGATTTTAAATAGCCCCACAAAAAATAATCACAGGGTGAAAGGTCCGGCGATGATGGTGTCCATATATCAGGATGAATATAAGATATGCCGTTCTCTTCAAGAAAATTCAAGGTCTTCTTAGAAGCGTGCGCTGGTGCAGAGTCTTGGTGAAATATCCAATCATCAGCAGGATATAATTTCTTTGCATCGTTCAAAAGTGGCTTTAAACAATTCTTAATGTAGTATTCTGAATTAATTTTTGCCCCAGGGTCAACAAAAATTGGCGTTGTGGATCCAAAATTTGATATTCCCATGAACACCATAACTCCCTTCGGATGGGACTGTTTTGAGAATACATCCAATTCTCTTGCCGACTGCTCGCGACTCAAGTACTGAATTTTTCGTTGGCCATCAGCATTTGATAGATGGAACCATGCTTCATCAACAGTAATGAATTTTTGCCATTTATTACAATTTAGTAAGTGATATAATCCAAGAGAGCGCTGGTGCCTTTTTTGAATTGTTTCTTCAGAAATGTGATGTCTCCGTGGCTTCTTCATTAATTTTAGGTTTAATTTTTTGTTTAGATTATACCGAATGGTATATTCAGATGTTTTGAACTGATTTGCCATATGTTGTAGTGTCGGAGGATTCGTTTTTAATGCCATTTTCTTTAAATTCAATAATTGTTGATTTGTCAGAGTTGGCTTTTTGCCGCTGCCTTTCTTTCGGATTTTGGATTTATGTTCTGGGATTCCAAATTTTTTATAATTAGAGAGTGTACCTTTCGAAACACAAAAGTTTTGATCTTTACATCTTTTTTGTATCATAGAAAAACTACACTGTTGTTCTAAAAGTCTAAAAATTATGATTTGTTGCTCTTTCGTTAACACCATTTTTGTAACTGACATTTGAAAAAAACAAAATTGGCATCAAAAAGTTTGTATCACACACTCTATGGAAAACTTTGAATTTTGTTAAAAAAATAACTGTCATTGGTGAAATTTGAATTTAAATTTGTTCAGTTTTTCATTCACGGTACCTGTAATTGTTAAAACGCGTGGAAAAGAAGGAAATCCAATACATAATATAAACACAGGTGTACAAGTGCTGAGTTAGAGTTTACAGTCGGCATAGTGGTATACCATTAAGCTGATATATAATGTATTTCTGAAAGTGATAAGAGAGCACGGATTTTAGGACGTAAAAAACTTTAAAAAAGGCACAATTTTAGGCTATAAAAAAAAAACCCCTAATCCCCCTTTTGGTTACGGCCCCGTGTATATACAACTGCATTCGACAAAGTAAAAGTAACAATTAATAAACACCGTGTCTTTATAGATACACTTTTGTTAATACGCGGGGGTAGAAAAATTCGATTCGGCGTCTTCGTCGATTTGTTATCTACTGGGAAAGAAAAAATGTCACTGGTTTTTCACCTATGCTGACTTTTCCGAGAAATATAGTTAATAAAATTTAAAAAAAAGAGATAAAAACTAATTATTTTTACTTTTAGCAATATCGAGAATAAATTTATTATCGTTTTAGGCGTTTTAGGCATTAAAAATCTATTTTAGGTCGCTAACATCGAAAATAGGCATTTAGGCAAATTAAACTATGGCTCAAAATGTTCAAAATCTTTTGAACGGCATTTCGATACAATTAATTTTGAATTGCCTAAATTAATGACAAAAAGGCAAATTGCCTAGAATCCGTGCTCTAGTGATAACATAACAAAACGGTTGTAAAAACTTGATGTACTATGTCAGGGGTCGGAAAAGTGTGTATCTTTTTAATCCCCGACGAAAAAAGAGGGGTATTATAAGTTTGACCTGTGTATCTGTGTATCTGTGTATCTGTGTATCTGTGTATTTGTGTATCTGTCTGTGGCATCATAGCACCCAAACGGATGGACCGATTTTGATAAATTTTGTTTTGTTTGAAAGGTGACTTCATCGAGAGTGTTCTTAGCCATGATTCAAAAAAATCTGTACAGCCATTCAAAAGTATCGTTAATATTTTTGTTGTTGAAAATTTTTTATTATATTTTACAAGTTGACAGCATTATTATTACGTGGGTTGCTTATACCTGATACTACTGTACTCTTAAATTCCTTTAAATTAAATTGTATTGCCTTAATTTTTTTTTTAAGGCAAACTTTTTAAAAGACAGTGTCGATAAATTAGGGCTTTCCAAAGCTTTAAAAAGTACGAAATAAAAATTAAATTAAAAATTTAAAAAATCCCCGACACAAAAAAACCTCTAAAAAGTTAAAAATAAAAAATTTTAAAAATATAAATACTGCTAGTCGGGGAGCTGCAAATACAATCTTTGGATTAATGTAGGGTAAATACTTCTATTAAACCTACCATAAGTGTATGATGGCATTCTACAAATTGATATATACTACATAATAAAGTTGCAGCTTCCCGACTAGTAGTATTTATATTTTTAAAATTTTTTATTTTTAACTTTTTAGAGGTTTTTTTGTGTCGGGGATTTTTTAAATTTTTTAAAATTAAAAACTTGATGTACTATGTCAGGGGTCGGAAAAGTGTGTATCTTTTGGTGTTAGCCATGGCTCTTTAGAAATATATAATTGAAACATTAAAAAAATCACAAAAAAAGAAACAGAAATAAAAAAATAAATAAAAGTCTGAATCGCACATTACCGAACAGGAACAGTTATTAGTCAACAAAAATTTAATTAAAAAATACTGAAGAAAATACAAAAATATGACTTTATGAAAAAAATCATCCGTGGCTCTTGATCCAGTTTGAAATCATTTTAAATAAAAATTGCCGACCTCTGATTCCAAAAATATTGATCAACTTGAACAAATTTGAATTAAAAATTTAACAGGAAAAATTTTCTAGTAAATCATATAAATTAGCTTTGCCGTAATCTCCCCGAATTGTATTCTGGTTGTATTTAGGCTCCACCAATAAGGTCGACTTTATTTCTATTGCAATTTTATTTAATAAGCGATTAATACGGATTTAGTACGTATAGATCCTTTTACGATTTTCTGGATATCCAGCATTCGTTACCTCAAGTAAACAATTTATGTTATTTGAAGCTTTTCTTGTTTTAAATTAAAATTGAATTACATATTTTTCTTATGAAAAATATTGAATTATTATAGAACACAAACAATAATTATTTGTAATATTATAATAGTGTAATTTTGCAGCGTTCATAATTCAGTTCACGGTAATACTTGGTAATACATAAGAAATAAAAAAATATGTGAGATTCCAGTTTGTAAGAAGTCCAGTTTACCGTCGGAAGGCGGTAAGTATCAAAGGAAAACATGCCGTTTCAATCTTTTCACATCCACGATACAACACATTTTATTTTATTGTAAGTTAAAAACAATTAAAACAGAATTACTAAAGCCCGGAAAATATTACGGTTATAGTATGGTGGTTGTTGCTATTAAGTTTGGCAGTTGTTAAAATTTAAAACAAAACAAAATTAAAATAAAATTTATTTAATATTAATACTACAATTAATAATACCTTAACAAAAGCATTTAAAAATTATTTTGGGATAGTGAGTTTATATTAATTTTTGTTAGTTTGAATCTGGTTTGAATCTAATTTAAATAGAAAATTAAATAAATAAAATATACGATCATCAGCTAGGAGACTTGAACTTCCTGCCGTCGCGTATGTATATTGCAAATTCAACATATCGTATTAACTGAATTTATTTTTTGAACAAATAATTGAAGTTCTTTTTTCTTTCAATTTTCATATTGAGTTTTAGATTTGTTTACTAATTTGTGGTGACAAAAGATCATACTGTAATAAATAAAACTTTTAAAACTTTATTTAATAAAAAAATATTAATTTAAAATATCGTCAGCTACTGAATTATTTTTATCACCTAGATAGCAGATTGTATAATTTAAATTGAATGTGTCACTTGTTTTGAAAGAGCTCACATTACATCTAGCATGATGATGCCGTTCAGCATGATGTGAATATAAATTGTCCATTCTATATGGTTATTAATTGTGCTGTGCCGTACAAGTGTGGACGTTTCAGCAACAATAACATAAGCCGTCTGCAACATCGTTCAACAAAGCCGTTTGCTGTGCCGCCTTATTGAAGACGCAGCTTAATAAACCTAATAACCTTGTAGCAAAGTTTTTATTTACACTTCCATGCACTTCTTGCGTTTCATTTCTTATCAGTAAGAATGTAGAAAATATACCTACAAATGTTGGAGGTCGTACCTACTAATAGTTTTTATTTTCCGAGCTTCGAATTCAGAAAAATTTGAGCATTCACTTTTTTGAAAACATTTTGTTCAGAAAATTTTAGTATTTGAATGAAGGGGTTTTACCAGGTTTCCATAATCCATATTATGAAATCTTTATTGGCGTCTTTGTTGACATTAGTGCTATGTTATGTTGCTAGTTAGTAGGAACCAGGGCCGTCTTTAACCGGGGGTGCAAGGGTGCGTGGCACCCGGGCGCAGGGTCTTAGGCGACGTAAGCGCGCAAGCCAATTGTCTAAATTAATGATACTTGGCGCTTAGCAATCCAAATGCAAATGCATTAACCTTCTCACCAGGGCCGTAACTAGAGTGATGTCCAGGTACAGGGCGTAGACCCTGGGGGGACGCAGAAATTACCAGCCTAAGGTGCACTTTTTACGTACAAAGTTTTTTTATTTTTTTTAAAACTTATTCGCGTTTTAAGGCGCAAATTAAATATCTCGCACAGGCCGCTACAGATCTTTAAATTTAAAAAAATTTAAAAAAAATCACCTTCGGCGCTGCATGCCAGGCGACTCGCTTCGCTCGACTTCTAAATGTTGTGATTTTACTTTTCGATCCCAGGCACCCCCACAAGTAATTGCTAAATATAAATATAAATAAAACCATATAAATATGCTAAAAATGTACAAGGTACATTATACAGTATACTACACCAAATTCAATAAAACGGTCGCAAGTGGAGCCTACTTTTGCATATGGGCCCAGGGCCTCAAGAAGTCTTAAGACATCATTGTGACCGTACGTAGCGTTTCGCATACACTTATAGAACAATTTTGGGCCAATTTTCAAAACCCTAGCTTTACTATACGTTTTTGGAAAATAGAGGTTGCAACCCATAACTTCAAAATCGTTCTTCTCCGAAACTATGATAGATATTTGAATGAAACCAAAGCGACATAGAAGCTAGTAATTAGAATTACATTACATTATTTTTTAATATTTTAATTAAATTGCAGAACATAGTCGGCAGACGGCAATCGGTTGTTAAAATTGAAAAAAATTGAACCGACTTCGATATACATTCTATATTATGTATAGTAGTCAACTTTGATATTATAATATACGATCTTTAAAATTATCTTAGAAAGTCTAGCAATCCATTCGATAAAAGACTTTGACTTAAGGGGTAACACCACTCTAGCGCCAGCAAAAAAAGTCTAAATTTGATAATTTTTTTTGAGGATATGGGCAAAGGGATCGGGTTTCTTGATTCAGGGTTTATTAAACACAATATTGAAGTATGTAAACAAATTTTTTTATTGCGGTTGTTTTACAAAATGGCGGCGACAGAGCCAGTCTCCAAAAACGTCTTTTTTATTTATACTTCCACGGGCGAACTCGTAAATCCGAAAGTATGAGAGTTAGAACAAAAAACTAATTTTTTTCTTAAAGTACATGTTATTGGCTAAAGGGGGTGTCCATTAATTACGTGAGGCGTTTAGGGGAGGAGGAGGTTAAGCCGAATCTCACCCAATCTTACGGTGTGGAGAGGGGGGTCTCGGCAAATATCACGTAATATTTTTTTCCTTAAGAAACTATGAAATTGCGAGAGAACTGGGTTAAATTAAGTAAAACCGAGTAAAACATTGTTTTATGACTAAAAAACCTGCACAATAATATTTATGGCAATTAAGCACAGATTAACGTATTTACACTAAAAATACACATTTTGAAAAATCTCACGTGAGATTAAAGGGAGGGGGAGGGAGTCGAGCCAAATTTGACGGCATCTCACCAGAGGGGGGGGTTGAGAAAAATCGCAAAAATCGCCTCACGTAATTAATGGACACCCCCAAAGAAGTACATAGGGTTTTTTTTTAAATCGATTTTTGCAAAAATGGCACAAGTTTTAAGAAAATGTTCACGTTTTCGACGTAAAAATCTGCAGTAAATTGTCTATAAAAAGAAAAGTTTTCATTTAATCCAAAAACGGCTATGTATTACTTCTTTAGAAAATATCCCAGATAGCATGTAAGCTTATGAGTTATGAGGTTATGACAATCTAATCGCAAGCTTGTGGTAAGCTTAAGCTCAAGCTTGTCGTAGTTTACATAATATGCTATCTGGGATGATTGTGATTTGTGAAGCTATACAGTCAAAATTTCAAAGCAATCCATCGAGTGGTTTTCGAGCAGCGAGATCGCCCAGTTTGAAAATGTTAATTTCGAGAAAATCGCCTTTAAAGTTATAAAGTATTTAAATCTGTAAAAATTTTATTTTACCTCTAAACTGCAATGCCTGCACCGTACATTTGGCAATTTGAATATTATTTTTATGACCCGAAAGTATAAGAAAAGCAAAAAACGATTTTTTCAAAATGCTAGAGTGGTGGTGTTACCCCTTAAATTATCTCGCCTTTTAATTCATCTAATTCATCGAGATCATTTCTTTATACCAACTCCTGAAATTAAATTTTATGTCTCCTGAAATTTTGCGCCACAAACCCGAGCTTAATGGGCTTTTGCGATAATACGGCACTGTAAATGTTTATGTGAAATCTCTATGAAATATCTTTGCGATCCAAATGTTGAGAGCCTCTGCTATAAATCATACATTATGGCACGGCAGCATTTTTTTTATCGAATCAGCAAATTTATTTATAAGTTGCACTCATGAGTTAGTTGTACTGTTGTACATTTTTATGTGATCTACGGTTGTGACTGGTTGTGTGTGACATTGTGTTTTGTGCTCCTGTGGGATTATTATTATTAGAACCAATAATATTCAAAAGGTAAGTTTAAAGTTTTATTTTTCAGTACCTACATACTACCTATAGTTTCATATACCGGGTGACCGGTTGAACTTTGAACATAGGGATTTAACATGGGAAATTTTAAATTCCTGCTTTCCATTATAACGGATAAGAATAAGTAATATGATTTCAAATTAAAGAGATTTTCTTTCCGCGTCTAAAGATACCCATCACTTGATATTTTGTTTTTAACCCTTAATCGCTATCTTGCGGTCACCGGGATCTCGTCAAGTTTTGATTTGTGTTTATTTTACTCCTTGTTCAAAATTATTCATTCAGGGTCTCAGTACCTTTGTTACATCATAAAAAAAACGTCTTTTAAAACGAATTTCTTATACTATTTTTTCTATTTTGCGCTTTTTACGTCGTAAAATTACAAAAATATGCATTTTAGCAAATAATTAGTCAATTTGAAATTTTTATTTTGACGTTTGGTAGTTGAGTGGGCGGGGCAACTTTGACATTTGAGGTGTGCAATCTGAAATTGCAATAAACACAAATCTTTAAGCTAAAATGTAAAATCATTCGTTTTTAAGCTAAAATCATTCGTTTTTTACATTTATTATAAGCTCAATCGCTATTCAATGTCGTTAACGTTGAATTTTTGTTGTTGTAAATCGCTATCGAAAGGTAAAAGTAAATATAATAGTTTTGCATTAATTTGTATTAACTGACAACGACATTTAGTTACCACCATCGTAAAACAAAAAATTGCATATCGAAATATCGTCCATTTCGATACGCGACTGGGCTTCGAAATGATTTAGTTTTAGACGCAAAATATAAAAAATATATTGTAGCGTATTTATATACTTTAGAATAATGCTTAAAATTGCGTGACGTAATTTATTAATGACTCCTTATCGAATTATTAATTTGCAACTTATAAGTCTTTCGTCGAAAAATATCGCGGTTAATAGGTCTTGCCTCTTGCGTCAAAATGGACCGCGGCTAATAGGTCTTGCGTCGAAAAAGATTGCGTTTAAGAGGTTTTGCGCCTATAATAGTTCTTGTGTTCACCTGTTCAGTCGTCAAAACGCTCGCGACAAAAAGTCCTAGACCCCAAATACGTACGCCATCGTGATAAAATAACAGGCCCGTATTTTCGAAATTCAAATTGTTTACTTTCAAAATAAATTTTTTCTTTTTAACCCGTAACTGGTGAGGTGGGGTTATCCATACCCCACGATAGTTGATCCCCAGTTCACCCCGGTCAACTGGGTAGTCTCAAATTTAAGTTATCATGTGGTGTACCTAATCCCACCTCACCAGTTACGGGTTAAGATTTCGGGGGGGGGGGGGGGACACTAGTGTCCCTAGGTGCCTCCTTGGCTACGGGCCTGTAAAATAATATTGAATTTTAATCAGAGTTGGGAACCTCCCGCAATTTTTTCCGACTTTTTGGTCCCTCTGTTATAGAGTTTGTCTCATCAGTTGTTCACAATCTTTGACCCACTGCAACGTCCGATGATCTTCCTAATTTCTCTAAAATCAAACTTGACGTTCTTTTAGAGGCAATAAAAATAGTAGATTATGCACCAAAAATTACCCGAGGGCCAAAAAATTCACTTTAGTCCCGAGGCGCATATAATGTTTTTTGCAATTGCGGGAGAAAAAGTATTCACTTCGACAATTACGAAATTTTAATTAAAATTTTTATTGTTAAAATTAATTTCTAAATCTCAAACCTTTATGTTGGCAATTAAGCCGACTTAAAATCACTATATATATAAGCATTATGTAAGCCAGCAATTTGGTACCCACAAAGGTACCATGAGCGGGGAAACCATGAAATTGACGAAGCTGCAAAGATGGCGTTGGCAGATATTTTGCCGAAAAAATCCAGAAAACTGTACCAGAAGCAGTACGCTGGTTTTGTGCAGTGGTGTGGCATTGCCTTGGGAAATAAAGTTACTTTATTACCCATCTGGTAACTTTTTATTGCCCTGGGCAATAAAGTGCCACTTTACACCGCAAATCGGGGTCTAAAGTGAGTACTTTACTCCCGCTATTGCAAAAAATATTTTATAATAATTATCCAAAAAAATATTCAAGCACAAATTACTTATACTTGGTCTCAAGTATAAAGTAGTATACTTGGTCTTAAGTATAAAGTAAATTGGTATCGGGCCTGATTGATATTAAAAGTGCGTTTATTTTTTTTAGGTTTCAAAAATTTGCATAAATGGAAGACGAAAGTTTTGATGAATATGATCCCTTTGAAGATTCGGGATCTGATTATTTTCCACCATCTGTCCGATCGTTGTCATCGGGATCTGATGACAGCAGTTCATCTATTCAAAATTTTCATACGGCTAGGCGTGCATTAAACTTTAACCAGGAATTATCGACTATAATTGAAGATGATAGTTTTCAAGAAGAAAGTTCTGATCCTTCTGGTATTGAATCTTTCATTGATACCAGTGCTACTGTTGTTGTAACAAACGAAGTTAAAGTTGCGTTCACGGTTACTGGACATTTACATTGTGGAACATATAATTTACAAATGTTTAATAGTTTTGATAATGACGGATTAAAGATCTTATTAGGATTTACGAAGAAATCTATTTCAGATATCTCCCAAGATACGTGCGGTAAGTCGATCTAATTAGTATCTACTGTTATCATAAAGTTTGACAAACATTTGCACTCATAAACTTATCGATCATGAAATAAAAGCTATAGATTACATAATAATTTCACAACTCTTTTTGATTTCAAAATACTATTCGAAATTAATAATCAAGCTGGAACCTAAAGCGAGATTCAGATTGGGTAGTATTTGTATTTGTAACAGCTTGCAAGCACCGCAATCAAATTAAGGTAAATTTGAAATAGAAGAAGATATAAGAAAATACTTCAACTTAAATTGTGCTTTTAAGGTTTTACAAATGAAAATACCCTATCTGAATCGGAAGTTTCGAAAAATGTTATAATTTTTACAAGTCGAGAACTAATTTATTGTTAATAAAATGCATTTGATTTTCTGTTCTCAAAGGTCTGTTCAGTTGACGAAATTTGCTCGATAATTGCACCTAATCACTTCTGTCTTAAAATTAATTTTATTTTTTTTTTAAATAAAATATTTCAAATTTCAAAATCTGTCTTATTGAAAATCTATTGCATTTACATTAATTTCCCAAAGAAAATTGATAGAATTAAAAGCATATTATTGAATGTAAGTCTACCTATAAATGATTTATCTTTGGGAACAATAATGCTTAGGTATCAATGGCTACAATTTCAAATATATTTTAAGAAATAATATTTCTAGTTCCAAAACTTTTATCTTTTAGAGTTATGAATTTTTAAAATTCCGAATTTAAACTATAACTTAACGAAATCTTGTGAATATTTATTTACTACGCGTAAAAGTTTCAAGTTCAATTATTACTTTTAATATTTTTTTTTTGCTAGTGTTCCGTCCCGAAATAATTCCATGTTATATGGTTCTTCGAAACAATGATTTGGCGGAGCTGTCTGTAAAACAATGCTTGGAACGTTGCAGTTTGCATGGTGAATTATCTACAGTGTCGAACTTAAGTATGTGTGCATTAACACTAGACAGCAGTGATTTACCAAAAAAGAAACCGCTTCGATCGAAAACTAAACGCAATTATTGCCCTTTCTGTAATGCCTCAACTTCAGCATTTGCGCGACACGTTCTACAGTATCATGCCGATAAAGAAGAAGTGGTTGAAATAATTGCGTTGCCTAAAAAGTCCAAAGACCGTCTTGTGAAATTTGTAAATTTGAGAAGAAGGGGCAATGCTACATACAATCAAAGTGTTGAACCGAATGAGCGTATTCCCGTAAGAATGCCAAAAAAATCGAAAATGGCAAGTACAATAGAATGCCCGAATTGTAATGGTTTATTCGTCGATAAGCTGCTGGCGAGACACCATTTAAGATGTACAGGAAGAGAGAAAAATAGAGCAAGAGTTTTACAAGAAGCTCGCGATAAAAGACTTGATAAGTTAACAATCCATGATTCGCTTAGAGATCGATTATTGGCTAAATTACTTAATTCCTTAAGAGACGATCAAATTGGTCAATTAATTAGAGTAGAAAAATCTATATTACTTTTGGCAACGCGTTTGGCAGTGAAACATCGATCTTGTGATAATTATGACAGAAACGACAGGCAATATCTTCGTTGGGCAGCTCGACTGCTCATTACCGTGAAAAAGGTGGATCCTAACATCGACTCTTACGAAGATCTACTGAAGACTAAAAACTATGATAAGATAATAGATGCTGTTGGTCAAATTTGTGGAAACGATAAAATCAATAAATTTACCAAACCTACTGTTGTGAATATGCTACGTTTAGTTATAATTGAAATTACGAATTCACTAAGAAGTCATTATATTAAAAGCGGACACAAGCGTACAGACGACATAATTGTCGAACTTGATGAGTTCGACAACTTGCACCGAAAAGACTTTTTGTGTGAAATAGGTAAAAGTGCGTACGTATGGATAAAACGTAGCGAATTAAACAAGAAAGTTGTATTGCCAAGTAATTCCGATATCAGGAAGTTTTCACAATATTTAAACAAATTATCCGAAACAGCTTACAATAGACTCTCTACATCAGGTTTTGATTATTTTACTTGGCTTCGATTAGGTACTGTTTTGTTGTTACAAATAATAATTTTTAATAGGCGTCGTCCTGGAGAAGTGAGTCGAATGCAACTTAGTATGTTTCAAAGTAGAAGCAAAATTTCAGAAGAAGATTATAAGTACATGACAAGATTGGAGCAAATATTGGCAGCGTCTTACCAGAGGGTGTTAATAATTGCCAAGAGGCTTAGGAAACTTCCTGTGTTATTAACAAATGACCAAGTTCAGTAAGTATCTCTTTAATATAATTAACTTTCTCCGCGACCTCTTTAAAATTAAGCCATTCCAATATCAATTTAGATAACAACTCTTAGTACTTTTGAAGAGATATTTTAAAACACTGGGCAGTTTATGCAGTTTGTTTGTATATTTCATTTCACTACTAGAGATGGAATGAAATATTTTGTAACGGTGTAATGAAAATATAGTTGGCCTTTGAAATTATGACCCAGATAGCATGTAAGCTTACGATAAGCTTCGTAAGCTTGCTACAAGCTTACATGCTATCTGGGCTGCTTGATATAACTTGATATAATTTTATAAACTATTTTATTTGTTAATGTTGCTAATTGGTTACTGGAATGAAAACCTTATTACGAAAAGTTAAACACTCATTACGAAAAGTTCCTCAAATACTGGTTCGTTCAGGCACGCAGCTAGTACCTAATTTTGGAATTCGTGTTAGAATACTTCACTTTCTGTAACTTTTAATGAAATGGAATGTAATAGAAATTAATTCTTTATTTTAGATACCTCGAATGTTTTGTGAAATTTCGGATACAAGCTGGGGTGCAACAAAATAACGAATATTTATTTGGCCACAAAGGGCACGTAGGATATATAGACGCATGTGCGGGTATGCGGCGTTATGCTAATGAGTGTGATGTGGACGAGCCTAGTTTGCTTCGAGCAACATTGCTAAGGAAACAAGTGGCAACTACCGCCAAATTCTTATCTTTAAATAATTCTGAATTGAAAGAATTGGCCAATTTTATGGGCCATCAAGACAGTGTCCACTTTGAAAACTATCGGCAATGCAATGATTTGCAAGATATAACAACTTTTAGTCAATTTCTAAAAGTTGTCGGCGATCCCGACATTGGCCGATTTCGAGGGAAAACACTAAAGCAAATTCAAGAAATGGAACCTCTTGAAAAAATTATTGACGAAGAGGAAGACGAAGTGTTTGATACACTTAGAGACGAATTTATGCCAGGTAGTTTTTTTTTAATGTAATCATTTCATTACTGCTCATTCTTTATCATTAGCAGCTCTTAGAAAATTCTTCTTTTTCCTCTTAATTTTAGGACTTGGTCCTGTTATTATCATTAATGTAGCCCGTCGATTTAAGCTTTACACCACACTACTGGTGTTAGAAAATTGATTTCTCTAAAATTGTTTTCTTTATAGATGATCCGTTACCGATCCAACACAGTTGTCATCTAGATGATTCATCGGCTTTGGTCCAAGATACAAATACAGTTGACACAGAACCAAACGAAAAGAACAAAACACCTATTAAAAGAACTCAGCAAGTTACAACTCCAACGAAACAACCAAACGAAAAGAACAAAACACCTGTTAAAAGAACTCACCAAGTTACAACTCCAATGAAACAAAGACTTCGTGAAGGTAATAAAAATTTATTTTTAATAGAATTTCTTATTTTCGCTCCTTTTTTACAGCCAAGATACATGGAAAATATATTGCGCTCAAGGAATGCACGGTTAATATTAAAAGATTATCAACTCCTATAAAGAAAACCCCCCGTACTCCTAACAAACCGAAACCTAAAAGTCCAAGCATAAAAACAATTTTGCAAGAACTGGATAGTGGCAAACGTATACGAACCAAACGTCAACGATGGTCATCTCAGGAAGTGCAATTGATTTTAAAAACTTTTAGTGCGCATTTTAATCGTCACAAAATGCCTACTTTGGAGCAATTGGAAGAATTTATACTACTTAATAAAAGTGTTTTTGAAGGCCGCCGAACTGCAAGAATGATATACGCATGGATTCAATATCGAATTAAAGGCTCTTCGATGTCTTGTTAACAATATCTTTTCTTTTACAATCTTTTATAAAAAAGAAATGGAGTATATGTAATAATA
The DNA here is from genome assembly GCA_949152465.1 of Cantharis flavilabris. NCBI lineage: Eukaryota > Metazoa > Arthropoda > Insecta > Coleoptera > Cantharidae > Cantharis > Cantharis flavilabris. Next base: position 26,523,725 of record OX424437.1, on the reverse strand, counting down.
AAAGCAAGGATAAGAACTCTAAAGATGTTAAGTGGTATACAAAATCATATTATGCACCCCATTTCTCCCAGAAAATTAGATGGCGTTACTCATTTGGAGGAAACCTTTTTAAAATATTATGAATTTTTATTTTCAATAAACCCATGTTTTGAAAAATTTTAATTTTTATAGAGATGCATAAACTTGAAAAACATATCGAAAATGTGAGTTTATTTAAATATAAACCCAAAATATATTTTAAAAAGATATCCCCCAAATCAGTAACGCCATCTAATTTTTGAGGAGAAATATGGTACAATAACTATATAAATTTGTATAGCATATTTACCTTCTTTGCAGTTCTTATATCTTGGACTAAAAGAAGGAAGAAAGAAACGCTTTGTGGATTTTTAACTTTTTAATTACCTATTGGAGTTATTTCTTATAATTATTTTAGAGTTAATTTCCTAAGTTAACCATTTTATTATGTAATTAAATTTTCGTTTTATAATTAAAAAGTTTAACCAAAAATAAATGTATTTTTAAGAAAGCCATTCTATTTTTCGTTTTATTATAAATTATAATTTAAGAAAACTTTACTTTTGTAATGCCATTAGTCATTTAACAGAATTTGTATGGATTTTGTAAGAGAAATGCCTACTTTTGGTTGTCTCCTCTGTATATCTGCAAACCTTTTATTCTATAAATTTATTTGTTTATATTATTTTATATGGATATGGGACGGGCTCATTTTTAGATAGGAATGTTTTTAAGTTGTATACCGGGTGCTGAATGAGTTAGCCGAACATAGGAATTTAACATGTAAAAACTTATTTATGCAAATTCCTGCTTTCCTAATTATTTTAGAGAAAAAATGAAAAGACACAAAAAGAATGCAGAAATATAAACTGCGAATGATAAGAACATTAGATTTCATCTAACTTTTATTTAAGGAGGCAAAAAATGCTTTTTAAATTGTTAAAATTTTTATTAATGAGACTGAACATCTAAGTTTCCAAGGTAATTATTTTTGATAAGTAATAAAAAATTTTGTTTTTGCTTAGCTGAATGTGGAAACATAAACATTTGCTTTAAATTTAATTATTTATTAATTGTTTGTAATTGTTCATTATTAATAATTTATTTATAATAGAAATTAAATTGAATTTATTTCATGGCCAGTCTGATAAATAAAATTTTTAACAATTTCAAAAGCAATTTTTGCCCCCTTTAAGTAAAAGCTAGATTAAATCCAATGCTCTTATCATTTTTAGTTTTTATTTCTGCATTCTTTTTGTGCCTTTCATTTTTTCTCTAAAATAATTAGGGAAGCAGGAATTCGCATAAATAAGTTTTTACATATTAATTGCCTATGTTCGGCTAACTCATTCAGCACCCGGTATAAAGAAGTTGTGAATAACAAAAATTTAGAAATTAAATATTTATTTAATTTTGTTTTTTGCATTAGAAGATTACATCGATTAGTAAATAATGTCTAAAACTTGCAAATTATTTGTTAATCCAGATCATTGATTCAGATATTGAAATACCTACCCACTCCAGGATTTATATTAAACTCACATGGTGCAAACAGAGTATGGTGTGCTACGTAGGAAACCAATTTATCACCGCTTCGCGCAGAACGTCACTTTAGGAACAAACTACAATTGGATAGCATAGATGAGAGAGATAGTACTATCCCTCTCATTCGTTCCAAAATGTGTTGCTAAACTGACGTCATGCTGCGCGGTAGCACACCATGTTCTCCTTTACACCATGTTCTCCTTTACACCATGTTAAACTCGCTTACAGCTTACGGATTCCCATTGCGAGGTGGATGCTCCTTACACTTATTGCAACTCTTGTAATCTTTCGCTTCGGTTATCCCATTTGCATAATGACTGGTTAAAAAATATATTTGTCTCATTTATCATCCCCCAATACAATTGAAGACCTTGATGCAGAAGGAGATAAGTGCAAAATTTTGAAGAGATTATTGCAGGGATATGTTTTAAAATACGCTTTTCATGCTTGGCAAAAAAATGAGGTTATAAGAGAAAATCACATATTACGTTAAGTAGGATATTGGTGTAGGTATATACCTATTTGTAATAAATTAATTAGGTTGTTGGCGTTGTTATCATAATTTATGGTAACAACAATTCAAACCAAAAAAATATACGTTACACTATTTTCATTTAAACAGTACACCAAAGAAAATTAAAAAAATTATTTTACTTTTCTAACAAATTTGCCTACAGTCACTTATTCAACCCTTCCTACATAAGAATCCCATCAGAATTTCTTTAATTACAAAACGGATCTTGCGCCATCTATTATGTTTCTATATATTTAGTAATTACGAGAAAAAACTAAATTACAATGTTGAGCAAGCGCCATCTACTACTTATTACTTCTGTCGACTTAATGCGGAATTTTAATTAAAAGCCACTTATAATAAAACCGCATTATCGCGACGCGTGGTAAATTTACTTCGACTTTCTCCGACGACAGAAGTCGAGATTTGTCGACTTAAACATGTAATTCTATTAAGTACTTTCGAGGTAAACATGTCAACACTATAATAATAATAATAATAATAATAATAATACACATTTATTAAGAAAAAAAAAA